>OY796886.1:38608310-39043562 GCA_963680785.1 Diplosoma virens | reverse complement strand
AGATACTCGCCAAGTGAGACTAAGATCCAGACGCCTGTTTGTGCCAGCTGCGCGGAATCTTTTGTACAACCTTGCCAGACATGGCATCTGCGCTTCTGAATGGACAAATCACAAATGGAAAACTCAACCGCCTGCGGACTGGTGTTGGGCAATTTCATTCGTCCATGCACAAATAAGGTCTCGCTCCTTCACCGAATTGCGAGTGTGGCGCCTCTGAGCAAACCGCAGACCATGTTCTAACAGCATGCCCTATACACCTGGCATCACGTGGAGCACGAGGTCTGACGGTTTTGGATGACGAAACTCGATGCTGGCTTAATAACATCACTGCCAGCATCTGATTCAGGCAGTTCAGCAGTCTGGCGTAGTAAAAGGATAAACCCTCGGCCCCAGTCCTGTTTGTGTCTGACCTGGAGTGGATACCCTTCAAACGACGACAACGACGATATGCAGGCCAAATAAATAAAACACCTCGGCTGAATTCACAGGTGAAAAAATTTTTAAATTAGCAAATAATTTCTGAAGTTTTCCGTCAGACACTTTCAAGAGAAATCGTCAGAATGAAGAAGCGAGCCAAACTGATCGAAGTAAAAATAGATCCTATTGAAAGAGAGTGGTTGAACAAAGAGGAAACAGAGTTTCAAAAGAGTTTCAGGCCATAGACAAATCTTCACAATCAATAGTGTAAAGTTGTTCAATAATTATAGGGATGAGCTTACCATAATAAAAGTAGACCTGGTTTGTTCCGACTTGACAGAATGCTGCTTTCTGATTGGTAGATTTAAGTGACGTAAAAATGTTATTAAATGAGATACAGTAACTGCAGAGTACAATATTCGTTTAGAAAACTTAAGTATATTGAGTTATTACAATATTGGATAACCGCACATATTTTCAACTATTGAATTGCTTTGTCTACACAGCTTTAATAGACGTGCTGAAAAAATTAATCATTAGCGGGTATTTGTTACGAAAAAACACAGTTACTTGAAAAACAAGCATCAGTGGATAGGCTGCAACAAAAAAAATCCAAAAGAAGTCTACTTAATAAAAGATACTGCTCTTTACTCATCCAAGTTTTTATTTTCTTCGTAACCTGTACTGTTGATTAGTTACAAAAAAATAAAGATTGCACAATGCAATAGAAATTAGACATTACGGCACGGAAAACTTAAACAGTTTTTTAATGATATCTTCTCGATCGATCAATAATAATATCACAATCAAGTCGGACAAAAATTAGCAAATCAGAACACAGCAAATGGTGTAAAATCCAACATTTTTGGCCCCAAAATAAATCCACCATGGAGATGGCATGGATTTACTGTAGCAACCCAATTACAGCTAAATAAAGCATTGTAAATTAATAAAATAAAAATCAAATGTTCCATTTGCTCACAGTATGGTTGTGGTCCTTAATTGCTCGACACAAGTACTGCATATCTACAAAATGTTTCAAGATGTAATAATCATTGTTTGTCAAGAATTTTATTTTCATGTATGCCGATGAACAAGATTGTAGCCGTAGGGTCAATTGATTCATGTGATAATTGGCATAAAAATAATCCAAATAATTGTTAATAAGTTTTAATTCTTTACAAACCTGTTCAAGTATGGTATAAAATAAATATATATAAAATAAATATAGTGCCACGTGGCGACCAAAAAAAGTAGGCCTACTTGCTCAGGACCACTTTCAAACTTTTTGAGTCAAAGGCCATTAAGTTTACCAAAATCATATGCAGATCAAATAAATTAAACACCTCGGCTGAATTCACAGGTGAAAAATGTTTTTGAAGATAGGAAATAATTTCTGATGTTTTCCGTCAGACACTTTCAAGAGAAATCGTCTGAATGAAGAAGAAGCGAGCCGAACTGATCAAAGTAAAAAAAAGATCCTATTAATAGAGAGTGGTGGAACAAAGAGAAAACAGAGTTTGGCCATAGACAAATCTTTACACTGAATAGCGTTAAGAGACTTAATAAAAGTAGCTTCGAGAGCGGAAAGATGAAACGTGAAATGACTTCAAAAGAAATAAAGAATCTGTTGTCGTCTTATCGAAGAACGCATTGCGTGTTGTTCGATAGCAGACTCATAAAAATGGCGATGTTGGAAGTTACTATTAACTTTGCAGGAGCGAATTACTGTATGATCAACTTCGCTTTGGTAAAACCCGAATCGTATTTTGAACAGTTCAAAACATCATAATCACTTCTGGAAGCTACTATTAACTGTCGTGAAGCTTAGAAAGAAAAATCAAAAAGGTAATTTTTATTCACTTAAAAATCTGAAACGAAAAACCAATATAAATAACAATAATTGAAAAATTTTTTTACTTAAAAAAATTTTTTTACCCAAGTTTGGTGACCATTTTGTGCATATGATTATCGTTGCTGCCCAAAACTTCTTGATTTTTCTCATATTTTTTTTATCACTGCCCGAAGAAATTTGGTTTCTCCCAAATATTTCCTTGTCACTTCACAAAAAAATTACGATTTACCCAAACTTTAGAAAAGCGGAAAAGAAATTGCCTCCCCTGCCCACCCGGGAGATACGGCAATGGAGGAGAGTTTGTGTCACTGTTTAATATTTGTACAGAACAAAAATATTGCCTGTTAGATTGGTTTTGCAACTTTGGCCTATGTTGGCTCTCGGCTGGCTTCTTCCCTAGAAGTCAAAGAAATATATTTTAGTTTTAGACAGAGATGTGGATTCAGACTCGGATTCGCTTCCAAATTTTTACGAGTCCGCATTCTTGCCTACAATAAAACTCGACCAAATTATCAGATCGATTAAAAGGTAAAGGTCGATTTTTTTGTTCTAACTTAAATTTGGAACAGAAAGAGGAAGTTTGGAAAAAGATTAAACAAGATGATTTTTATATTTTTTATCTTTACTAGATTTTTGCGCTTATAACGGTCGCAGATTCAAAGTGGCAACTTTGTAAAATACTACTAAGATTTTGGCAATCGTCAATAAACTTTGAGAAAGACCGTATTGCTCGTCCAAGGTTTTTGGCGGATAGACGTAAGGCTTTAAACTTTAACTACAATTTTTTCTATCTAACAAAACAAAGATGCCTCTGTTTTTAAATGCGATACAGTAACTGCAGAATACAATAATCGCTTAGAAAAATTTAGATTACCTCACATATTTTCAACTATTTAATTGCTTTTTCTGTAGATTTAATAGACGAGCTGAAAAAATTAATGATTAGCGCATGGTTTTCAACCTTTTCTGTACCGTGGCCTATTTTTCAACCCAAGTTAACTTCACAACCCACTTTGGTCAACAAAATTAAATTCCCATCCCAAAATCAAAGTGTTCTCTAAAAAAAAAAAAAAGGTCTTCACTTGAAATTGCTGCCAATTTTCCCTATTTCTGTCCCAAAATCATAGTGTTCTCTAAAAAAAAAAGTCTTCATGTGGTTGACTGCACAGGACGCCAGAAAAATGGCTAAAAAATGGGACGGATGGCAAGCCCAATTATACATATATATTATACATATTGCTTTCATTTTGATTTATGCTCCATGGTCCACTAAAAAACCACTGTGGCCCACTACTGGGCCATGGCCCATAGGTTGAAAACCCCTGGATTAGCGAGTATTTGTTACGACAAAACACAGTTATTTAAAAATATGCATTAGTGGATAGGCTACTACAAGAAAACACCCCATAGGAGTTTACTTAGAAAAAGATACTGCTCTAAATTTACTGAAATGCATGGATTTACTGAAACAACCCAAATACAACTAAATAAAGCATTGTAAATTAATAAAATAAAAATCAAATGTTCCTATTGTTCACAGTATGGATGTGGTCCTTAATTGTTCGACATAATTACTGCATATCTACAAAATGTTTCAAGATGTAATAATCATTGTTTGTCAAAAGTTTTATTTTCATGTTTGCCAATGAACAAGATTGCAACCGTAGGGTCAATTGATTTATGGGACACACCTGGTAAACTTACAGTGTATTTAAACTTTTAACTTTTAAACTTTTATAAATTTCAAACACCAAACGTGAATAGATCAAAAAAGTATTCAACCAATCAGAAAAAAACACGTAATTTGTTTCGCAATTCATTTTTCCCAACCTTCTAAATCTAACTTTCCAAGCCCGAGTTTTGCCGCCAAGAAAAAATACAAAATCATAATGACGTGAAAAAGTTTCTGAATTCCTTTTATCTGATTGGTCGAAACGCTTGAACTGGTTTCGTGATCTCGGGATTTAAACCGCGGTCAAATCGAACTTTCTTCATTGAGTGATTTTTGCTCGGTGATTGTTGGACGGTGATCGTTCTATAGATTGTCTCTAAATATACTAACCTGGCTTATATTATTTATTGCAGGATTTTTTGATTTCTTATTAAATAAAAACTTGTATATTTTAACCATTTTGTTTTTAGATTGTTTGTATAAGCTGAATTGATGATTATAATGTCTCGTGGTGCTGTTCTGTACTCGACTTGTGCTGATTATAAGCAAACCAAACTGTGTATAAAGTCTTTGTCTGAAAATGAAATGTCAAATCGTCGTATGACAATATTTGAACCGAGAAGACCAAAACAAAATGGCTTCTTTACTCGACAAGCACAAGTTTGTCCAGTTGATATCAAAATGTGTCCTAATGATCACCATCATAAAAACAACTTCTGCGACCAATCT
Organism: Diplosoma virens; assembly: GCA_963680785.1. Classification (NCBI taxonomy): domain Eukaryota; kingdom Metazoa; phylum Chordata; class Ascidiacea; order Aplousobranchia; family Didemnidae; genus Diplosoma; species Diplosoma virens. The sequence goes on along the minus strand of OY796886.1, from coordinate 39,038,889 downwards.
AATTTAACAAACAAAACAACTAAACCCAAGTAAGATTTGCTTTTTTAAGTTTTTTTTGGATAATGACCTAATCAGCGAAAAGTTTGCTGTTAATTCGTGTTAACGTTTGTTTAAAATTTGATTATTTATTTATTGTTTTCAGGCAATCGGTTTTGCCACTTTACCAACTACAAGCAAAGATCGGGGATGGCGGCTGTGGAAACGTCTATTCTGCTATTCGCATGAGTGACTGTCAGCCCGTTGCCATTAAGAAAATTCGCAGAGATAAAGTTGCTCAATGGCAAATAATCGAAAACCATCTTGTGCCACTTGAAGTCGCACTCATGATGAGGTACAAAGTCTGTTTGACTTTTATGTATTAATCGTTAATACATTAGCATATGGAAATTTATGAACTAGGTTAAAATTAAAACTGTTTTTTTTTTGTTAGAGTCACCGATCATCCGGGAGTTATTAAGTTACTCGATTGGTATCAAGATGAAGAGTTTGCAACGATAGTTATGGATAGACCACGAAACTCGATGGATTTATTTGATTTAATTGCGGAACGCGGAAAATTAGATGAACGACAAGCTTCTAAGATTTTCAAGCAAGTAAGTGTAATTCGTTTGATCTTTGACTGAAGTTTCATTGTTTGTGGTTCATTTGATTCAATATCAATGTGTTTCGATAATTACATTTCAGGTTGTGTCGGCCGTTGATTACATTCATTCCCGCGGTGTCTTTCATCGCGACATTAAAGCAGAAAACATTATTGTTAACTCCGAAACGCTTGAAACAAAAGTGATTGACTTTGGATGTGGATGTTTCTTTTATAACGGATATTATTCGGAGTTTGCTGGAACACGGTTATTTTTTTCGCCGGAATGGTTTATCAAGGTGTGTAGCCTATTATTGAAATACAATTGTAAACAAGAACGTGGTCTTTTATTTTCGAAAAAAGTATTTGCAAGTTACTGAAATGATTTAAAGTTTTGTTGAAACTCATCAGAAGATTTTATTCCAGGGCCGATATAGAGCGGAGAGCGCCACTGTGTGGTCGTTAGACATTCTACTGCATAAAATGTTGTGTGGCGACGTTCCATTTAAATCGGAGAGTTCACTTGTATTTGGAAAACTACAATTCAAGGTAAACAAAGTTTATTGTTTTCTAAAATAGAACTTAGTTGCTCAATTTGCGATGATTGGGCTAGCCTTTAAAACATCATAAAGTTTGTGTTGAGTCAAATAATGATTGGATTGTTCTGATTACTTTCAGGTTTCACTGTCGATATCAAGCAAAGAATTGATTTGTTCCCTGTTAGATGGTCAAGCTGAAAAAAGACCAAGTATTGCCTTGATTCTAACACACCCTTATCTGACGGAACATTCATATAGACTCATTGTTTGATTGTTTTATGTTTTTGTTAATAATTTGTTTTAATGTTGTGTTTATTTTTGTAATAAACTGTTTTGAATAATTACAGACAAGTGTTTTTTTTAATTCGGCACAGTTTTGTAATTACTTTTACAATGGTAGTTCTTTAAAATAAATCTGCGATCCGTAAACAGCTTTATGTTCTGGTTGTGAAAATTTTGAACATGTGGTAAAAAGTTAGAGGTTTCATCTTTGGTGTCCTTTAGTTTCATCAGAATAATTTTATGTCGCTAAAAGTTTAAAATTTAAGAACCACTGGGACAGCCAGTTCACCTTTTTCCCACCAACTTTGTAATTACTGCGAAGTTGTAAAAAAGTCTGATCAGAAAACTGAGCGAAGCATTTTGTGGATACCAAGCAATAAAGTTTTTAATATTGATGTAAAATCAAATAAAAATGTAAATTAAATGCCATTTGTTTAGTTTAGCAAGAAATTAAGAGCACAGAATATACAGCAAGAAATATATTAATTTAAAGTTTAGAAATAACTTTTCGAACAAGTCGTTTATTTTAAACAACTTGAATGATTAGATTTTTTTAAAACTTTTACGTCCGGTGGCAATTGAGCTTAGCTCATGTTGTTCGGGCAAGCTCAATCCAACAGGCCTAGCACTGGCTATGGGTATAAAACACGGAGCCTCAATGTACTGTTGTACGACATTATAATAGGTTGCATGTGTGACCATTAAGCAATTTACACGATTGCGGTTCAAATCTACTCGCTTGGTTCTGTTGTGTCCCTGAGGAAGAATAATTTACGTTTTTTGCTTTAAATTCTAGTCATATTACAAAGAAAATTAAAAATATTAATTTATATATCAAGCTATATGATTGATGGCACTAAAAACTACCATCCATGCATAGTGCGTCACGCACACCGAACCCGAGCCCACTGCTTGGTGGTCGACAAGCAGTTCTAAATTACTAGCGGACAGCAATATCTTGGCATCTCCGGAAGCAGGTCGGGGTAATTGCTTACCCTATGTATAGCGCCTCCGTCGCTTTCCTGCGAGTCAGGAGGATAAATATAGAGATAAAAATAAAAAAATAAAAATTTTTGCCAAACTGTGCTCTTTCCAGAAGTGTTAGGTATTTCCAGCAATTTGTTATCTTCAAGAAGTTTGCAAACTTCACTAGAAGAAAAATTCATGTTTTTGTTAAAAGTAATCAAGGCTGCTAAAAGTAAACACCCTAGATATATCAAATCTATTTTAACTAAATGTAATAATATTTTATCTTAAATTGAACTTAGCAGCTTTAAACTTAACATTGGCAAATATTACACAAGTATACAAGTAAATTTGCACTAGCTTAAACTTAACATTAAAAAAAATCATATAGATAGGTTATGACCATGGGAAAAAAATCTTTGCTTTTATACTATCATTTTGGAAACAAGACAATCTTTATGCAGGCTACAAATACATATACAATAAAAACTAATATAATACCGCCACCAGTGTATTAGACAGGGTGATACGGACTCATTTAAAGGAACTCATGTAAAGGCAAGCGTTACGGTTAAGGTTAGGTTAGGACGGGATTTGCTTGAGCAATAGCAATTATTTTACATGTCAATTTTAAATAATAAATAAAGAACTAGCCGCAAGTGTCAGGTATGAGCAATAAACTCAAAATAAATGCCAGAAATAAAACATTTTGAAGATCAAAAAAACATTTTATGATATAAAAATGTTTGTTCTTATATTTGAAATTAATTGATTTTTAAAAAGATAGACTCCGACTCCAGTCCGACTCCATTACAAATTAGCAAAAACCGACTCTAGCTCCAGTCCGACTCCGACAAAATATGCCATACTCCGGCTCCAGTCCGATTCCGACTCCAGTCCATGCTCATATCTGCCACACAGTGTTTGATAAAGCAATACACCCAAGAACCACACTGTGGCGCTCTGCACTTTATATCAAACTTGAAACAAATTAATCTGACAAGTTTCAACAAAGCTTTAAGTACTTTAAAAAACTTCTAAATCAATAAACTTTGTCATTTGAAATTAAATTACGGAAGCAAAACATTTTGAACCAATACACACCTTGGTGAACCATTCCAACGGATAAAAAGAACGATAATCCAGCTAATTCGCAATATAATATCCACTATGAAGCAAAGTGCCGCAGCCAAAGTCAATTTTTTTTCGATAGTTTTGAGGTTGATAATAGAATTATGTCCTTGCGTCGCAAATCAACAGACCACGAAAATGAATGCAACCAACGGCCGACACAACCCGGAATATAACAATTGAAACACATTGATATTAAATCAAGTGAACCAGAAACAATGAAATTTCAGTCAAAGATCAAACGAGTCTCACCTACTTGTTTGAAAATCTTACAACCTTGCAATTCATCTGATCTGGCACGTTTCTTAATTAGGTACTGCTTAAGTATGCTGTTAAATTTATTTATTTTAGTTTATCTCTATATTTATCCTCCTGATTCACATGAAAGCGACGGAGAGGCGCTAATACATAAGGTAGGCAATTACCTCGACCTGCTTCCAGAGATGCCAAAATATTGCTCTCTGCCTAAAATTTAACAGAGTTATGACTGTAATTTAGAACTGCTTGCCAAGACCAACAAGCAGAGGAAAGTGCTGTAAAGTGTCTTTCCCAACAACACTTCAGAATGAAGCGAGTGGGTTTTGAACTGAGACCATGTCGATCATAAGCACGGCGCTTAACGACCACGCTGCTGAAATTCGTCTACCTAACCCTAACCCTCTAACATCTGGTTGAGTATGCAGTCTACTATCTCTGATTTAGTAGATTAGGGGTTAGGGTTAGGTAGAGTGCATACTTAAACAGTACCTTTAACTAAATCAAATAAATTGATCCCGTTTTGTGGCCGTTTCACTTGCCAAAACGTCCAATCGTGATCGCTTTCAAACCAATCGCCAAAACTAAATTAAATTAAATATGATGATTTATGAACGACTAATAGATAAAATATAAAATATAAATTACAGACTTTCACCTTATCAGGAGTGCAATTTCAAGCGACACAAGTCGGTGTTTGATTACTTCCTATCGAAATAGTTTTTTTAAATCTCCTTAGTCTTAATGAGCTGATCATAACTGATTCGAATAACAATTATACCCCGCATGTCCCAATCCTACCTTGTATTTAATAACTCTGCAAAAGGAGTTTAAACAAACTTTAACATTAACAGAAACAAAACCATCAAACGATGAATTGACATAAACTTTTTGCTTATTACCTCAGCACCAAATAAATTCTAAAGCCGAATTTTACATAGCTTTAGTTTTTTTTTTTTATTAAAATTGGGTGAAATGACAATCGAAATGACTTATGTTTTTAGATAAAAATTATTGGGATGCGCTTTGATGTCGCCTAAAAAAGCTTTTGCTAATCGAGTGAGGACGCCATTTGTTTTTGTTTTCCTGGTTAAAATATTGTCGTACAAGATAAGCTGTTGTCGGTAATACTATATTCAGCCGCAAAACTCGGGCAGCAAAATTCAATGTTGTTCATGCATTATTAGTACCAGTGGTGGATATTGGGTGAGGCGAATGAGGCAGTCGCCTCAGGCCCCCCCTCGATTTTAAGGGCCCCCCCTCGAAAACAGCATATACAGTTTTGGATTCGCTCAGTGGACGATTTGGAGTGAAGACCTTCTTTTTTTTTTTTTGGAGAACACCTTGATTTTGGAAGAAAAAGAGGAAAATCAGAGATGAAATTGAAGTGAAGACCTTTTTTTTTTTTAGAGAACACCTTGATTTTGGGAGAAAAATAGGGAAATTAGAGGTGAAATTGAAGTGAAGACCTTTTTTTTTTAGAGAACACTTTGATTTTGGGAGAAAAATATCCAAGCCCAGATCAGACTTCTTTTTTTTCTCAGACAACATGAATTTTTGAAAATTCTTGCCTCGGGCCCCTAAATTGGAATATCCACCACTGATTAGTACCACTGACTGGTCGAAACAATCACCTTCACTTTGGTAAAACCCCAATTGTATTTTGAACAGTTTAAAACATCAAAAAGAAAGGAACACGGTTATTTTTTCCGCCGGAATGGTTCATCAAGGTTTGTAGTATTGAAATATTGATACAATCGTGTTTTCCAATTTAATTGTAAACAAGAACGTGGTCTTTTATTTTCGGAAAAATATTTGCAAGTTACTGAAATGATTTAAAGTTTTGTTAAAACTCATCAGAAGATTTTATTCCAGGGCCGATATAGAGCGGAGAGCGCCACGGTGTGGTCGTTAGGCATTCTACTGCATGTGTTGTGTGGCGACGTTCCATTTAAATCAAAGAGTTCACTTGTATTTGGAAAACTACAATTCAAGGTAAACAAAGTTTTCTAAAATAGAACTTAGTTGCTCAATTTGCGATGGTTGGGCTAGCCTTTAAAACATCATAAAGTTTGTGTTGAGTCAAATAATGATTGGTTTGTTGTAATAATGATTTCTGATTACTTTCAGGTTTCACTGTCGATATCAAGCAAAGAATTGATTTGTTCCTTGTTAGATGGTCAAGCTGAAAAAAGACCAAGTATTGCCTCGATTCTAACACACCCTTATCTGACGGAACATTAATATAGACTCATTGTTTGATTGTTTTATGCTTTTGCTATAAATTTGTTTTAATGTTGTGTTTATTTTTGTAATAAATTGCTTTGAATAATTACAGACAAGTGTTTTTTTTTTAATTGGGCACAGTTTTGTAATTAATTTTACACTAGTAGTCGAGAAAATGATGTAAAGTGTTTTTTTCCTAAGACACAACAGAATAAGGCGAGTAGGTTTTGAACCGAGATCATGTCGATTACAATCTCGGCGGCGCTTTAACCACTCGACCACGCTGCTGTTTCTCCTAGATCAAGTCGTCTGAAAGCCTACAAATACAAAATGCAGGTGGTAATCAAGGTATTTACGAAGAATTTTGTGTCACTCCTTAGTAAGCAAAGCTCAACTGACTGCTGATGTCTCAAATAATTGGCAAGCGACGTGTTGAGTGGAAGGCAGACATCTGTAGCGGTGATATTACATAAGGCATCATTAAAGACTTAATCTACGAAGCGAGGATAGCCGTAAGAGCCTAAAAAAATGTGGACATTGAAGTTTTGCTCAATTTTTTCAAATTTGCCTGAATCATGATTTTTTTAGTACTTACGGATATAACAAAAAATTTTCTGAGATTATAAGATGAAGACCAACAAAAGCCTTCATTTTGAATCCATTTTAGAATTCTTCACTTTCGTCCCAAAATCATGGCGATCTCTTAAAAACATTTTTTTACGGAAATTTGGTGACCATTTTGTGCATATGATTATCGTTGCTGCCCGAATCTCTTAATTTTTCCTATATTTTCCTTATCACTACCCGATGAAATTTGGTTTCTCCCAAATATTTCCTTGTCACTTCACAAAAAAAATTATGATTTACCCAAACTTTAAAAAAGCGGAAAAGAAATTGCCTCCCCTGCCCACCCGGGAGATACGGCAATGGAGGAGAGTTTGTGTCACTGTTTAATATTTGTACAGAACAAAAATATTGCCTGTTAGATTGGTTTTGCAACTTTGGCCTATGTTGGCTCTCGGCTGGCTTCTGCCCTAGAAATCAAAGAAATATTTCTCAGTTTTAGACAGAGATGTGGACTCGTACTCGGATTCGCTTCCAAATTTTTACGAGTCCGCATTCTTGGCTACAATAAAAACTCAACCAAAATATCAGATCGATTAAAAGGTAAAGGCCGTTTTCATTCGTTTTTATCTTAAATTTGGAACAAAAATAGGAAGTTTTGCGGAACAACAATTAAACAAGATGATTTTTATATTTTTTATCTTTACTAGGTTTTTGCACTGATAATGGTCGAAGATTCAAAGTGGCAACTTTGTAATATACTACTCAGCCATGATTTTGGCAATCGTCAATAAACTTTGGGAAAAACTGTATTGCTCGTCCAATGTTTTTTAAGGATAGGCGTAAGGCTTTAAACCTTAACTACAATTTTTTCTATCTAACAAAACAAAGATGCCTTTGTTTTGAACTCCCTCTAAACCAAAAATTGTACGGCGCCCCTGGACGTAAGTGTAATTTTAAGGTTTCAACTTGCTGATTTTTTCCTTCTTTTGGCTTTTCGTGTTCAAGGATCACCGCAGCAGATTGCTTTTCTCCAACTGGCCCCGTCACTTGTATCTTCCACAGTCACACCCACTATCTTGATGTCTTCATTTATCTCTTCTATTAATTTTCGCTTAGGTCTGCGTGTATATCTTTCAAAAAGATCTGCCCCTGGACATTTTTTTCAAGAATTGTTTCACGCCAATAACAATAATTTAGCAAGAGGGCGAAGTTTCAAAAATAACGCTTTTTTTTGTTGTTAAGAAGGCAGTCCAAACAAACGTAAATTTAGGCGTATAGGAAAAACATTTTACTAAAAAATTTAGTGAAGACCAAAATAAGAAAAAAAAACTTTAATGCCAAATAGAAACCAAAAAAATAGGCCTACTTGCATCTCGACCACTCTCAAATTTTTTGAGTCAAAGGTCATTAAGTTTACAAAATCATATGCAGGCCAAATGGTAGGTGCTTTCTCGCAGCCTGGGCCGCGAGTAAGTCTGTTCATTGGTGTTAAAGAGGACAGAGCGAAACCAAACCTACCAAATGGAAGGGTATCCACCCATTCCGATGTTCAGTGTGGGTCTGCTACTCGACAAACGTCCTTTTCAGGACGGGGCAATGCCAGGATAAAACTGCCCTTTTCAGGGCATGTTGCCAACAAGTTCCGAAGACCCACTATTCTTCAGCTGAATATCGAAGGCCTCACTGCAAGCAAGATAAACGTTCTTCATCACCTCGCTATGCAGTCTGAGGCACTCGTCATCCTACTGCAGGAGAACCACTGCATTGATGCAGAGAAGTTGGTACTTCCAAACTACCAACTAGCTGGGTCTTCTTTAAGCAGGAAGCATGGCCTTGCCACGTTTGTCCACGAGCGACTGAGATGCACGCTTTTAGACCAATCGCCATTGACATCAGAGATCAAGTGGTTGTGTGTGGACGTTGATGGCTATAAAATAATCAACGTTTACAAACCACCGCTAACGCGATTGCGAACCCTGGATCTCCCAGTGTTTCCTCACTTCTTTCTTTACGCTGGCGATTTTAACTGCCGTCATGCTGACTGGGGTTACGATGACAACAGTCCAGATGATGAGTACTTGGCTGGCTGGGCAAGTATTAATTGTCTTGCCCTCCTATATAATACCATGGACGCTGCCAGTTTTTAATCCGGCAGTTGGAACACTGGCACCAATCCAGATCTAGCTTTCGCTAGCGTAGGTCCAAACAGTTGCTTACCTGATAGACGTGTCCTTAAAAAGTTCCCCATGTCACAACATCGACCTTCGCTTATTACACCACCAAGGTTTGCCATAGCAAACCTGTTAAGCGATGGAACTTCCGCAAGGCCAAATGGAGTCACTACATTGCTTTGACGAATAAATTCGCAAAGACTTTGTTGCCGTCTGATTCACTTGATGTGGATGCGGCTTACCAGGTTATCAGATACGGCTTTTGTAACATCATTAAGAAAGCAGCCAAAAAGACTCTCCCACTCGGGTATCGAAATAACTGTATTCCGTGTTGGGATGAAGAGTGTGAATCCCTCTATAAAACCTTTCTGCAGTCTCCTCAGGGAGACGACTCAAGTTTGGCTGCTACAGCTCTGCTTGCCAAGCTTGACAGGAAACGGAGGCATTGATGGTCCAAGGCTGTTTGAAGCATTGACTTCTCACACTCTAGTCGAAATGCATGGAGTATTTGAACAACCTTGCTGGTAGGTCACGACACTCTCCTTACTGGTAGGTCACGTCACTGTCCCGTTTCGTGCTATTGCATCTCAGCTAATTGGAAATGAAAGATACGAGGCTGTTGACCGCAAGTCTTCGCGACTTGTCTCTCAAGAAGTGTCTGACATTTAGAGGGCCACAACACTAGAACCAGTAAGTATCTCTGACAATTTTTCGCAAAGAGAATTTACTGCTGCCCTTCAACATTTAATTTTAAAACCAGGTAAAGCTCCGGGTCCTGATTCCATCTGCCAAGAGCTTATAATGTATGCTGGAGCTACTTTGAAGCCCTGGTTATGTGATTTCATTTCTTCCTGTTTGCGCAGACTCAAAATTTTTAAGATCTGGAGAAGAGCGCTTGTGATCGCGATCCCAAAGCCAATAAAGCCCGTGGGAGACCCAAAGAATTATCGACCGATATCTCTGCTCTGTGTTCCCTACAAGATCCTCGAGAAACTTATCTACGCCCGCGTTCAATTATTAATCGATCCACTGCTCCCTAAAGAGCAGGCTGGGTTTCAACGCAAGAAGTCAACCGTAGATCAAGTTGTTCTGCTAACCCAGAACATCGAGGATACTTTTGAGGCTAAAAAAGAAGGCCGGTGCTGTATTTGTCGATCTGACAGCTGCTTATGACACTGTCTGGCACCGTGGCCTTACCTGCAAGCTGTTGAGACTAATTCCGGATAAGCACATGGTCAAAATGATCATGGAGCTTGTCCAAAATCGAAGTTTCACCCTTACCACCGGTGACAGCAAGCAAAGTAGGCTACGCCATCTTAAAAACGGCGTTCCTCAGGGATCGGTCTTGGCTCCCCTCCTATTTAACATCTATACCTACGATCTTCCTTCCATGATTTCCAGAAAGTTTGCTTATGCTGATGATTTAGCATTGTTGCATTCTTCTGGGAACTGGAAGGACTTGGAGGGGACTTTAAGCCAAGACATGTCTGCACTTTCAGCGTATCTCCAGACTTGGAGGTTGAAGCTCAGTCACACTAAGACGGTGACGGCAGCCTTTCACTTAAATAATCGAGAGGCCAAACGTGAGCTAAAGGTCTACAACAACGGTAGACTTTTACCGTTCTGTCCAACCCCTACTTATCTTGGGATAAAACTGGACAGATTGCTCACGTTTCGTTACCATTTAGTGGTATTGCGCAAAAAACTATCCTGGCGCGTCACACTGCTGAGGCGACTCGTGGGCTCGGGATGGGGTGCTGGTGCTAAAACACTACGCATAGCCACCTTGTCTCTAGTCTACTCAACAGCTGAGTACTCTGCGCCAGTCTGGTGTCGCAGTGCTCACACTCGCCTCATCGACAGTGTCTTGAGCGACGCTTGCGCATAGTCACTGGATGCCTGCGTCCCACTCCAACGGACCACCTACCTGTACTCTCAGGCATCCAGCCAGCTGAACTTCGCCGACTGGGAGCGACACTGTCTTTGGGTCACCGTGGATCTCTGGACCCCGATTATATCTTGTATGGTCTCTTAAGTGGGTCCTCAGATACTCGCCAAGTGAGACTAAGATCCAGACGCCTGTTTGTGCCAGCTGCGCGGAATCGTTTGGACAATCTTGCCAGACATGGCATCTGCGCTTCTGAATGGACAAATCACAAATGGAAAACTCAACCGCCTGCGGACTGGTGTTGGGCAATTTCATTCGTCCATGCACAAATAAGGTCTCGCTCCTTCACCGAATTGCGAGTGTGGCGCCTCTGAGCAAACCGCAGACCATGTTCTAACAGCATGCCCTATACACCTGGCATCACATGGAGCACGAGGTCTGACGGTTTTGGATGACGAAACTCGATGCTGGCTTAATAACATCACTGCCAGCATCTGATTCAGGCAGTTCAGCAGTCTGGCGTAGTAAAAGGATAAACCCTCGGCCCCAGTCCTGTTTGTGTCTGACCTGGAGTGGATACCCTTCAAACGACGACAACGACGATATGCAGGCCAAATAAATAAAACACCTCGGCTGAATTCACAGGTGAAAAAATTTTTAAATTAGCAAATAATTTCTGAAGTTTTCCGTCAGACACTTTCAAGAGAAATCGTCAGAATGAAGAAGCGAGCCAAACTGATCGAAGTAAAAATAGATCCTATTGAAAGAGAGTGGTTGAACAAAGAGGAAACAGAGTTTCAAAAGAGTTTCAGGCCATAGACAAATCTTCACAATCAATAGTGTAAAGTTGTTCAATAATTATAGGGATGAGCTTACCATAATAAAAGTAGACCTGGTTTGTTCCGACTTGACAGAATGCTGCTTTCTGATTGGTAGATTTAAGTGACGTAAAAATGTTTTTAAATGAGATACAGTAACTGCAGAGTACAATATTCGTTTAGAAAACTTAAGTATATTGAGTTATTACAATATTGGATAACCGCACATATTTTCAACTATTGAATTGCTTTGTCTACACAGATTTAATAGACGTGCTGAAAAAATTAATCATTAGCGGGTATTTGTTACGAAAAAACACAGTTACTTGAAAAACAAGCATCAGTGGATAGGCTGCAACAAAAAAAATCCAAAAGAAGTCTACTTAATAAAAGATACTGCTCTTTACTCATCCAAGTTTTTATTTTCTTCGTAACCTGTACTGTTGATTAGTTACAAAAAAATAAAGATTGCACAATGCAATAGAAATTAGACATTACGGCACGGAAAACTTAAACAGTTTTTTAATGATATCTTCTCGATCGATCAATAATAATATCACAATCAAGTCGGACAAAAATTAGCAAATCAGAACACAGCAAATGGTGTAAAATCCAACATTTTTAGCCCCAAAATAAATCCACCATGGAGATGGCATGGATTTACTGTAGCAACCCAATTACAGCTAAATAAAGCATTGTAAATTAATAAAATAAAAATCAAATGTTCCATTTGCTCACAGTATGGTTGTGGTCCTTAATTGCTCGACACAAGTACTGCATATCTACAAAATGTTTCAAGATGTAATAATCATTGTTTGTCAAGAATTTTATTTTCATGTATGCCGATGAACAAGATTGTAGCCGTAGGGTCAATTGATTCATGTGATAATTGGCATAAAAATAATCCAAATAATTGTTAATAAGTTTTAATTCTTTACAAACCTGTTCAAGTATGGTATAAAATAAATATATATAAAATAAATATAGTGCCACGTGGCGACCAAAAAAAGTAGGCCTACTTGCTCAGGACCACTTTCAAACTTTTTGAGTCAAAGGCCATTAAGTTTACCAAAATCATATGCAGATCAAATAAATTAAACACCTCGGCTGAATTCACAGGTGAAAAATGTTTTTGAAGATAGGAAATAATTTCTGATGTTTTCCGTCAGACACTTTCAAGAGAAATCGTCAGAATGAAGAAGAAGCGAGCCGAACTGATCAAAGTAAAAAAAAGATCCTATTAATAGAGAGTGGTGGAACAAAGAGAAAACAGAGTTTGGCCATAGACAAATCTTTACATTGAATAGCGTTAAGAGACTTAATAAAAGTAGCTTCGAGAGCGGAAAGATGAAACGTGAAATGACTTCAAAAGAAATAAAGAATCTGTTGTCGTCTTATCGAAGAACGCATTGCGTGTTGTTCGATAGCAGACTCATAAAAATGGCGATGTTGGAAGTTACTATTAACTTTGCAGGAGCGAATTACTGTATGATCAACTTCGCTTTGGTAAAACCCGAATCGTATTTTGAACAGTTCAAAACATCATAATCACTTCTGGAAGCTACTATTAACTGTCGTGAAGCTTAGAAAGAAAAATCAAAAAGGTGGTTTTTATTCACTTAAAAATCTGAAACGAAAAACCAATATAAATAACAATAATTGAAAAATTTTTTTTACTTAAAAAAATTTTTTTACTCAAGTTTGGTGACCATTTTGTGCATATGATTATTGTTGCTGCCCAAAACTTCTTGATTTTTCTCATATTTTTTTTATCACTGCCCGAAGAAATTTGGTTTCTCCCAAATATTTCCTTGTCACTTCACAAAAAAATTACGATTTACCCAAACTTTAGAAAAGCGGAAAAGAAATTGCCTCCCCTGCCCACCCGGGAGATACGGCAATGGAGGAGAGTTTGTGTCACTGTTTAATATTTGTACAGAACAAAAATATTGCCTGTTAGATTGGTTTTGCAACTTTGGCCTATGTTGGCTCTCGGCTGGCTTCTTCCCTAGAAGTCAAAGAAATATTTTTTAGTTTTAGACAGAGATGTGGATTCAGACTCCGATTCGCTTCCAAATTTTTACGAGTCCGCATTCTTGCCTACAATAAAACTCGACCAAATTATCAGATCAATTAAAAGGTAAAGGCCGATTTTTTTGTTCTAACTTAAATTTGGAACAGAAAGAGGAAGTTTGGAAAAAGATTAAACAAGATGATTTTTATATTTTTTATCTTTACTAGATTTTTGCGCTTATAACGGTCGCAGATTCAAAGTGGCAACTTTGTAAAATACTACTAAGATTTTGGCAATCGTCAATAAACTTTGAGAAAGACCGTATTGCTCGTCCAAGGTTTTTGGTGGATAGACGTAAGGCTTTAAACCTTAACTACAGTTTTTTCTATCTAACAAAACAAAGATGCCTCTGTTTTTAAATGCGATACAGTAACTGCAGAATACTTGGCATATTTGGCATAAAAATAATCAAAATAATTGTTTTTTTAATCTTTACAAACTTGTTCAAGTGTGGGAGAAAATACGTATAAAGAGATTTTACGGCGCCTCGTAAGATCAGTGCGTGACAAGAGGCGGAACCTTTAGAAAGCCCACGCATGGGCGCTCCATCACGATAACGCTCCTTCTCATACAGCCCTGAGTATTCGCCAGTTTCTCCTAGAAAGAAACATTGCAACTTTGGAACAACCCCCATATTCCTCCGATCTGGCCTCGTGTGACTTTTTCTCTGCCCTAAGATTAAATCTGTTCTGAAGGGAACACATTTTCCTGACATTGATTCCATCAAAATGGTTGTGACGACGGAGCTCAAAAAGATCCCAGAAAATGCTTCTCAAAAATCTTTTGAATCGTGACAAAAAGCGAATGCACAAGTGTTTTCAAGTGGAAGAGGATAACTTAGAAGGAGTTTGACTTTGGTATATTTCAATTATTTTCAAAAAGAGTTTTACAACATCAGTCTTGTTACTTTTCCGACACACCTGGTAAACTTACAGTGTATTTAAACTTTTAACTTTTAAACTTTTATAAATTTCAAACACCAAACGTGAATAGATCAAAAAAGTATTCAACCAATCAGAAAAGAACACGTAATTTGTTTCGCAATTTATTTTTCCCAACCTTCTAAATCTAACTTTCCAAGCCCGAGTTTTGCCGCCGAGAAAAAATACAAAATCATAATGACGTGAAAAAGTTTTTGAATTCCTTTTATCTGATTGGTCGAAACGCTTGAACTGGTTTCGTGATCTCGGGATTTAAACCGCGGTCAAATCGAACTTTCTTCATTGAGTAATTTTTGCTCGGTGATTGTTGGACGGTGATCGTTCTATAGATTGTCTCTAAATATACTAACCTCGCTTATATTATTTATTGCAGGATTCTTTGACTTCTTATTAAATAAAAACTTGTATATTTTAACCATTTTGTTTTTAGATTGTTTGTATAAGCTGAATTGATGATTATAATGTCTCGTGGTGCTGTTCTGTACTCGACTTGTGCTGATTATAAGCAAACCAAACTGTGTATAAAGTCTTTGTCTGAAAATGAAATGTCAAATCGTCGTATGACAATATTTGAACCGAGAAGACCAAAACAAAATGGCTTCTTTACTCGACAAGCACAAGTTTGTCCAGTTGATATCAAAATGCGTCCTAATGATCACCAACATAAAAACAACTTCTGCGACCAATCTAATTTAACAAACAAAACAACTAAACCCAAGTAAGATTTGCTTTTTAAAGTTTTTTGGATAATGACCTAATCAGCGAAAAGTTTGCTGTTAATTCGTGTTAATGTTTGTTTAAAATTTGATTATTTATTTATTATTTTCAGGCAATCGGTTTTGCCACTTTACCAAATACAAGCAAAGATCGGGGATGGCGGCTGTGGAAACGTCTATTCTGCTATTCGCATGGGTGACTGTCAGCCCGTTGCCATTAAGAAAATTCCCAGAGATAAAGTTGCTCAATGGCAAATAATCGAAAACCATCTTGTGCCACTTGAAGTCGCACTCATGATGAGGTACAAAGTCTGTTTGACTTTTATGTATTAATCGTTAATACATTAGCATATGGAAATTTATGAACTAGGTTAAAATTAAAACTGTTTTTTTTTTGTTAGAGTCACCGATCATCCGGGAGTTATTAAGTTACTCGATTGGTATCAAGATGAAGAGTTTGCAACGATAGTTATGAATAAACCACGAAACTCGATGGATTTATTTGATTTAATTGCGGAACGCGGAAAATTAGATGAACGACAAGCTTCTAAGATTTTCAAGCAAGTAAGTGTAATTCGTTTGATCTTTGACTGAAGTTTCATTGTTTGTGGTTCATTTGATTCAATATCAATGTGTTTCGATAATTACATTTCAGGTTGTGTCGGCCGTTGATTACATTCATTCTCGCGGTGTCTTTCATCGCGACATTAAAGCAGAAAACATTATTGTTAACTCCGAAACGCTTGAAACAAAAGTGATTGACTTTGGATGTGGATGTTTCTTTTATAACGGATATTATTCGGAGTTTGCTGGAACACGGTTATTTTTTCCGCCGGAATGGTTCATCAAGGTGTGTATTATTGAAATACAATTGTGTTTTCCAATTTAATTGTAAACAAGAACGTGGTCTTTTATTTTCGAAAAAAGTATTTGCAAGTTACTGAAATGATTTAAAGTTTTGTTGAAACTCATCAGAAGATTTTATTCCAGGGCCGATATAGAGCGGAGAGCGCCACGGTGTGGTCGTTAGGCATTCTACTGCATAAAATGTTGTGTGGCGACGTTCCATTTAAATCGGAGAGTTCACTTGTATTTGGAAAACTACAATTCAAGGTAAACAAAGTTTATTGTTTTCTAAAATAGAACTTAGTTGCTCAATTTGCGATGATTGGGCTAGCCTTTAAAACATCATAAAGTTTGTGTTGAGTCAAATAATGATTGGTTTGTTCTGATTACTTTCAGGTTTCACTGTCGATATCAAGCAAAGAATTGATTTGTTCCCTGTTAGATGGTCAAGCTAAAAAAAGACCAAGTATTGCCTCGATTCTAAAACACCCTTATCTGACGGAACATTAATATAGTTGTTTGATTGTTTTATGCTTTTGTTAATAATTTGTTTTAATGTTGTGTTTATTTTTGTAATAAACTGTTTTGAATAATTACAGACAAGTGTTTTTTTTTAAATTGGGCACAGTTTTGTAATTGCTTTTATAATAGTAGTTCTTTAAAATAAATCTGCAATCCGTAAACAGCTTTATGTTTCGGATTTGTAAATTTTGGAAATATGGTGAAAATTTAGGGTTTTTTTTAGTTTCATCAGAAATAATTTAAATCGGTATAAGCTTAAAAATTTAATAACCACTGGGACAGCCAGTTTATCTTTTTCCCACCAATCCTTATCAAAAATAGTTGTATAATTACTCCGAAGTTGTAAAATGTTTGAAAACAATACAGTAATTCCAAGTCTGACCACAAAAATAAACAAAGTATATTGCCGATACCAAGCATTAAAGTTTTTAATATTGATTTTAAACCAAATAAAAATGCTAATTTAATGCCATTTGTTTAGTTTAGCACGCAATTAAGAGACACAAACCCAATCAAATTGAAAAATAAATATTAACTTAAACGATAGAAATAACTTTTCAAAGAAGCCGTTTTTTTAATCAACTTGAATGATTGATTGTTTTAAAACTTTTTGACCCTGGTTCTTTAACTGGGGGAAGACTTTGTTTTGTTTTTGGTTTGGTCGTCAAGTGAGGGCACGAGTTCTGCTTACATGAGAAAGTCGGGTGCGACTTTTGTTTGCATGAAAAATAAGAGGAGTTTTATCTTTATCAAGAAGAGCTTTGGTTTTCGTGAAAAAATGGGGCGCCCAAAAAAGTTTAAAACCACTGCTTTTACTTGTTTTCAAAGGAACAACTTTTATTCGAGAAAATTACAATCATGTCAATTATGTTCTTTCTGTTATGAAAGAGTTTAAGAAACTAATAAATATATTAATTTGAGTTTCACCAAACCAAAGTTGTTTCCTCGATTGATTCGACCAGTCAGTAGCGCAGTGAGAATACAAAACTTTGTTTTCTAAATTTTGCCGCTGTAATTCGAAATTGTATTTACGATTGAAGCTAAACTCGCAAAGTTTGATGAAGCAAAAAGCAAACCTAAAATGTGAAAATAAAACAATAAGTGAAGTTTCATTGTTGCTGTAGTTATTGCATGGCACATGCTGTTGCGGTAATAACCTTTCATATTTCATCAAAAATACGTTAAAAATTCATTTTTGAAATCAACAAAACAGTTTCCTGTTTCAAATATATATTAATATCAGTAAACAGAGATACCATTTTCAATCACTTGAGCATAGTGTAACTCAAGGATGTCAAATCTTTTTCACACAACGGGTCAAAAAGTGACAATTTTATCAAAATTACCATTGAGTGAAACAATGTCTTTAATTTTGGCCAAAATTCAAGGCTAAGACTAAAAAAAAAATGTTTTCACTTTTGATCAGCATCAAAATCTCTATTTCGGCCGAAATTCAACGTAGCCTAAAAATTAAAAAAAAAAAGGTCGTCATTTTTGATCAGCATCAAAATCTCTATTTTCGGCCGAAGTTCAAGGTGAAGATTAAAAAACAAAAGGAAACGTCATCATGTTCAATTTGTTCTAAATTGCCAAACTTTTTATGAAAATGTTCCAAAAATGTCAAAAATTTTGGAACATAAGATGGGTCATTGAATTCCAACTAGTTGATCACATTGTGTATAAAATAGAAATAGAAAAAAGACTAAAGACAACTAGAACAATTTTCAATAAACTACTTTTGATTAAAAAAACTCACCAAAATACAGCTACGAGTTTGACCCAAACTGTTCTGAGGCAATAAGCCTAGTGCAGACAGGCCTGGAAACGAAATCGCGTAGCCTTGATGTATTTTTACAGTATTTCGTGTTCCATTTAAAACTTGTTTACAATGCAACCCAGACGTTCGGCAAGGCTGCTTGTTTATTCTGGCGAAGTTTGCACAAACGGGCGTCTAGATTTCGATTTATTTATTATTTACAGTATTTATTTTATCTTTATATTTATCCTCCTGAATCGCAGGAAAGCGATAGAGGCGCTAATGCATAGGGCAAGCAATTACCCCAATGTGCTCTTGAAGATGGCAAAATACTGCTGTCCGCTTAAAATTCAATAGAGATATGACTGAAATTTAGAACTGCTTACCTAGACAAACAAACAGAGGAAAATACCTTAAAGTGTTTTTTCCCAAAGACACAACAGAATGGCGCGAGTAGGTTTCGAACCGAGATCATGTCAATCACAATCCCGATGGCACTTTAACCACTCGACCACGCTGCCGTTTCTCTTAAATCACGTCGTCTGAAAGCCTACAAATACGAAATGCAGGTGGAGATCAAGATCTTGACTGAGAATATTGTGTCACTCTTTAGTAAGCAAAGCTCAACTGGCTGTTGATGCCTCAAATAATTGGCAAGCGACGTGTTGAATGGAAGGCAGACATCTGTAGCGTTGATATTGCACAAGCCATCATCGAAGACATAATCTAAGAAGCGAGAATAGACGTACTAGACTAAAGAAATTGTGGGGGCGATAAAGTTTTGCCCAAATTTTGTCCAATTTGCCTGAATCACGACTTTTCAGTATTTTACGGATATAACAAAAAATTGTCTGAGATTTTAGGATGAAAACCAAAAAAAGTCTTCACTTTGAATCAATCTCAGATTTTTTGATTTTCGTCCCAAAATCATGGTGTTTTCTAAAAAAAATTTTTTTACCAAATTTGATGACTATTTTGTGCATACGATTATTATCGTTGCTTCCCTAAACTTCTTGATTTTGGCCATATTTTTCTTATCACTGCCCGAAGAAATTTGATTTTGCCCAAATATTTCCTTGACAGCGCCCATAAAACTACGATTTACTTAAATTTTAGAAAAACGGGAAAAAATGGAAGCGAGTTTGTGTCACTGTTTAATATTTGTACGGAACAAAATCATTGCCTGTTAGATTGGTTTTGCAACTTTGGCCTATGTTGGCTCTCGGCTGGCTTCTTCCCTAGAAGTCAAAGAAATATTTCTCAGTTTTAGACAGAAATGTGGACTCGTACTCGGACTCGGATTCGCTTACAAATTTTTGCGAGTCCGCATTCCTGTTTACAATAAAAACTCAACCAAATTATCAGATCGTTTAAAATGTAAAGGTCGTTTTTTTCGTTTTTACCTTAAATTTGGAACAAAAATAAGGATTTTGGACAAAGATTAAACAAGATGATTTTTATATTTTTTGTCTTTACTAGATTTTTTCGCTGATAACGGTCGCAGGTTCAAAGTGGCAACTTTGTAAAATACTACTAAGCCATGATTTTAACTAAGAAACAAAGATGCCTTTCTACTAAGCCAAGATTATGTCATTATTTTTCACTATAAAGCTTTTAATGTACCAAAATTATTACGCATTTATTGTTTTTTGTAACATTGTAGTAAAATGAATCAATGATTATTTGATAAAATAGTTATCAAAGTTTGATTAGGTGTCACTTTTACCGCTGTGGATAGTAATCCTTCTGACAGCATTGCATTGTGAGAAAACACTTTTTTTGGACTCAAAACGGCGAGTCCTCAGCAGAAGGCATTTGGTGTGCTTGAGTTTGCGAAAACAAACGCCATTGTTACGGTTCAACGTGTTCTCAGCGATTTTTAATTTATTGGCATTTCAAGGTTCGAGCTTATCTGAATAAAAACGTGCCCCAATAATGGATTGGTAGGCGAGGTGCGAGAGATCTTGCACTCTGCCCTTTGGCGTTCAGATATCCGGACCTCATTATGTGTCATTTTTTAGTGTAAGGGTATACTAAAGACAAAGTTTATACTGCACTGCTTCCAGTAAATATTGATGATATGAAAAATCGAATAACATCTGCAATCAACACGGTGAACCGCGACATGCTGAGGTGCGTTTGGGATCAATTCTCATCGGCTTGATGTCGTCCGTGCTGCCGGTTGTGGCCACACTGACCACTTGTAAAACATGAAAAAAACTTGCAGGTTTGTATAACACATCTATTTGAGCTTGAGTTTTTTGTTGTTCCTTTATTTTTGACATATCAGGTAATAATTTTGGCGTATTCTTTTTAAAACACCTTGTAAAATAAACTTTTATAATAAGCCACAGCTGCCGTTTAAATGAATACATAAGCCACGTGTTGAGAAAGTTTGGAAACCAGCACTTTACAGTTGGACGTAGTTCTTGTTTTCCTTTTTTTTTTATTAATACCTTAATAATTATTACGTTTGTGTTACTTTGTTAGTTGAAAAACATAAAATGTAAAAGAATACATGTATAGTTTAGCAGTAAACCTTATGTAAAGATCCAATAAATTTAAACACAGTATTTTTTGCAAATTTTGCAGTTGGTTTTCGGAAATACAACTTGACGCCAGATAATTTCATAAAACAGAGACGTTGTGCCAAACAGCTTCTTATCTGCTTTTTTTCATCTTACCACAACAAGCTTATTTAAATAGATTTTTATATATAATAGTACAGAAATATAACGCAAGCACAGTGGTGAAAATTCCAATTTAGAAGCCCGAGGCAAGAATTTTCACAAATTGATGTTGCCTAAAAAAAAGAGCTTTGATTTCGGCTTGCATATTTTTCTCCGAAACTCATGGTGTCCTCTAAAAAAAAGCTCTTCACTTCCATTTGCTTCCAGATTTCCCTATTTTCATCCCAAAATCAGGGTGTTCTCTAAAAAAAAAGAAGGTCTTCACCTTATATCGTTTTTTGCAATTTCCACTTTTCTTCCCGACTTGATCATACCTTCTAAACAAACATCTGCAGCGGATTGAAACTGTATAGGCTAATTTCGAGGGGGGCTTGAGGCGACTGCCTCATTCGCCCCACCCAATATCCACCACTGCGCCAACAGCAAAATTATTAAAATGTTTATCAGTAGCAGTAACAGTAGTGAAGCTCTAGAGTCAGAATAACATATATATTGTCATCAAAAACAATAACAGTGTT
Source organism: Diplosoma virens (assembly GCA_963680785.1). Taxonomy (NCBI): domain Eukaryota; kingdom Metazoa; phylum Chordata; class Ascidiacea; order Aplousobranchia; family Didemnidae; genus Diplosoma; species Diplosoma virens. The sequence goes on along the minus strand of OY796886.1, from coordinate 39,017,403 downwards.
TAATCTCATGAAGAAGAAGAACTATTTTCCAACGAGTAGGCAAAGAAACAAACTGCCAATTATCACGTCACTCGAAAAGAAATCTAGGTCTTTTTAAATATAGATTTCAACAAAATGAAAATCAAAAGAACTCTAAATCTAGATTTCAACCCATCACACCAAGCAAAAACAAAATTTAAGAACAGCTGAAATTACACGTTGAAAGTACACATTCAAATAAACATAGAAAGTACAAATTTGGTCTAGTTTTTTATAAAACTACCAGTAAAGCTGCAAATTCTTTCTCAAAGATTAAGTTTGGTGAAGCTTTTTATTCAAAACAAAGCATTTATTTTTTTGCATACCCAAAGCTAATCGATCTTTTTCTATAACTTTTTTATTATTGATGTTTTAATTGATGCCCTAATACTGGGTTCTTTACTGACAACCCAACCAATGTCAATCTTTTGTATAATATCTTCTGTAGGGATATGCGTGACGGGAGACTCCGAAGTGGACATCCATTCATTAAACAATTTTTGGGTTTTCACGAGCAGTGTGTTGATATTTTGGCACGATCCCCACAATCCCCCTCGATTGTTGTAGCTTGGGGGTGTTACGGCAAGTACTCTGAGTTTCGAACCCGGGTTTATTTTTGGCTTTGATTTACTTAATTTTTGTTTTGACATTTAATTTGATTCACTTCATTTTTTCACGGCGCTTGCTTGCTAATTGATTGTTGCTTTGAGCCGACATTTTCCATTATCTCACTGCTAATTGATTGTTGCTTTGAGCCGACATTTTCCATTATCTCAGCGCGCTCGATTGCTAATTGATTGTTACCTCGAGCTGACTTCTTTTTCCATAAGTTGGGTGAAATTTGTGTAGAAACGCTTAGTTTTGCTACTTCAGCCTTTGTGGAGCGATCGTAGATTTACTGTTTGAAATACTGTTAGACGCCGTTGGGAGTGCTGTTGAGGCTTTTGAGCTGTTTATAATACTGTTAGAGATACTGTTCGATATTGTTAGTTTTGTCGGTCTGCTCCGTGTCAGTCTACAGTTGGTGAGTGTTTTTAAGTCTTTCTTTTGCGTATTATTAATTAGTGTTTACGTTTATTTATAGAAAACCGTCCGACTCTATTATTTCCTCCAATCGTCCAATCATCCATTTAACGTCCGATTTGTCTTATTTTCGTCCGACTAGATTATTTCGTCCGATTCGTCTTATTTTCGTCCATCCGGCTTATTTCGTCTGACCATCTTATTTTGTCCATAACGTCCGTACATCTTAATTTCGTCCGACCTTATTATTTTTCGTCTATCTTATTTAACCGTCCAATTTAGTTCGTCTTATTTCGCATTGTTTTTATATCTTAATAAAATCAAGGACGCGTACATTTCCGGAGACAGCCACACGAAGTTTAAGACCGCGAAGAACTTACTGTAACAGGGGTACTGCTCGACACAAGCTTTTTATATATTTCCTGCAAGAAAAAAGGTTTTTAAAAGTAAGTTTTCTACAAATTCTATCACAATTGTAGCTAAAAATTTATAAGCTTATGAGTAATGAAAATTTACAAATTGAATAAAAAATTAGTTTCTTGAACGGTAGATAAAGTTTTCTCAGTAAACAGACACTCATGTACGCAATGATTTCTTTTTGATTTTCATTTATTGGTTTTAGGCAATGGGTTAATTTTAAATATTGGGAGTGCAGGGAAAAGCCTTGCTGAAAATTCTTTTCAAATCTTTGTCTAACTCTAAAAATAGAAACGGCGGTGATTATTATGTTTGTAAGCAAAAAAAGAAAAGTGGAGTAAAACTAAAAAATTTTTACATATTAATTGAACTAATTTTTATTATTTACGCATTTTTTTAGATTTTAAATTCTGAACTGCCAAGGCCTACCAAATTAAGCTATGTTTTTTACCTTAATTTTTGTTTCTGCCAGACAATAGATCCAATCTTTGCACAAAATATTTGATGTCTTGCTAAGGAGTGCTGATGAAGAAGGACAATCTTGTAAAAGGAAATTGATTTCTTCTGAAAAATCTGATTGAACTGTAATGTTTATGGAATATCATAAAACTAACTGAGGCACTTCTAAAATCTTTTTGGAAATTGGTGAAAACTAAATTTGTGTGTTTTAAATTTTTGCCTTGAAGTAAATAGTTTACTACAAATTTTACATTAAAACTTCATTTTAATATTTCAATAAATTCTGTGGTTAAGACAAACGCCGAAGACTTGTACAAAAAACGTTTATAAATATCCAAGTAATTTTATGCATAAAACAAACGTAAATATTTAATTCTAGCTACAACTTGCAGATCTTAAAAAGATATTAAAAACTTTTAAAATGGTTTAGGAAAGTATTAATTTAATTAAAATACATTTTGTCTACATATCTTTTAGCTTTAGCTTAAGATTAGCATTCGTTTTTTTCAGGGCTTTGCACGATTTCTTCACTGTTCTGTGACAAACCGAAAACTTCTGGCTACATTTTTTTAAAAGTTTATTTAATTCGTCATAATTACAGTTTTGTTTTAGTAATAGGTTCGATTATATTGACTTTTAGAAATATCTCTACATAAGCAAGATTTTTAAAACAACTACGACTGATACTTGGGGCTAAAATCGAAAGTAATAAACCTATATTTTGCCATAGTATTTCTATACGAGCGTTGTCGTTGCTATGCAGCGTGGTCGAGTGGTTAAAGCACTGGACTGGTGATCAACATGGTCTCGGTTCAAAACCCACTTGCGCCATTCTGTTGTGTTCTTGGGAAAGACACTTTACGGCACTTTCCCCTGCTTGGTGGTCTTGACAAGCAGTTCCAAATTACAATAATATCTCTACTAAATTTACTAGCGGACAGCAATATCTTGGCATCTCCGGAAGCAGGTCGGGGTAATTGCTTACCCTATGTATAGCGCCTCCATCGCTTTCCTTCGAGTCAGGAGGATAAATATAGAGATAAAAATAAAAATAAAAATAAATAAAATAAAAATGTTTGAATACCGCTATCAGGCGAATAGTGAACACGCAAAACAGCTTAGCCTGATGTTTTCTTATTGTAGAGTCTATGGTCAGCCCGTTGCCATTACGAAGATTCCCAGAGATAAAGTTGCTCAATGGCAAATAATCGAAAACCATCTTGTGCCACTTGAAGTCGCACTCATGATGAGGTACAAAGTCTGTTTGACTTTTATGTATTAATCGTTAATACATTAGCATATGGAAATTTATGAACTAGGTTAAAATTAAAACTGTTTTTTTTTTGTTAGAGTCACCGATCATCCGGGAGTTATTAAGTTACTCGATTGGTATCAAGATGAAGAGTTTGCAACGATAGTTATGGATAGACCACGAAACTCGATGGATTTATTTGATTTAATTGCGGAACGCGGAAAATTAGATGAACGACAAGCTTTTAAGATTTTTCAAGCAAGTAAGTGTAATTCGTTTGATCTTTGACTGAAGTTTCATTGTTTGTGGTTCATTTGATTCAATATCAATGTGCATTTCAGGTTGTGTCGGCCGTTGATTACATTCATTCCCGCGCTCCGAAACGCTTGAAACAAAAGTGATTGACTTTGGATGTGGATGTTTCTTTTATAACGGATATTATTCGGAGTTTGCTGGAACACGGTTATTTTTTCCGCCGGAATGGTTTATCAAGGTGTGTATTATTGAAATACAATTGTAAACAAGAACGTGGTCTTTTATTTTCGAAAAAAGTATTTGCAAGTTACTGAAATGGTTTAAAGTTTTGTTGAAACTCATCAGAAGATTTTATTTCAGGGCCGATATAGAGCGGAGAGCGCCACGGTGTGGTCGTTAGGCATTCTACTGCATAAAATGTTGTGTGGCGACGTTCCATTTAAATCGGAGAGTTCACTTGTATTTGGAAAACTACAATTCAAGGTAAACAAAGTTTATTGTTTTCTAAAATAGAACTTAGTTGCTCAATTTGCGATGATTGGGCTAGGCTTTAAAACATCATAAAGTTTATGTTGCGTCAAATAATGATTGGTTTGTTCTGATTACTTTCAGGTTTCACTGTCGATATCAAGCAAAGAATTGATTTGTTTTTAGATGGTCAGCTGAAAAAAGACCAAGTATTGCCTCGATTCTAACACACCCTTATCTGACGGAACATTAATATAGACTCATTGTTTGATTGTTTGATTGTTTTTGTTAATAATTTGTTTTAATGTTGTGTTTATTTTTGTAATAAACTGTTTTGAATAATTACAGACAAGTGTTTTTTTTAATTCGGCACAGTTTTGTAATTACTTTTACAATGGTAGTTCTTTAAAATAAATCTGCGATCCGTAAACAGCTTTATGTTCTGGTTGTGAAAATTTTGAACATGTGGTAAAAAGTTAGAGGTTTCATCTTTGGTGTCCTTTAGTTTCATCAGAATAATTTTATGTCGATAAAAGTTTAAAATTTAAGAACCACTGCGACAGCCAGTTCACCTTTTTCCCACCAACTTTGTAATTACTCCGAAGTTGTAAAAAAGTCTGATCAGAAAACTGAGCGAAGCATTTTGTGGATACCAAGCAATAAAGTTTTTAATATTGATGTAAAATCAAATAAAAATGTAAATTAAATGCCATTTGTTTAGTTTAGCAAGAAATTAAGAGCACAGAATATACAGCAAGAAATATATTAATTTAAAGTTTAGAAATAACTTTTCGAACAAGTCGTTTATTTTAAACAACTTGAATGATTAGATTTTTTTAAAACTTTTACGTCCGGTGGCAATTGAGCTTAGCTCATGTTGTTCGGGCAAGCTCAATCCAACAGGCCTAGCACTGGCTATGGGTATAAAACACGGAGCCTCAATGTACTGTTGTACGACATTATAATAGGTTGCATGTGTGACCATTAAGCAATTTACACGATTGCGGTTCAAATCTACTCGCTTGGTTCTGTTGTGTCCCTGAGGAAGAATAATTTACGTTTTTTGCTTTAAATTCTAAGTCATATTACAAAGAAAATTAAAAATATTAATTTATATATCAAGCTATATGATTGATGGCACTAAAAACTACCATCCATGCATAGTGCGTCACGCACACCGAACCCGAGCCCACTGCTTGGTGGTCGACAAGCAGTTCTAAATTACAAGCGGACAGCAATATCTTGGCATCTCCGGAAGCAGGTCGGGGTAATTGCTTACCCTATGTATAGCGCCTCCGTCGCTTTCCTGCGAGTCAGGAGGATAAATATAGAGATAAAAATAAAAAAATAAAAATTTTTGCCAAACTGTGCTCTTTCCAGAAGTGTTAGGTATTTCCAGCAATTTGTTATCTTCAAGAAGTTTGCAAACTTCACTAGAAGAAAAATTCATGTTTTTGTTAAAAGTAATCAAGGCTGCTAAAAATAAACACCCTAGATATATCAAATCTATTTTAACTAAATGTAATAATATTTTATCTTAAATTGAACTTAGATTGGCAAATATCACACAAGTATACAAGTAAATTTGCACTAGCTTAAACTTAACATTAAAAAAAATCATATAGATAGGTTATGACCATGGGAAAAAAATCTTTGCTTTTATACTATCATTTTGGAAACAAGACAATCTTTATGCAGGCTACAAATACATGTACAATAAAAACTAATATAATACCGCCAACAGTGTATTAGACAGGGTGATACGGACTCATTTAAAGAAACTCATGTAAAGGCAAGCGTTACGGTTAAGGTTAGGTTAGGACGGGATTTGCTTGAGCAATAGCGATTATTTTACATGTCAATTTTAAATAATAAATAAAGAACTAGCCGCAAGTGTCAGGTATGAGCAATAAACTCAAAATAAATGCCAGAAATAAAACATTTTGAAGATCAAAAAAACATTTTATGATATAAAAATGTTTGTTCTTATATTTGAAATTAATTGATTTTTAAAAAGATAGACTCCGACTCCAGTCCGACTCCATTACAAATTAGCAAAAACCGACTCTAGCTCCAGTCCGACTCCGACAAAATATGCCATACTCCGGCTCCAGTCCGATTCCGACTCCAGTCCATGCTCATATCTGCCACACAGTGTTTGATAAAGCAATACACCCAAGAACCACACTGTGGCGCTCTGCACTTTATATCAAACTTGAAACAAATTAATCTGACAAGTTTCAACAAAGCTTTAAGTACTTTAAAAAACTTCTAAATCAATAAACTTTGTCATTTGAAATTAAATTACGGAAGCAAAACATTTTGAACCAATACACACCTTGGTGAACCATTCCAGCGGATAAAAAGAACGATAATCCAGCTAATTCGGAATAATATCCACTATGAAGCAAAGTGCCGCAGCCAAAGTCAATTTTTTTTCGATAGTTTTGAGGTTGATAATAGAATTATGTCCTTGCGTCGCAAATCAACAGACCACGAAAATGAATGCAACCAACGGCCCACACAACTCGGAATATAATAATTGAAACACATTGATATTAAATCAAGTGAACCAGAAACAATGAAATTTCAGTCAAAGATCAAACGAGTCTCACCTACTTGTTTGAAGATCTTACAACCTTGCAATTCATCTGATCTGGCACGTTTCTCACTTAGGTACTGCTTAAGTATGCTGTTAAATTTATTTATTTTAGTTTATCTCTATATTTATCCTCCTGATTCACATGAAAGCGACGGAGAGGCGCTAATACATAAGGTAGGCAATTACCTCGACCTGCTTCCAGAGATGCCAAAATATTGCTCTCTGCCTAAAATTTAACAGAGTTATGACTGTAATTTAGAACTGCTTGTCAAGACCAACAAGCAGAGGAAAGTGTTGTAAAGTGTCTTTCCCAACAACACTTCAGAATGACGCGAGTGGGTTTTGAACTGAGACCATGTCGATCATAAGCACGGCGCTTAACGACCACGCTGCTGAAATTCGTCTACCTAACCCTAACCCTCTAACATCTGGTTGAGTATGCAGTCTACTATCTCTGATTTAGTAGATTAGGGGTTAGGGTTAGGTAGAGTGCATACTTAAACAGTACCTTTAACTAAATCAAATAAATTGATCCCGTTTTGTGGCCGTTTCACTTGCCAAAACGTCCAATCGTGATCGCTTTCAAACCAATCGCCAAAACTAAATTAAATTAAATATGATGATTTATGAACGACTAATAGATAAAATATAAAATATAAACTACAGACTTTCACCTTATCAGGAGTGCAATTTCAAGCGACACAAGTCGGTGTTTGATTACTTCCTATCGAAATAGTTTTTTTAAATCTCCTTAGTCTTAATGAGCTGATCATAACTGATTCGAATAACAATTATACCCCGCATGTCCCAATCCTACCTTGTATTTAATAACTCTGCGAAAGGAGTTTAAACAAACTTTAACATTAACAGAAACAAAACCATCAAACGATGAATTGACATAAACTTTTCGCTTATTACCTCAGCACCAAATAAATTCTAAAGCCGAATTTTACATAGCTTTATTTTTTTTTTTTTATTAAAATTGATTGGTGAAATGACAATCGAAATGACTTATGTTTTTAGATAAAAATTATTGGGATGCGTTTTGATGTCGCCTAAAAAAGCTTTTGTTCATCGAGTGAGGACGCCATTTGTTTTTGTTTTCCTGGTTAAAATATTATCGTACAAGATAAGCTGTTGTCGGTAATACTATATTCAGCCGCAAAACTCGGGCAGCAAAATTCAATGTTGTTCATGCATTATTAGTACCACTGACTGGTCGAAACAATCACCTTCACTTTGGTAAAACCCCAATTGTATTTTGAACAGTTCAAAACATCAAAAAGAAAGGAACACGGTTATTTTTTCCGCCGGAATGGTTCATCAAGGTTTGTAGTATTGAAATATTGATACAATCGTGTTTTCCAATTTAATTGTAAACAAGAACGTGGTCTTGTATTTTCGGAAAAATATTTGCAAGTTACTGAAATGATTTAAAGTTTTGTTGAAACTCATCAGAAGATTTTATTCCAGGGCCGATATAGAGCGGAGAGCGCCACTGTGTGGTCGTTAGGCATTCTACTGCATAAAATGTTGTGTGGCGACGTTCCATTTAAATCAAAGAGTTCACTTGTATTTGGAAAACTACAATTCAAGGTAAACAAAGTTTTCTAAAATAAAACTTAGTTGCTCAATTTGCGATGGTTGGGCTAGGCTTTAAAACATCATAAAGTTTGTGTTGAGTCAAATAATGATTGGTTTGTTGTAATAATGATTTCTGATTACTTTCAGGTTTCACTGTCGATATCAAGCAAAGAATTGGTTTGTTCCTTGTTAGATGGTCAAGCTGAAAAAAGACCAAGTATTGCCTCGATTCTAACACACCCTTATCTGACGAAACATTAATATAGACTCATTGTTTGATTGTTTTATGCTTTTGCTATAAATTTGTTTTAATGTTGTGTTTATTTTTGTAATAAATTGCTTTGAATAATTACAGACAAGTGTTTTTTTTTTAATTGGGCACAGTTTTGTAATTAATTTTACACTAGTAGTCGAGAAAATGATGTAAAGTGTTTTTTTCTTAAGACACAACAGAATAAGGCGAGTAGGTTTTGAACCGAGATCATGTCGATTACAATCTCGGCGGCGCTTTAACCACTCGACCACGCTGCCGTTTCTCCTAGATCAAGTCGTCTGAAAGCCTACAAATACGAAATGCAGGTGGTAATCAAGGTATTTACGAAGAATTTTGTGTCACTCCTTAGTAAGCAAAGCTCAACTGACTGCTGATGTCTCAAATAATTGGTGATGTCTCAAAAATCACTGACTGCTGATGTCTCAAACATCTGTAGCGGTGATATTACATAAGGCATCATTAAAGACTTAATCTACGAAGCGAGGATAGCCGTAAGAGCCTAAAAAAAATGTGGACATTGAAGTTTTGCCCAATTTTTTCAAATTTGCCTGAATCATGATTTTTTTAGTACTTACGGATATAACAAAAAATTTTCTGAGATTATAAGATGAAGACCAACAAAAGCCTTCATTTTGAATCCATTTTAGAATTCTTCACTTTCGTCCCAAAATCATGGCGATCTCTTAAAAACATTTTTTTACGGAAATTTGGTGACCATTTTGTGCATATGATTATCGTTGCTGCCCGAATCTCTTAATTTTTCCTATATTTTTCTTATCACTACCCGATGAAATTTGGTTTCTCCCAAATATTTCCTTGTCACTTCACAAAAAAAATTATAATTTACCCAAACTTTAGAAAAGTGGAAAAGAAATTGCCTCCCCTGCCCACCCGGGAGATACGGCAATGGAGGAGAGTTTGTGTCACTGTTTAATATTTGTACAGAACAAAAATATTGCCTGTTAGATTGGTTTTGCAACTTTGGCCTATGTTGGCTCTCGGCTGGCTTCTTCCCTAGAAATCAAAGAAATATTTCTCAGTTTTAGACAGAGATGTAAACTCGTACTCGGATTCGCTTCCAAATTTTTACGAGTCCGCATTCTTGCCTACAATAAAAACTCAACCAAAATATCAGATCGATTAAAAGGTAAAGGCCGTTTTCATTCGTTTTTATCTTAAATTTGGAACAAAAATAGAAAGTTTTGCGGAACAACAATTAAACAAGATGATTTTTATATTTTTTATCTTTACTAGGTTTTTGCACTGATAATGGTCGAAGATTCAAAGTGGCAACTTTGTAATATACTACTCAGCCATGATTTTGGCCATCGTCTATAAACTGTGGGAAAAACTGTATTGCTCGTCCAATGTTTTTTAAGGATAGGCGTAAGGCTTTAAACCTTAACTACAATTTTTTCTATCTAACAAAACAAAGATGCCTTTGTTTTGAACTCCCTCTAAACCAAAAATTGTACGGCGCCCCTGGACGTAAGTGTAATTTTAAGGTTTCAACTTGCTGATTTTTTCCTTCTTTTGGCTTTTCGTGTTCAAGCATTCATTTATCTCTTCTATTAATTTTCGCTTAGGTCTGCGTGTATATTTTTCAAAAAGATCTGCCCCTGGACATTTTTTTCAAGAATTGTTTCACGCCAATAACAATAATTTAGCAAGAGGGCGAAGTTTCAAAAATAACGCTTTTTTGTTGTTAAGAAGGCAGTCCAAACAAACGTAAATTTAGGCGTATAGGAAAAACATTTTACTAAAAAATTTAGTGAAGACCAAAATAAGAAAAAAAAACTTTAATGCCAAATAGAAACCAAAAAAATAGGCCTACTTGCATCTCGACCACTCTCAAATTTTTTGAGTCAAAGGTCATTAAGTTTACCAAAATCATATGCAGGCCAAATGGTAGGTGCTTTCTCGCAGCCTGGGCCGCGAGTAAGTCTGTTCATTGGTGTTAAAGAGGACAGAGCGAAACCAAACCTACCAAATGGAAGGGTATCCACCCATTCCGATGTTCAGTGTGGGTCTGCTACTCGACAAACGTCCTTTTCAGGACGGGGCAATGCCAGGATAAAACTGCCCTTTTCAGGGCATGTTGCCAACAAGTTCCGAAGACCCACTATTCTTCAGCTGAATATCGAAGGCCTCACTGCAAGCAAGATGAATGTTCTTCATCACCTCGCTATGCAGTCTGAGGCACTCGTCATCCTACTGCAGGAGAACCACTGCATTGATGCAGAGAAGTTGGTACTTCCAAACTACCAACTAGCTGGGTCTTTTTTAAGCAGGAAGCATGGCCTTGCCACGTTTGTCCACGAGCGACTGAGATGCACGCTTTTGGACCAATCGCCATTGACATCAGAGATCAAGTGGTTGTGTGTGGACGTTGATGGCTATAAAATAATCAACGTTTACAAACCACCGCTAACGCGATTGCGAACCCTGGATCTCCCAGTGTTTCCTCACTTCTTTCTTTACGCTGGCGATTTTAACTGTCGTCATGCTGACTGGGGTTACGATGACAACAGTCCAGATGATGAGTACTTGGCTGGCTGGGCAAGTATTAATTGTCTTGCCCTCCTATCGTATAATACCAAGGACGCTGCCAGTTTTTAATCCGGCCGTTGGAACACTGGCACCAATCCAGATCTAGCATTCGCTAGCGTAGGTCCAAACAGTTGCTTACCTGATAGACGTGTCCTTAAAAAGTTCCCCATGTCACAACATCGACCTTCGCTTATTACACCACCAAGGTTTGCCATAGCAAACCTGTTAAGCGATGGAACTTCCGCAAGGCCAAATGGAGTCACTACATTGCTTTGACGAATAAATTCGCAAAGACTTTGTTGCCGTCTGATTCACTTGATGTGGATGCGGCTTACCAGGTTATCAGATACGGCTTTTGTAACATCATTAAGAAAGCAGCCAAAAAGACTCTCCCACTCGGGTATCGAAATAACTGTATTCCGTGTTGGGATGAAGAGTGTGAATCCCTCTATAAAACCTTTATGCAGTCTCCTCAGGGAGACGACTCAAGTTTGGCTGCTACAGCTCTGCTTGCCAAGCTTGACAGGAAACGGAGGCATTGATGGTCCAAGGCTGTTTGAAGCATTGACTTCTCACACTCTAGTCGAAATGCATGGAGTATTTGAACAACCTTGCTGGTAGGTCACGACACTCTCCTTACTGGTAGGTCACGTCACTGTCCCGTTTCGTGCTATTGCATCTCAGCTAATTGGAAATGAAAGATACGAGGCTTTTGACCGCAAGTCTTCGCGACTTGTCTCTCAAGAAGTGTCTGACATTTAGAGGGCCACAACACTAGAACCAGTAAGTATCTCTGACAATTTTTCGCAAAGAGAATTTACTGATGCCCTTCAACATTTAATTTTAAAACCAGGTAAAGCTCCGGGTCCTGATTCCATCTGCCAAGAGCTTATAATCTATGTTGGAGCTACTTTGAGGCCCTGGTTATGTGACTTCATTTCTTCCTGTTTGCGCAGACTCAAAATTTTTAAGATCTGGAGAAGAGCGCTTGTGATCGCGATCCCAAAGCCAATGAAGCCCGTGAGAGACCCAAAGAATTATCGACCGATATCTCTGCTCTGTGTTCCCTACAAGATCCTCGAGAAACTTATCTACGCCCGCGTTCAATTATTAATCGATCCACTGCTCCCTAAAGAGCAGGCTGGGTTTCAACGCGAGAAGTCAACCGTAGATCAAGTTGTTCTGCTAACCCAGAACATCGAGGATACTTTTGAGGCTAAAAAAGAAGGCCGGTGCTGTATTTGTCGATCTGACAGCTGCTTATGACACTGTCTGGCACCGTGGCCTTACCTGCAAGCTGTTGAGACTAATTCCGGATAAGCACATGGTCAAAATGATCATGGAGCTTGTCCAAAATCGAAGTTTCACCCTTACCACCGGTGACAGCAAGCAAAGCAGGCTACGCCATCTTAAAAACGGCGTTCCTCAGGGATCGGTCTTGGCTCCCCTCCTATTTAACATCTATACCTACGATCTTCCTTCCATGATTTCCAGAAAGTTTGCTTATGCTGATGATTTAGCATTGTTGCATTCTTCTGGGAACTGGAAGGACTTGGAGGGGACATTAAGCCAAGACATGTCCACACTCTCAGCGTATCTCCAGACTTGGAGGTTGAAGCTCAGTCACACTAAGACGGTGACGGCAGCCTTTCACTTAAATAACCGAGAGGCCAAACGTGAGCTAAAGGTCTACAACAACGGTAGACTTTTACCGTTCTGTCCAACCCCTAGTTATCTTGGGATAAAACTGGACAGATTGCTCACGTTTCGTTACCATTTAGTGGTATTGCGCAAAAAACTATCCTGGCGCGTCACACTGCTGAGGCGACTCGTGGGCTCGGGATGGGGTGCTGGTGCTAAAACACTACGCATAGCCACCTTGTCTCTAGTCTACTCAACAGCTGAGTACTCTGCGCCAGTCTGGTGTCGCAGTGCTCACACTCGCCTCATCGACAGTGTCTTGAGCGACGCTTGCGCATAGTCACTGGATGCCTGCGTCCCACTCCAACGGACCACCTACCTGTACTCTCAGGCATCCAGCCAGCTGAACTTCGCCGACTGGGAGCGACACTGTCTTTGGGTCACCGTGGATCTCTGGACCCCGATCATATCTTGTATGGTCTCTTAAGTGGGTCCTCAGATACTCGCCAAGTGAGACTAAGATCCAGACGCCTGTTTGTGCCAGCTGCGCGGAATCTTTTGGACAATCTTGCCAGACATGGCATCTGCGCTTCTGAATGGACAAATCACAAATGGAAAACTCAACCGCCTGCAGACTGGTGTTGGGCAATTTCATTCGTCCATGCACAAATAAGGTCTCGCTCCTTCACCGAATTGCGAGTGTGGCGCCTCTGAGCAAACCGCAGACCATGTTCTAACAGCATGCCCTATACACCTGGTACCACATGGAGCACGAGGTCTGACGGTTTTGGATGACGAAACTCGATGCTGGCTTAATAACATCACTGCCAGCATCTGATTCAGGCAGTGCAGCAGTCTGGGGTAGTAAAAGGATAAACCCTCGGCCCCAGTCCTGTTTGTGTCTGACCTGGAGTGGATACCCTTCAAACGACGACAACGACGATATGCAGGCCAAATAAATAAAACACCTCGGCTGAATTCACAGGTGAAAAAATTTTTAAATTAGCAAATAATTTCTGAAGTTTTCCGTCAGACACTTTCAAGAGAAATCGTCAGAATGAAGAAGCGAGCCAAACTGATCGAAGTAAAAATAGATCCTATTGAAAGAGAGTGGTTGAACAAAGAGAAAACAGAGTTTCAAAAGAGTTTCAGGCCATAGACAAATCTTCACAATCAATAGTTTAAAGTTGTTCAATAATTATAGGGATGAGCTTACCATAATAAAAGTAGACCTGGTTTGTTCCGACTTGACAGAATGCTGCTTTCTGATTGGTAGATTTAAGTGACGTAAAAATGTTATTAAATGAGATACAGTAACTGCAGAGTACAATATTCGTTTAGAAAACTTAAGTATATTGAGTTATTACAATATTGGATAACCGCACATATTTTCAACTATTGAATTGCTTTGTCTACACAGGTTTAATAGACGTGCTGAAAAAATTAATCATTAGCGGGTATTTGTTACGAAAAAACACAGTTACTTGAAAAACAAGCATCAGTGGATAGGCTGCAACAAAAAAAATCCAAAAGAAGTCTACTTAATAAAAGATACTGCTCTTTACTCATCCAAGTTTTTATTTTCTTCGTAACCTGTACTGTTGATTAGTTACAAAAAAATAAAGATTGCACAATGCAATAGAAATTAGACATTACGGCACGGAAAACTTAAACAGTTTTTTAATGATATCTTCTCGATCGATCAATAATCATATCACAATCAAGTCGGACAAAAATTAGCAAATCAGAACGCAGCAAATGGTGTAAAATCCAACATTTTTAGCCCCAAAATAAATCCACCATGGAGATGGCATGGATTTACTGTAGCAACCCAATTACAGCTAAATAAAGCATTGTAAATTAATAAAATAAAAATCAAATGTTCCATTTGCTCACAGTATGGTTGTGGTCCTTAATTGCTCGACACAAGTACTGCATATCTACAAAATGTTTCAAGATGTAATAATCATTGTTTGTCAAGAATTTTATTTTCATGTATGCCGATGAACAAGATTGTAGCCGTAGGGTCAATTGATTCATGTGATAATTGGCATAAAAATAATCCAAATAATTGTTAATAAGTTTTAATTCTTTACAAACCTGTTCAAGTATGGTATAAAATAAATATATATAAAATAAATATAGTGCCACGTGGCGACCAAAAAAAGTAGGCCTACTTGCTCAGGACCACTTTCAAACTTTTTGAGTCAAAGGCCATTAAGTTTACCAAAATCATATGCAGATCAAATAAATTAAACACCTCGGCTGAATTCACAGGTGAAAAATGTTTTTGAAGATAGGAAATAATTTCTGATGTTTTCCGTCAGACACTTTCAAGAGAAATCGTCAGAATGAAGAAGAAGCGAGCCGAACTGATCAAAGTAAAAAAAAGATCCTATTAATAGAGAATGGTGGAACAAAGAGAAAACAGAGTTTGGCCATAGACAAATCTTTACACTGAATAGCGTTAAGAGACTTAATAAAAGTAGCTTCGAGAGCGGAAAGATGAAACGTGAAATGACTTCAAAAGAAATAAAGAATCTGTTGTCGTCTTATCGAAGAACGCATTGCGTGTTGTTCGATAGCAGACTCATAAAAATGGCGATGTTGGAAGTTACTATTAACTTTGCAGGAGCGAATTACTGTATGATCAACTTCGCTTTGGTAAAACCCGAATCGTATTTTGAACAGTTCAAAACATCATAATCACTTCTGGAAGCTACTATTAACTGTCGTGAAGCTTAGAAAGAAAAATCAAAAAGGTAATTTTTATTCACTTAAAAATCTGAAACGAAAAACCAATATAAATAACAATAATTGAAAAATTTTTTTACTTAAAAAAATTTTTTTACTCAAGTTTGGTGACCATTTTGTGCACATGATTATCGTTGCTGCCCAAAACTTCTTGATTTTTCTCATATTTTTTTTATCACTGCCCGATGAAATTTGGTTTCTCCCAAATATTTCCTTGTCACTTCACAAAAAAATTACGATTTACCCAAACTTTAGAAAAGCGGAAAAGAAATTGCCTCCCCTGCCCACCCGGGAGATACGGCAATGGAGGAGAGTTTGTGTCACTGTTTAATATTTGTACAGAACAAAAATATTGCCTGTTAGATTGGTTTTGCAACTTTGGCCTATGTTGGCTCTCGGCTGGTTTCTTCCCTAGAAGTCAAAGAAATATTTTTTAGTTTTAGACAGAGATGTGGATTCAGACTCGGATTCGCTTTCAAATTTTTACGAGTCCGCATTCTTGCCTACAATAAAACTCGACCAAATTATCAGATCGATTAAAAGGTAAAGGCCGATTTTTTTGTTCTAACTTAAATTTGGAACAGAAAGAGGAAGTTTGGAAAAAGATTAAACAAGATGATTTTTATATTTTTTATCTTTACTAGATTTTTGCGCTTATAACGGTCGCAGATTCAAAGTGGCAACTTTGTAAAATACTACTAAGATTTTGGCAATCGTCAATAAATTTTGAGAAAGACCGTATTGCTCGTCCAAGGTTTTTGGCGGATAGACGTAAGGCTTTAAACCTTAACTACAATTTTTTCTATCTAACAAAACAAAGATGCCTCTGTTTTTAAATGCGATACAGTAACTGCAGAATACTTGGCATATTTGGCATAAAAATAATCAAAATAATTGTTTTTTTAATCTTTACAAACTTGTTCAAGTGTGGGAGAAAATACGTATAAAGAGATTTTACGGCGCCTCGTAAGATCAGTGCGTGACAAGAGGCGGAACCTTTAGAAAGCCCACGCATGGGCGCTCCATCACGATAACGCTCCTTCTCATACAGCCCTGAGTATTCGCCAGTTTCTCCTAGAAAGAAACATTGCAACTTTGGAACAACCCCCATATTCCTCCGATCTGGCCTCGTGTGACTTTTTCTCTGCCCTAAGATTAAATCTGTTCTGAAGGAAACACATTTTCCTGACATTAATTCCATCAAAATGGTTGTGACGACGGAGCTCAAAAAGATTCCAAAAAATGCTTCTCAAAAATCTTTTGAATCGTGACAAAAAGCGAATGCACAAGTGTTTTCAAGTGGCAGAGGATAACTTAGAAGGAGTTTGACTTTGGTATATTTCAATTATTTTCAAAAAGAGTTTTACAACATCAGTCTTGTTACTTTTCGGACACACCTGGTAAACTTACAGTGTATTTAAACTTTTAACTTTTAAACTTTTATAAATTTCAAACACCAAACGTGAATAGATCAAAAAGTATTCAACCAATCAGAAAAGAACACGTAATTTGTTTCGCAATTTATTTTTCCCAACCTTCTAAATCTAACTTTCCAAGCCCGAGTTTTGCCGCCGAGAAAAAATACAAAATCATAATGACGTGAAAAAGTTTTTGAATTCCTTTTATCTGATTGGTCGAAACGCTTGAACTGGTTTCGTGATCTCGGGATTTAAACCGCGGTCAAATCGAACTTTCTTCATTGAGTGATTTTTGCTCGGTGATTGTTGGACGGTGATCGTTCTATAGATTGTCTCTAAATATACTAACCTCGCTTATATTATTTATTGCAGAATTCTTTGACTTCTTATTAAATAAAAACTTGTATATTTTAACCATTTTGTTTTTAGATTGTTTGTATAAGCTGAATTGATGATTATAATGTCTCGTGGTGCTGTTCTGTACTCGACTTGTGCTGATTATAACCAAACCAAACTGTGTATAAAGTCTTTGTCTGAAAATGAAATGTCAAATCGTCGTATGACAATATTTGAACCGAGAAGACCAAAACAAAATGGCGTCTTTACTCGACAAGCACAAGTTTGTCCAGTTGATATCAAAATGCGTCGTAATGATCACCATCATAAAAACAACTTCTGCGACCAATCTCATTTAACAAACAAAACAACTAAACCCAAGTAAGATTTGCTTTTTAAAGTTTTTTGGATAATGACCTAATCAGCGAAAAGTTTGCTGTTAATTCGTGTTAACGTTTGTTTAAAATTTGATTATTTATTTATTATTTTCAGGCAATCGGTTTTGCCACTTTACCAAATACAAGCAAAGATCGGGGATGGCGGCTGTGGAAACGTCTATTCTGCTATTCGCATGGGTGACTGTCAGCCCGTTGCCATTAAGAAAATTCCCAGAGATAAAGTTGCTCAATGGCAAATAATCGAAAACCATCTTGTGCCACTTGAAGTCGCACTCATGATGAGGTACAAAGTCTGTTTGACTTTTATGTATTAATCGTCAATACATTAGCATATGGAAATTTATGAACTAGGTTAAAATTAAAACTGTTTTTTTTTTGTTAGAGTCACCGATCATCCGGGAGTTATTAAGTTACTCGATTGGTATCAAGATGAAGAGTTTGCGACGATAGTTATGGATAGACCACGAAACTCGATGGATTTATTTGATTTAATTGCGGAACGCGGAAAATTAGATGAACGACAAGCTTTTAAGATTTTCAAGCAAGTAAGTGTAATTCGTTTGATCTTTGACTGAAGTTTCATTGTTTGTGGTTCATTTGATTCAATATCAATGTGTTTCGATAATTACATTTCAGGTTGTGTCGGCCGTTGATTACATTCATTCTCGCGGTGTCTTTCATCGCGACATTAAAGCAGAAAACATTATTGTTAACTCCGAAACGCTTGAAACAAAAGTGATTGACTTTGGATGTGGATGTTTCTTTTATAACGGATATTATTCGGAGTTTGCTGGAACACGGTTATTTTTTCCCCCGGAATGGTTTATCAAGGTGTGTATTATTGAAATACAATTGTGTTTTCCAATTTAATTGTAAACAAGAACGTGGTCTTTTATTTTCGAAAAAAGTATTTGCAGGTTACTGAAATGATTTAAAGTTTTGTTGAAACTCATCAGAAGATTTTATTCCAGGGCCGATATAGAGCGGAGAGCGCCACTGTGTGGTCGTTAGGCATTCTACTGCATAAAATGTTGTGTGGCGACGTTCCATTTAAATCGGAGAGTTCACTTGTATTTGGAAAACTACAATTCAAGGTAAACAAAGTTTATTGTTTTCTAAAATAGAACTTAGTTGCTCAATTTGCGATGATTGGGCTAGCCTTTAAAACATCATAAAGTTTGTGTTGAGTCAAATAATGATTGGTTTGTTCTGATTACTTTCAGGTTTCACTGTCGATATCAAGCAAAGAATTGATTTGTTCCCTGTTAGATGGTCAAGCTGAAAAAAGACCAAGTATTGCCTCGATTCTAACACACCCTTATCTGACGGAACATTAATATAGTTGTTTGATTGTTTTATGCTTTTGTTAATAATTTGTTTTAATGTTGTGTTTATTTTTGTAATAAACTGTTTTGAATAATTACAGACAAGTGTTTTTTTTAAATTGGGCACAGTTTTGTAATTGCTTTTATAATAGTAGTTCTTTAAAATAAATCTGCAATCCGTAAACAGCTTTATGTTTTGGATTTGTAAATTTTGGAAATATGGTGAAAATTTAGGGTTTTTTTTAGTTTCATCAGAAATAATTTAAATCGGTATAAGCTTAAAAATTTAATAACCACTGGGACAGCCAGTTTATCTTTTTCCCACCAATCCTTATCAAAAATAGTTGTATAATTACTCCGAAGTTGTAAAATGTTTGAAAACAATAATTCCAAGTCTGACCACAAAAATAAGCAAAGTATATTGCCGATACCAAGCATTAAAGTTTTTAATATTGATTTTAAACCAAATAAAAATGCTAATTTAATGCCATTTGTTTAGTTTGGCACGCAATTAAGAGACACAAACCCAATCAAATTGAAAAATAAATATTAACTTAAACGATAGAAATAACTTTTCAAAGAAGCCGTTTTTTTAATCAACTCGAATGATTGATTGTTTTAAAACTTTTTGACCCTGGTTCTTTAACTGGGGGGAGACTTTGTTTTGTTTTTGTTTTGGTCGTCAAGTGAGGGCACGTGTTCTGCTTACATGAGAAAGTCGGGTGCGACTTTTGTTTGCATGAAAAATAAGAGGAGTTTTATCTTTATCAAGAAGAGCTTTGGTTTTCGTGAAAAAATGGGGCGCCCAAAAAAGTTTAAAACCACTGCTTTTACTTGTTTTCAAAGGAATAACTTTTATTCGAGAAAATTACGATCATGTCAATTATGTTCTTTCTGTTATGAAAGAGTTTAAGAAACTAATAAATATATTTATTTGAGTTTCACCAAACCAAAGTTGTTTCCTCGATTGATTCGACCAGTCAGTAGCGCAGTGAGAATACAAAACTTTGTTTTCTAAATTTTGCCGCTGTAATTCGAAATTGTATTTACGATTGAAGCTAAACTCGCAAAGTTTGATGAAGCAAAAAGCAAACCTAAAATGTGAAAATAAAACAATAAGTGAAGTTTCATTGTTGCTGTAGTTATTGCATGGCACATGCTGTTGCGGTAATAACCTTTCATATTTCATCAAAAATACGTTAAAAATTCATTTTTGAAATCAACAAAACAGTTTCCTGTTTCAAATATATATTAATATCAGTAAACAGAGATACCATTTTCAATCACTTGAGCATAGTGTAACTCAAGGATGTCAAATCTTTTTCACACAACGGGTCAAAAAGTGACAATTTTATCAAAATTACCATTGAGTGAAACAATGTCTTTAATTTTGGCCAAAATTCAAGGCTAAGACTAAAAAAAAAATGTTTTCACTTTTGATCAGCATCAAAATCTCTATTTCGGCCGAAATTCAACGTAGCCTAAAAATTAAAAAAAAAAAGGTCGTCATTTTTGAACAGCATCAAAATCTCTATTTTCGGCCGAAGTTCAAGTTGAAGATTAAAAAACAAAAGGAAACGTCATCATGTTCAATTTGTTCTAAATTGCCAAACTTTTTATGAAAATGTTCCAAAAATATCAAAAATTTTGGAACATAAGATGGGTCATTGAATTCCAACTAGTTGGTCACATTGTGTATAAAATAGAAATAGAAAAAAGACTAAAGACAACTAGAACAATTTTCAATAAACTACTTTTGATTAAAAAGACTCACCAAAATACAGCTACGAGTTTGACCCAAACTGTTCTGAGGCAATAAGCCTAGTGCAGACAGGCCTGGAAACGAAATCGCGTAGCCTTGATGTATTTTTACAGTATTTCGTGTTCCATTTAAAACTTGTTTACAATGCAACCCAGACGTTCGGCAAGGCTGCTTGTTTATTCTGGCGAAGTTTGCACAAACGGGCGTCTAGATTTCGATTTATTTATTATTTACAGTATTTATTTTATCTTTATATTTATCCTCCTGAATCGCAGGAAAGCGATAGAGGCGCTAATGCATAGGGCAAGCAATTACCCCAATGTGCTCTTGAAGATGGCAAAATATTGCTGTCCGCTTAAAATTCAATAGAGATATGACTGAAATTTAGAACTGCTTACCTAGACAAACAAACAGAGGAAAATACCTTAAAGTGTTTTTTCCCAAAGACACAACAGAATGGCGCGAGTAGGTTTCGAACCGAGATCATGTCAATCACAATCCCGATGGCACTTTAACCACTCGACCACGCTGCCGTTTCTCTTAAATCACGTCGTCTGAAAGCCTACAAATACGAAATGCAGGTGGAGATCAAGATCTTGACTGAGAATATTGTGTCACTCTTTAGTAAGCAAAGCTCAACTGGCTGTTGATGCCTCAAATAATTGGCAAGCGACGTGTTGAATGGAAGGCAGACATCTGTAGCGTTGATATTGCACAAGCCATCATCGAAGACATAATCTAAGAAGCGAGAATAGACGTACTAGACTAAAGAAATTGTGGGGGCGATAAAGTTTTGCCCAAATTTTGTCCAATTTGCCTGAATCACGACTTTTCAGTATTTTACGGATATAACAAAAAATTGTCTGAGATTTTAGGATGAAAACCAAAAAAAGTCTTCACTTTGAATCAATCTCAGATTTTTTGATTTTCGTCCCAAAATCATGGTGTTTTCTAAAAAAAATTTTTTTACCAAATTTGATGACTATTTTGTGCATACGATTATTATCGTTGCTTCCCTAAACTTCTTGATTTTGGCCATATTTTTCTTATCACTGCCCGAAGAAATTTGATTTTGCCCAAATATTTCCTTGACAGCGCCCATAAAACTACGATTTACTTAAATTTTAGAAAAACGGGAAAAAATGGAAGCGAGTTTGTGTCACTGTTTAATATTTGTACGGAACAAAAACATTGCCTGTTAGATTGGTTTTGCAACTTTGGCTTATGTTGGCTCTCGGCTGGTTTCTTCCCTAGAAGTCAAAGAAATATTTCTCAGTTTTAGACAGAAATGTGGACTCGTACTCGGACTCGGATTCGCTTACAAATTTTTGCGAGTCCGCATTCCTGTTTACAATAAAAACTCAACCAAATTATCAGATCGTTTAAAATGTAAAGGTCGTTTTTTTCGTTTTTACCTTAAATTTGGAACAAAAATAAGGATTTTGGACAAAGATTAAACAAGATGATTTTTATATTTTTTGTCTTTACTAGATTTTTTCGCTGATAACGGTCGCAGGTTCAAAGTGGCAACTTTGTAAAATACTACTAAGCCATGATTTTGGCTAAGAAACAAAGATGCCTTTCTACTAAGCCAATATTATGTCATTATTTTTCACTATAAAGCTTTTAATGTACCAAAATTATTACGCATTTATTGTTTTTTGTAACATTGTAGTAAAATGAATCAATGATTATTTGATAAAATAGTTATCAAAGTTTGATTAGGTGTCACTTTTACCGCTGTGGATAGTAATCCTTCTGACAGCATTGCATTGTGAGAAAACACTTTTTTTGGACTCAAAACGGCGAGTCCTCAGCAGAAGGCATTTGGTGTGCTTGAGTTTGCGAAAACAAACGCCATTGTTACGGTTCAACGTGTTCTCAGCGATTTTTAATTTATTGGCATTTCAAGGTTCGAGCTTATCTGAATAAAAACGTGCCCCAATAATGGATTGGTAGGCGAGGTGCGAGAGATCTTGCACTCTGCCCTTTGGCGTTCAGATATCCGGACCTCATTATGTGTCATTTTTTAGTGTAAGGGTATACTAAAGACAAAGTTTATACTGCACTGCTTCCAGTAAATATTGATGATATGAAAAATCGAAT
Organism: Diplosoma virens; assembly: GCA_963680785.1. Classification (NCBI taxonomy): domain Eukaryota; kingdom Metazoa; phylum Chordata; class Ascidiacea; order Aplousobranchia; family Didemnidae; genus Diplosoma; species Diplosoma virens. The sequence goes on along the minus strand of OY796886.1, from coordinate 38,994,761 downwards.
AACATCTGCAATCAACACGGTGAACCGCGACATGCTGAGGTGCGTTTGGGATCAATTCTCATCGGCTTGATGTCGTCCGTGCTGCCGGTTGTGGCCACACTGACCACTTGTAAAACATGAAAAAAACTTGCAGGTTTGTATAACACATCTATTTGAGCTTGAGTTTTTTGTTGTTCCTTTATTTTTGACATATCAGGTAATAATTTTGGCGTATTCTTTTTAAAACACCTTGTAAAATAAACTTTTATAATAAGCCACAGCTGCCGTTTAAATGAATACATAAGCCACGTGTTGAGAAAGTTTGGAAACCAGCACTTTACAGTTGGACGTAGTTCTTGTTTTCCTTTATTTTTTTATTAATACCTTAATAATTATTAAGTTTGTGTTACTTTGTTAGTTGAAAAACATAAAATGTAAAAGAATACATGAATAGTTTAGCAGTAAACCTTATGTAAAGATCCAATAAATTTAAACACAGTATTTTTTGCAAATTTTGCAGTTGGTTTTCGGAAATACAACTTGACGCCAGATAATTTCATAAAACAGAGACGCTGTGCCAAACAGCTTCTTATCTGCTTTTTTTCATCTTACCACAACAAGCTTATTTAAATAGATTTTTATATATAATAGTACAGAAATATAACGCAAGCACAGTGGTGAAAATTCCAATTTAGAAGCCCGAGGCAAGAATTTTCACAAATTGATGTTGCCTAAAAAAAGAGCTTTGATTTCGGCTTGCATATTTTTCTCCGAAACTCATGGTGTCCTCTAAAAAAAAAGCTCTTCACTTCCATTTGCTTCCAGATTTCCCTATTTTCATCCCAAAATCAGGGTGTTCTCTAAAAAAAAAGAAGGTCTTCACCTTATATCGTTTTTTACATTTTCCACTTTTCGTCCCGACTTGATCATACCTTCTAAACAAACATCTGCAGCGGATTGAAACTGTATAGGCTAATTTCGAGGGGGGCTTGAGGCGACTGCCTCATTCGCCCCACCCAATATCCACCACTGCGCCAACAGCAAAGTTATTAAAATGTTTATCAGTAGCAGTAACAGTAGTGAAGCTCTAGAGTCAGAATAACATATATATTGTCATCAAAAACAATAAAAGTGTTTAATCTCATGAAGAAGAAGAACTATTTTCCAACGAGTAGGCAAAGAAACAAACTGCCAATCATCATCACGTCACTCGAAAAGAAATCTAGGTCTTTTTAAATATAGATTTCAACAAAGTGAAAATCAAAAGAACTCTAAATCTAGATTTCAACCCATCACACCAAGCAAAAACAAAATTTAAGAACAGCTGAAATTACACGTTGAAAGTACATTCAAATAAACATAGAAAGTACAAATTTGGTCTAGTTTTTTATAAAACTACCAGTAAAGCTGCAAATTCTTTCTCAAAGATTAAGTTTGGTGAAGCTTTTTATTCAAAACAAAGCATTTATTTTTTTGCATACCCAAAGCTAATCGATCTTTTTCAATAACTTTTTTATTATTGATGTTTTAATTGATGCCCTAATACTGGGTTCTTTACTGACAACCCAACCAATGTCAATCTTTTGCATAATATCTTCTGTAGGTATATGCGTGATGGGAGACTCCGAAGTGGACATCCATTCATTAAACAATTTTTGGGTTTTCACGAGCAGTGTGTTGATATTTTGGCACGATCCCCACAATCCTCCTCGATTGTTGTAGCTTGGGGGTACTGCTCGACACAAGCTTTTTATATATTTCCTGCAAGAAAAAAGGTTTTTAAAAAAAGTAAGTTTTCTACAAATTCTATCACAATTTTGGCATTGCGATTTGATTTCGACGAAAATCTGATAAAAAAGTAGCTAAAAATTTATAAGCTTATGAGTAATGAAAATTTACAAATTGAATAAAAAATTAGTTTCTTGAACGGTAAGTTCGCTTCTTGAACGATAAAAAAGTTTTCTCAGTAAACAGCCACTCATGTACGCAATGATTTCTTTTTGATTTTCATTTATTGGATTTAGGCAATGGGTTAATTTTTTTCAAAAATTGGTGACCGAAAGTCTTTTATCTTTTTAAGAGTGCAGGGAAAAGCCTTGCTGAAAATTCTTTTCAAATCTTTGTCTTGAAAACTCTAAAAATAGAAACGGCGGTGATTATTATGTTTGTAAGCAAAAAAAGAAAAGTGGAGTAAAACTAAAATTTTTACATATTAATTGAACTAATTTTTATTATTAAGCATTTTTTTAGATTTTAAATTCTGAACTGCCTAGGCCTACCAAATTAAGCTATGGTTTTTTACCTTAATTTTTGTTTCTGCCAGACAATAGGTCCAATCTTTGCACAAAATATTTGATGTCTTGCTAAGGAGTGCTGATGAAGAAGGACAATCTTGTAAAAGGAAATTAATTTCTTCTGAAAAATCTGATTGAACTGTAATGTTTATGGGATATTATATACTAACTGAGGCACTTTTAAAATCTTTACAAAAAGTTTTTGGAAATTGGTGAAAACTAAATTTGTGTGTTTTAAATTTTTGCCTTGAAGTAAATAGTTTACCACAAATTTTACATTAAAACTTCATTTTAATATTTCAATAAATTCTGGCAATCTATATAGAAACAAAACCAGTAGGTTAAGACAAACGCCGAAGACTTGTACAAAAAACGTTTATAAATATCCAAGTAATTTTTATTATGCATAAAACAAACGTAAATATTTAATTCTAGATTTTTTAAGAATTTGTTTTAAAAGAAATAAAAAAAAATCTATAAATTTCGTTTACTATTTTTTACTAGTTTAAATCCGCAAGCTACAACTTGCAGATCTTACAAAGATATTAAAAACTTTTAAAATGGTTTAGGAAAGTATTAATTTAATTAAAATACATTTTGTCTACATATCTTTTAGCTTTAGCTTAAGATTAGCATTCGTTTTTTTCAGGGCTTTGCACGATTTCTTCACTGTTCTGTGACAAACCGAAAACTTCTGGCTACATTTTTTAAAAAGTTTATTTAATTCGTCATAATTACAGTTTTGTTTTAGTAATAGGTTCGATTATATTGACTTTTAGAAATATCTCTACATAAGCAAGATTTTTAAAACAACTACGACTGATACTTGGGGCTAAAATCGAAAGTAATAAACCTATATTTTGCCATAGTATTTCTATACGAGCGTTGTCGTTGCTATGCAGCGTGGTCGAGTGGTTAAAGCACTGGACTGGTGATCAACATGGTCTCGGTTGAAAACCCACTTGCGCCATTCTGTTGTGTTCTTGGGAAAGACACTTTACGGCACTTTCCCCTGCTTGGTGGTCTTGACAAGCAGTTCCAAATTACAATAATATCTCTACTAAATTTACTAGCGGACAGCAATATCTTGGCATCTCCGGAAGCAGGTCGGGGTAATTGCTTACCCTATGTATAGCGCTTCCATCGCTTTCCTGCGAGTCAGGAGGATAAATATAGAGATAAAAATAAAAATAAAAATAAATAAAATAAAATGTTTGATGATGAATACCGCTATCAGGCGAATAGTGAACACGCAAAACAGCTTAGCCTGATGTTTTCTTATTGTAGAGTCCATGGTCAGCCCGTTGCCATTACGAAGATTCCCAGAGATAAAGTTGCTCAATGGCAAATAATCGAAAACCATCTTGTGCCACTTGAAGTCGCACTCATGATGAGGTACAAAGTCTGTTTGACTTTTATGTATTAATCGTTAATACATTAGCATATGGAAATTTATGAACTAGGTTAAAATTAAAACTGTTTTTTTTTTGTTAGAGTCACCGATCATCCGGGAGTTATTAAGTTACTCGATTGGTATCAAGATGAAGAGTTTGCGACGATAGTTATGGATAGACCACGAAACTCGATGGATTTATTTGATTTAATTGCGGAACGCGGAAAATTAGATGAACGACAAGCTTTTAAGATTTTCAAGCAAGTAAGTGTAATTCGTTTGATCTTTGACTGAAGTTTCATTGTTTGTGATTCATTTGATTCAATATCAATGTGTTTCGATAATTACATTTCAGGTTGTGTCGGCCGTTGATTACATTCATTCCCGCGGTGTCTTTCATCGCGACATTAAAGCAGAAAACATTATTGTTAACTCCGAAACGCTTGAAACAAAAGTGATTGACTTTGGATGTGGATGTTTCTTTTATAACGGATATTATTCGGAGTTTGCTGGAACACGGTTATTTTTTCCGCCGGAATGGTTTATCAAGGTGTGTATTATTGAAATACAATTGTGTTTTCCAATTTAATTGTAAACAAGAACGTGGTCTTTTATTTTCGAAAAAAGTATTTGCAAGTTACTGAAATGATTTAAAGTTTTGTTGAAACTCATCAGAAGATTTTATTCCAGGGCCGATATAGAGCGGAGAGCGCCACGGTGTGGTCGTTAGGCATTCTACTCCATAAAATGTTGTGTGGCGACGTTCCATTTAAATCGGAGAGTTCACTTGTATTTGGAAAACTACAATTCAAGGTAAACAAAGTTTATTGTTTTCTAAAATAAAACTTAGTTGCTCAATTTGCGATGATTGGGCTAGCCTTTAAAACATCATAAAGTTTGTGTTGAGTCAAATAATGATTGGTTTGTTCTGATTACTTTCAGGTTTCACTGTCGATATCAAGCAAAGAATTGATTTGTTCCCTGTTAGATGGTCAAGCTGAAAAAAGACCAAGTATTGCCTCGATTCTAACACACCCTTATCTGACGGAACATTAATATAGACTCATTGTTTGATTGTTTGATTGTTTTTGTTAATAATTTGTTTTAATGTTGTGTTTATTTTTGTAATAAACTGTTTTGAATAATTACAGACAAGTGTTTTTTTTAATTCGGCACAGTTTTGTAATTACTTTTACAATGGTAGTTCTTTAAAATAAATCTGCAATCCGTAAACAGCTTTATGTTCTGATTGTGAAAATTTTGAACATGTGGTAAAAAGTTAGAGGTTTCATCTTTGGTGTCCTTTAGTTTCATCAGAATAATTTTATGTCGATAAAAGTTTAAAATTTAAGAACCACTGCGACAGCCAGTTCACCTTTTTCCCACCAACTTTGTAATTACTCCGAAGTTGTAAAAAAGTCTGATCAGAAAACTGAGCGAAGCATTTTGTGGATACCAAGCAATAAAGTTTTTAATATTGATGTAAAATCAAATAAAAATGTAAATTAAATGCCATTTGTTTAGTTTAGCAAGAAATTAAGAGCACAGAATATACAGCAAGAAATATATTAATTTAAAGTTTAGAAATAACTTTTCGAACAAGTCGTTTATTTTAAACAACTTGAATGATTAGATTTTTTTAAAACTTTTACGTCCGGTGGCAATTGAGCTTAGCTCATGTTGTTCGGGCAAGCTCAATCCAACAGGCCTAGCACTGGCTATGGGTATAAAACACGGAGCCTCAATGTACTGTTGTACGACATTATAATAGGTTGCATGTGTGACCATTAAGCAATTTACACGATTGCGGTTCAAATCTACTCGCTTGGTTCTGTTGTGTCCCTGAGGAAGAATAATTTACGTTTTTTGCTTTAAATTCTAGTCATATTACAAAGAAAATTAAAAATATTAATTTATATATCAAGCTATATGATTGATGGCACTAAAAACTACCATCCATGCATAGTGCGTCACGCACACCAAACCCGAGCCCACTGCTTGGTGGTCGACAAGCAGTTCTAAATTACAAGCGGACAGCAATATCTTGGCACCTCCGGAAGCAGGTCGGGGTAATTGCTTACCCTATGTATAGCGCCTCCGTCGCTTGAAGAAAAATTCATGTTTTTGTTAAAAGTAATCAAGGCTGCTAAAAATAAACACCCTAGATATATCAAATCTATTTTAACTAAATGTAATAATATTTTATCTTAAATTGAACTTAGCAGCTTTAAACTTAATATTGGCAAATATTACACAAGTATACAAGTAAATTTGCACTAGCTTAAACTTAACGTTAAAAAAAATCATATAGATAGGTTATGACCATGGGAAAAAAATCTTTGCTTTTATACTATCATTTTGGAAACAAGACAATCTTTATGCAGGCTACAAATACATATACAATAAAAACTAATATAATACCGCCACCAGTGTATTAGACAGGGTGATACGGACTCATTTAAAGGAACTCATGTAAAGGCAAGCGTTACGGTTAAGGTTAGGTTAGGACGGGATTTGCTTGAGCAATAGCGATTATTTTACATGTCAATTTTAAATAATAAATAAAGAACTAGCCGCAAGTGTCAGGTATGAGCAATAAACTCAAAATAAATGCCAGAAATAAAACATTTTGAAGATCAAAAAAACATTTTATGATATAAAAATGTTTGTTCTTATATTTGAAATTAATTGATTTTTAAAAAGATAGACTCCGACTCCAGTCCGACTCCATTACAAATTAGCAAAAACCGACTCTAGCTCCAGTCCGACTCCGACAAAATATGCCATACTCCGGCTCCAGTCCGATTCCGACTCCAGTCCATGCTCATATCTACCACACAGTGTTTGATAAAGCAATACACCCAAGAACCACACTGTGGCGCTCTGCACTTTATATCAAACTTGAAACAAATTAATCTGACAAGTTTCAACAAAGCTTTAAGTACTTTAAAAAACTTCTAAATCAATAAACTTTGTCATTTGAAATTAAATCACGGAAGCAAAACATTTTGAACCGATACACACCTTGGTGAACCATTCCAGCGGATAAAAAGAACGATAATCCAGCTAATTCGGAATAATATCCACTATGAAGCAAAGTGCCGCAGCCAAAGTCAATTTTTTTTCGATAGTTTTGAGGTTGATAATAGAATTATGTCCTTGCGTCGCAAATCAGCAGACCACGAAAATGAATGCAACCAACGGCCTACACAACCCGGAATATAATAATTGAAACACATTGATATTAAATCAAGTGAACCAGAAACAATGAAATTTCAGTCAAAGATCAAACGAGTCTCACCTACTTGTTTGAAGATCTTACAACCTTGCAATTCATCTGATCTGGCACGTTTCTTAATTAGGTACTGCTTAAGTATGCTGTTAAATTTATTTATTTTAGTTTATCTCTATATTTATCCTCCTGATTCACATGAAAGCGACGGAGAGGCGCTAATACATAAGGTAGGCAATTACCTCGACCTGCTTCCAGAGATGCCAAAATATTGCTCTCTGCCTAAAATTTAACAGAGTTATGACTGTAATTTAGAACTGCTTGCCAAGACCAACAAGCAGAGGAAAGTGCTGTAAAGTGTCTTTCCCAACAACACTTCAGAATGACGCGAGTGGGTTTTGAACTGAGACCATGTCGATCATAAGCACGGCGCTTAACGACCACGCTGCTGAAATTCGTCTACCTAACCCTAACCCTCTAACATCTGGTTGAGTATGCAGTCTACTATCTCTGATTTAGTAGATTAGGGGTTAGGGTTAGGTAGAGTGCATACTTAAACAGTACCTTTAACTAAATCAAATAAATTGATCCCGTTTTGTGGCCGTTTCACTTGCCAAAACGTCCAATCGTGATCGCTTTCAAACCAATCGCCAAAACTAAATTAAATTAAATATGATGATTTATGAACGACTAATAGATAAAATATAAAATATAAACTACAGACTTTCACCTTATCAGGAGTGCAATTTCAAGCGACACAAGTCGGTGTTTGATTACTTCCTATCGAAATAGTTTTTTTAAATCTCCTTAGTCTTAATGAGCTGATCATAACTGATTCGAATAACAATTATACCCCGCATGTCCCAATCCTACCTTGTATTTAATAACTCTGCGAAAGGAGTTTAAACAAACTTTAACATTAACAGAAACAAAACCATCAAACGATGAATTGACATAAACTTTTTGCTTATTACCTCAGCACCAAATAAATTCTAAAGCCGAATTTTACATAGCTTTAGTTTTTTTTTTTTTATTAAAATTGATTGGTGAAATGACAATCGAAATGACTTATGTTTTTAGATAAAAATTATTGGGATGCGTTTTGATGTCGCCTAAAAAAGCTTTTGTTCATCGAGTGAGGACGCCATTTGTTTTTGTTTTCCTGGTTAAAATATTATCGTACAAGATAAGCTGTTGTCGGTAATACTATATTCAGCCGCAAAACTCGGGCAGCAAAATTCAATGTTGTTCATGCATTATTAGTACCAGTGGTGGATATTGGGTGAGGCGAATGAGGCAGTCGCCTCAGGCCCCCCCTCGATTTTAAGGGCCCCCCCCTCGAAAACAGCATATACAGTTTTGGATTCGCTCAGTGGACGATTTGGAGTGAAGACCTTCTTTTATTTTTTGGAGAACACCTTGATTTTGGAAGAAAAAGAGGGAAATCAGAGATGAAATTGAAGTGAAGACCTTTTTTTTTTTAGAGAACACCTTGATTTTAGGAGAAAAATAGGGAAATTAGAGGTGAAATTGAAGTGAAGACCTTTTTTTTTTTTAGAGAACACTTTGATTTTGGGAGAAAAATATCCAAGCCCAGATCAAACTTCTTTTTTTTCTCAGACAACATGAATTTTTGAAAATTCTTGCCTCGGGCCCCTAAATTGGAATATCCACCACTGATTAGTACCACTGACTGGTCGAAACAATCACCTTCACTTTGGTAAAACCCCAATTGTATTTTGAACAGTTTAAAACATCAAAAAGAAAGGAACACGGTTATTTTTTCCGCCGGAATGGTTCATCAAGGTTTGTAGTATTGAAATATTGATACAATCGTGTTTTCCAATTTAATTGTAAACAAGAACGTGGTCTTTTATTTTCGGAAAAATATTTGCAAGTTACTGAAATGATTTAAAGTTTTGTTAAAACTCATCAGAAGATTTTATTCCAGGGCCGATATAGAGCGGAGAGCGCCACTGTGTGGTCGTTAGGCATTCTACTGCATAAAATGTTGTGTGGCGACGTTCCATTTAAATCAAAGAGTTCACTTGTATTTGGAAAACTACAATTCAAGGTAAACAAAGTTTTCTAAAATAGAACTTAGTTGCTCAATTTGCGATGGTTGGGCTAGCCTTTAAAACATCATAAAGTTTGTGTTGAGTCAAATAATGATTGGTTTGTTGTAATAATGATTTCTGATTACTTTCAGGTTTCACTGTCGATATCAAGCAAAAAATTGATATGTTCCTTGTTAGATGGTCAAGCTGAAAAAAGACCAAGTATTGCCTCGATTCTAACACACCCTTATCTGACGGAACATTAATATAGACTCATTGTTTGATTGTTTTATGCTTTTGCTATAAATTTGTTTTAATGTTGTGTTTATTTTTGTAATAAATTGCTTTGAATAATTACAGACAAGTGTTTTTTTTAAATTGGGCACAGTTTTGTAATTAATTTTACACTAGTAGTCGAGAAAATGATGTAAAGTGTTTTTTTTTTAAGACACAACAGAATAAGGCGAGTAGGTTTTGAACCGAGATCATGTCGATTACAATCTCGGCGGCGCTTTAACCACTCGACCACGCTGCCGTTTCTCCTAGATCAAGTCGTCTGAAAGCCTACAAATACAAAATGCAGGTGGTAATCAAGGTATTTACGAAGAATTTTGTGTCACTCCTTAGTAAGCAAAGCTCAACTGACTGCTGATGTCTCAAATAATTGGCAAGCGACGTGTTGAGTGGAAGGCAGACATCTGTAGCGGTGATATTACATAAGGCATCATTAAAGACTTAATCTACGAAGCGAGGATAGCCGTAAGAGCCTAAAAAAAATGTGGACATTGAAGTTTTGCTCAATTTTTTCAAATTTGCCTGAATCATGATTTTTTTAGTACTTACGGATATAACAAAAAATTTTCTGAGATTATAAAATGAAGACCAACAAAAGCCTTCATTTTGAATCCATTTTAGAATTCTTCACTTTCGTCCCAAAATCATGGCGATCTCTTAAAAACATTTTTTTACGGAAATTTGGTGACCATTTTGTGCATATGATTATCGTTGCTGCCCGAATCTCTTAATTTTTCCTATATTTTTCTTATCACTACCCGATGAAATTTGGTTTCTCCCAAATATTTCCTTGTCACTTCACAAAAAAATTATGATTTACCCAAACTTTAGAAAAGTGGAAAAGAAATTGCCTCCCCTGCCCACCCGGGAGATACGGCAATGGAGGAGAGTTTGTGTCACTGTTTAATACTTGTACAGAACAAAAATATTGCCTGTTAGATTGGTTTTGCAACTTTGGCCTATGTTGGCTCTCGGCTGGCTTCTTCCCTAGAAATCAAAGAAATATTTCTCAGTTTTAGACAGAGATGTAAACTCGTACTCGGATTCGCTTCCAAATTTTTACGAGTCCGCATTCTTGGCTACAATAAAAACTCAACCAAAATATCAGATCGATTAAAAGGTAAAGGCCGTTTTCATTCGTTTTTATCTTAAATTTGGAACAAAAATAGGAAGTTTTGCGGAACAACAATTAAACAAGATGATTTTTATATTTTTTATCTTTACTAGGTTTTTGCACTGATAATGGTCGAAGATTCAAAGTGGCAACTTTGTAATATACTACTCAGCCATGATTTTGGCCATCGTCAATAAACTTTGGGAAAAACTGTATTGCTCGTCCAATGTTTTTAAGGATAGGCGTAAGGCTTTAAACCTTAACTACAATTTTTTCTATCTAACAAAACAAAGATGCCTTTGTTTTGAACTCCCTCTAAACCAAAAATTGTACGGCGCCCCTGGACGTAAGTGTAATTTTAAGGTTTCAACTTGCTGATTTTTTCCTTCTTTTGGCTTTTCGTGTTCAAGGATCACCGCAGCAGATTGCTTTTCTCCAACTGGCCCCGTCACTTGTATCTTCCACAGTCACACCCACTATCTTGATGTCTTCATTTATCTCTTCTATTAATTTTCGCTTAGGTCTGCGTGTATATCTTTCAAAAAGATCTGCCCCTGGACATTTTTTTCAAGAATTGTTTCACGCCAATAACAATAATTTAGCAAGAGGGAGAAGTTTCAAAAATAACGCTTTTTTGTTGTTAAGAAGGCAGTCCAAACAAACGTAAATTTAGGCGAATAGGAAAAACATTTTACTAAAAAATTTAGCGAAGACCAAAATAAGAAAAAAAAACTTTAATGCCAAATAGAAACCAAAAAAATAGGCCTACTTGCATCTCGACCACTCTCAAATTTTTTGAGTCAAAGGTCATTAAGTTTACCAAAATCATATGCAGGCCAAATGGTAGGTGCTTTCTCGCAGCCTGGGCCGCGAGTAAGTCTGTTCATTGGTGTTAAAGAGGACAGAGCGAAACCAAACCTACCAAATGGAAGGGTATCCACCCATTCCGATGTTCAGTGTGGGTCTGCTACTCGACAAACGTCCTTTTCAGGACGGGGCAATGCCAGGATAAAACTGCCCTTTTCAGGGCATGTTGCCAACAAGTTCCGAAGACCCACTATTCTTCAGCTGAATATCGAAGGCCTCACTGCAAGCAAGATAAACGTTCTTCATCACCTCGCTATGCAGTCTGAGACACTCGTCATCCTACTGCAGGAGAACCACTGCATTGATGCAGAGAAGTTGGTACTTCCAAACTACCAACTAGCTGGGTCTTTTTTAAGCAGGAAGCATGGCCTTGCCACGTTTGTCCACGAGCGACTGAGATGCACGCTTTTGGACCAATCGCCATTGACATCAGAGATCAAGTGGTTGTGTGTGGACGTTGATGGCTATAAAATAATCAACGTTTACAAACCACCGCTAACGCGATTGCGAACCCTGGATCTCCCAGTGTTTCCTCACTTCTTTCTTTACGCTGGCGATTTTAACTGTCGTCATGCTGACTGGGGTTACGATGACAACAGTCCAGATGATGAGTGCTTGGCTGGCTGGGCAAGTATTAATTGTCTTGCCCTCCTATCGTATAATACCAAGGACGCTGCCAGTTTTTAATCCGGCCGTTGGAACACTGGCACCAATCCAGATCTAGCATTGGCTAGCGTAGGTCCAAACAGTTGCTTACCCGATAGACGTGTCCTTAAAAAGTTCCCCATGTCACAACATCGACCTTCGCTTATTACACCACCAAGGTTTGCCATAGCAAACCTGTTAAGCGATGGAACTTCCGCAAGGCCAAATGGAGTCACTACATTGCTTTGACGAATAAATTCGCAAAGACTTTGTTGCCGTCTGATTCACTTGATGTGGATGCGGCTTACCAGGTTATCAGATACGGCTTTTGTAACATCATTAAGAAAGCAGCCAAAAAGACTATCCCACTCGGGTATCGAAATAACTGTATTCCGTGTTGGGATGAAGAGTGTGAATCCCTCTATAAAACCTTTATGCAGTCTCCTCAGGGAGACGACTCAAGTTTGGCTGCTACAGCTCTGCTTGCTAAGCTTGACAGGAAAAGGAGGCATTGATGGTCCAAGGCTGTTTGAAGCATTGACTTCTCACACTCTAGTCGAAATGCATGGAGTATTTGAACAACCTTGCTGGTAGGTCCCGACACTCTCCTTACTGGTAGGTCACGTCACTGTCCCGTTTCGTGCTATTGCATCTCAGCTAATTGGAAATGAAAGATACGAGGCTTTTGACCGCAAGTCTTCGCGACTTGTCTCTCAAGAAGTGTCTGACATTTAGAGGGCCACAACACTAGAACCAGTAAGTATCTCTGACAATTTTTCGCAAAGAGAATTTACTGCTGCTCTTCAACATTTAATTTTAAAACCAGGTAAAGCTCCGGGTCCTGATTCCATCTGCCAAGAGCTTATAATCTATGCTGGAGCTACTTTGAGGCCCTGGTTATGTGACTTCATTTCTTCCTGTTTGCGCAGACTCAAAATTTTTAAGATCTGGAGAAGAGCGCTTGTGATCGCGATCCCAAAGCCAATGAAGCCCGTGGGAGACCCAAAGAATTATTGACCGATATCTCTGCTCTGTGTTCCCTACAAGATCCTCGAGTAACTTATCTACGCCCGCGTTCAATTATTAATCGATCCACTGCTCCCTAAAGAGCAGGCTGGGTTTCAACGCGAGAAGTCAACCGTAGATCAAGTTGTTCTGCTAACCCAGAACATCGAGGATACTTTTGAGGCTTAAAAAGAAGGCCGGTGCTGTATTTGTCGATCTGACAGCTGCTTATGACACTGTCTGGCACCGTGGCCTTACCTGCAAGCTGTTGAGACTACTTCCGGATAAGCACATGGTCAGAATGATCATGGAGCTTGTCCAAAATCGAAGTTTCACCCTTACCACCGGTGACAGCAAGCAAAGCAGGCTACGCCATCTTAAAAACGGCGTTCCTCAGGGATCGGTCTTGGCTCCCCTCCTATTTAACATCTATACCTACGATCTTCCTTCCATGATTTCCAGAAAGTTTGCTTATGCTGATGATTTAGCATTGTTGCATTCTTCTGGGAACTGGAAGGACTTGGAGGGGACATTAAGCCAAGACATGTCCACACTTTCAGCGTATCTCCAGACTTGGAGGTTGAAGCTCAGTCACACTAAGACGGTGACGGCAGCCTTTCACTTAAATAACCGAGAGGCCAAACGTGAGCTAAAGGTCTACAACAACGGTAGACTTTTACCGTTCTGTCCAACCCCTAGTTATCTTGGGATAAAACTGGACAGATTGCTCACGTTTCGTTACCATTTAGTGGTATTGCGCAAAAAACTATCCTGGCGCGTCACACTGCTGAGGCGACTCGTGGGCTCGGGATGGGGTGCTGGTGCTAAAACACTACGCATAGCCACCTTGTCTCTAGTCTACTCAACAGCTGAGTACTCTGCGCCAGTCTGGTGTCGCAGTGCTCACACTCGCCTCATCGACAGTGTCTTGAGCGACGCTTGCGCATAGTCACTGGATGCCTGCGTCCCACTCCAACGGACCACCTACCTGTACTCTCAGGCATCCAGCCAGCTGAACTTCGCCGACTGGGAGCGACACTGTCTTTGGGTCACCGTGGATCTCTGGACCCCGATCATATCTTGTATGGTCTCTTAAGTGGGTCCTCAGATACTCGCCAAGTGAGACTAAGATCCAGACGCCTGTTTGTGCCAGCTGCGCGGAATCTTTTGGACAATCTTGCCAGACATGGCATCTGCGCTTCTGAATGGACAAATCACAAATGGAAAACTCAACCGCCTGCGGACTGGTGTTGGGCAATTTCATTCGTCCATGCACAAATAAGGTCTCGCTCCTTCACCGAATTGCGAGTGTGGCGCCTCTGAGCAAACCGCAGACCATGTTCTAACAGCATGCCCTATACACCTGGCACCACATGGAGCACGAGGTCTGACGGTTTTGGATGACGAAACTCGATGCTGGCTTAATTACATCACTGCCAGCATCTGATTCAGGCAGTGCAGCAGTCTGGGGTAGTAAAAGGATAAACCCTCGGCCCCAGTCCTGTTTGTGTCTGACCTGGAGTGGATACCCTTCAAACGACGACAACGACGATATGCAGGCCAAATAAATAAAACACCTCGGCTGAATTCACAGGTGAAAAAATTTTTAAATTAGCAAATAATTTCTGAAGTTTTCCGTCAGACACTTTCAAGAGAAATCGTCAGAATGAAGAAGCGAGCCAAACTGATCGAAGTAAAAATAGATCCTATTGAAAGAGAGTGGTTGAACAAAGAGAAAACAGAGTTTCAAAAGAGTTTCAGGCCATAGACAAATCTTCACAATCAATAGTTTAAAGTTGTTCAATAATTATAGGGATGAGCTTACCATAATAAAAGTAGACCTGGTTTGTTCCGACTTGACAGAATGCTGCTTTCTGATTGGTAGATTTAAGTGACGTAAAAATGTTATTAAATGAGATACAGTAACTGCAGAGTACAATATTCGTTTAGAAAACTTAAGTATATTGAGTTATTACAATATTGGATAACCGCACATATTTTCAACTATTGAATTGCTTTGTCTACACAGGTTTAATAGACGTGCTGAAAAAATTAATCATTAGCGGGTATTTGTTACGAAAAAACACAGTTACTTGAAAAACAAGCATCAGTGGATAGGCTGCAACAAAAAAAATCCAAAAGAAGTCTACTTAATAAAAGATACTGCTCTTTACTCATCCAAGTTTTTATTTTCTTCGTAACCTGTACTGTTGATTAGTTACAAAAAAATAAAGATTGCACAATGCAATAGAAATTAGACATTACGGCACGGAAAACTTAAACAGTTTTTTAATGATATCTTCTCGATCGATCAATAATAATATCACAATCAAGTCGGACAAAAATTAGCAAATCAGAACGCAGCAAATGGTGTAAAATCCAACATTTTTAGCCCCAAAATAAATCCACCATGGAGATGGCATGGATTTACTGTAGCAACCCAATTACAGCTAAATAAAGCATTGTAAATTAATAAAATAAAAATCAAATGTTCCATTTGCTCACAGTATGGTTGTGGTCCTTAATTGCTCGACACAAGTACTGCATATCTACAAAATGTTTCAAGATGTAATAATCATTGTTTGTCAAGAATTTTATTTTCACGTATGCCGATGAACAAGATTGTAGCCGTAGGGTCAATTGATTCATGTGATAATTGGCATAAAAATAATCCAAATAATTGTTAATAAGTTTTAATTCTTTACAAACCTGTTCAAGTATGGTATAAAATAAATATATATAAAATAAATATAGTGCCACGTGGCGACCAAAAAAAGTAGGCCTACTTGCTCAGGACCACTTTCAAACTTTTTGAGTCAAAGGCCATTAAGTTTACCAAACTCATATGCAGATCAAATAAATTAAACACCTCGGCTGAATTCACAGGTGAAAAATGTTTTTGAAGATAGGAAATAATTTCTGATGTTTTCCGTCAGACACTTTCAAGAGAAATCGTCAGAATGAAGAAGAAGCGAGCCGAACTGATCAAAGTAAAAAAAAGATCCTATTAATAGAGAGTGGTGGAACAAAGAGAAAACAGAGTTTGGCCATAGACAAATCTTTACACTGAATAGCGTTAAGAGACTTAATAAAAGTAGCTTCGAGAGCGGAAAGATGAAACGTGAAATGACTTCAAAAGAAATAAAGAATCTGTTGTCGTCTTATCGAAGAACGCATTGCGTGTTGTTCGATAGCAGACTCATAAAAATGGCGATGTTGGAAGTTACTATTAACTTTGCAGAAGCGAATTACTGTATGATCAACTTCGCTTTGGTAAAACCCGAATCGTATTTTGAACAGTTCAAAACATCATAATCACTTCTGGAAGCTACTATTAACTGTCGTGAAGCTTAGAAAGAAAAATCAAAAAGGTAATTTTTATTCACTTAAAAATCTGAAACGAAAAACCAATATAAATAACAATAATTGAAAAATTTTTTTACTTAAAAAAATTTTTTTACTCAAGTTTGGTGACCATTTTGTGCACATGATTATCGTTGCTGCCCAAAACTTCTTGATTTTTCTCATATTTTTTTTATCACTGCCCGAAGAAATTTGGTTTCTCCCAAATATTTCCTTGTCACTTCACAAAAAAATTACGATTTACCCAAACTTTAGAAAAGCGGAAAAGAAATTGCCTCCCCTGCCCACCCGGGAGATACGGCAATGGAGGAGAGTTTGTGTCACTGTTTAATATTTGTACAGAACAAAAATATTGCCTGTTAGATTGGTTTTGCAACTTTGGCCTATGTTGGCTCTCGGCTGGCTTCTTCCCTAGAAGTCAAAGAAATATTTTTTAGTTTTAGACAGAGATGTGGATTCAGACTCCGATTCGCTTCCAAATTTTTACGAGTCCGCATTCTTGCCTACAATAAAACTCAACCAAATTATCAGATCGATTAAAAGGTAAAGGCCGATTTTTTGTTCTAACTTAAATTTGGAACAGAAAGAGGAAGTTTGGAAAAAGATTAAACAAGATGATTTTTATATTTTTTATCTTTACTAGATTTTTGCGCTTATAACGGTCGCAGATTCAAAGTGGCAACTTTGTAAAATACTACTAAGATTTTGGCAATCGTCAATAAACTTTGAGAAAGACCGTATTGCTCGTCCAAGGTTTTTGGCGGATAGACGTAAGGCTTTAAACCTTAACTACAATTTTTTCTATCTAACAAAACAAAGATGCCTCTGTTTTTAAATGCGATACAGTAACTGCAGGATACTTGGCATATTTGGCATAAAAATAATCAAAATAATTGTTTTTTTAATCTTTACAAACTTGTTCAAGTGTGGGAGAAAATACGTATAAAGAGATTTTACGGCGCCTCGTAAGATCAGTGCGTGACAAGAGGCGGAACCTTTAGAAAGCCCACGCATGGGCGCTCCATCACGATAACGCTCCTTCTCATACAGCCCTGAGTATTCGCCAGTTTCTCCTAGAAAGAAACATTGCAACTTTGGAACAACCCCATATTCCTCCGATCTGGCCTCGTGTGACTTTTTCTCTGCCCTAAGATTAAATCTGTTCTGAAGGGAACACATTTTCCTGACATTGATTCCATCAAAATGGTTGTGACGACAGAGCTCAAAAAGATCCCAGAAAATGCTTCTCAAAAATCTTTTGAATCGTGACAAAAAGCGAATGCACAAGTGTTTTCAAGTGGAAGAGGATAACTTAGAAGGAGTTTGACTTTGGTATATTTCAATTATTTTCAAAAAGAGTTTTACAACATCAGTCTTGTTACTTTTCGGACACACCTGGTAAACTTATTTAAACTTTTAACTTTTAAACTTTTATAAATTTCAAACACCAAACGTGAATAGATCAAAAAAGTATTCAACCAATCAGAAAAGAACACGTAATTTGTTTCGCAATTTATTTTTCCCAACCTTCTAAATCTAACTTTCCAAGCCCGAGTTTTGCCGCCGAGAAAAAATACAAAATCATAATGACGTGAAAAAGTTTCTGAATTCCTTTTATCTGATTGGTCGAAACGCTTGAACTGGTTTCGTGATCTCGGGATTTAAACCGCGGTCAAATCGAACTTTCTTCATTGAGTGATTTTTGCTCGGTGATTGTTGGACGGTGATCGTTCTATAGATTGTCTCTAATTATACTAACCTCGCTTATATTATTTATTGCAGGATTTTTTGACTTCTTATTAAATAAAAACTTGTATATTTTAACCATTTTGTTTTTAGATTGTTTTTATAAGCTGAATTGATGATTATAATGTCTCGTGGTGCTGTTCTGTACTCGACTTGTGCTGATTATAAGCAAACCAAACTGTGTATAAAGTCTTTGTCTGAAAATGAAATGTCAAATCGTCGTATGACAATATTTGAACCGAGAAGACCGAAACAAAA
The DNA here is from genome assembly GCA_963680785.1 of Diplosoma virens. Lineage (NCBI taxonomy): Eukaryota > Metazoa > Chordata > Ascidiacea > Aplousobranchia > Didemnidae > Diplosoma > Diplosoma virens. Next base: position 38,976,514 of record OY796886.1, on the reverse strand, counting down.
TGGCGTCTTTACTCGACAAGCACAAGTTTGTCCAGTTGATATCAAAATGTGTCCTAATGATCACCAACATAAAAACAACTTCTGCGACCAATCTCATTTAACAAACAAAACAACTAAACCCAAGTAAGATTTGCTTTTTAAAGTTTTTTGGATAATGACCTAATCAGCGAAAAGTTTGCTGTTAATTCGTGTTAACGTTTGTTTAAAATTTGATTATTTATTTATTATTTTCAGGCAATCGGTTTTGCCACTTTACCAAATACAAGCAAAGATCGGGGATGGCGGCTGTGGAAACGTCTATTCTGCTATTCGCATGGGTGACTGTCAGCCCGTTGCCATTAAGAAAATTCCCAGAGATAAAGTTGCTCAATGGCAAATAATCGAAAACCATCTTGTGCCACTTGAAGTCGCACTCATGATGAGGTACAAAGTCTGTTTGACTTTTATGTATTAATCGTCAATACATTAGCATATGGAAATTTATGAACTAGGTTAAAATTAAAACTGTTTTTTTTTTGTTAGAGTCACCGATCATCCGGGAGTTATTAAGTTACTCGATTGGTATCAAGATGAAGAGTTTGCGACGATAGTTATGGATAGACCACGAAACTCGATGGATTTATTTGATTTAATTGCGGAACGCGGAAAATTAGATGAACGACAAGCTTCTAAGATTTTCAAGCAAGTAAGTGTAATTCGTTTGATCTTTGACTGAAGTTTCATTGTTTGTGGTTCATTTGATTCAATATCAATGTGTTTCGATAATTACATTTCAGGTTGTGTCGGCCGTTGATTACATTCATTCCCGCGGTGTCTTTCATCGCGACATTAAAGCAGAAAACATTATTGTTAACTCCGAAACGCTTGAAACAAAAGTGATTGACTTTGGATGTGGATGTTTCTTTTATAACGGATATTATTCGGAGTTTGCTGGAACACGGTTATTTTTTCCGCCGGAATGGTTTATCAAGGTGTGTATTATTGAAATACAATTGTGTTTTCCAATTTAATTGTAAACAAGAACGTGGTCTTTTATTTTCGAAAAAAGTATTTGCAAGTTACTGAAATGATTTAAAGTTTTGTTGAAACTCATCAGAAGATTTTATTCCAGGGCCGATATAGAGCGGAGAGCGCCACGGTGTGGTCGTTAGGCATTCTACTGCATAAAATGTTGTGTGGCGACGTTCCATTTAAATCGGAGAGTTCACTTGTATTTGGAAAACTACAATTCAAGGTAAACAAAGTTTATTGTTTTCTAAAATAGAACTTAGTTGCTCAATTTGCGATGATTGGGCTAGCCTTTAAAACATCATAAAGTTTGTGTTGAGTCAAATAATGATTGGTTTGTTCTGATTACTTTCAGGTTTCACTGTCGATATCAAGCAAAGAATTGATTTGTTCTTTGTTAGATGGTCAAGCTGAAAAAAGACCAAGTATTGCCTCGATTCTAACACACCCTTATCTGACGGAACATTAATATAGACTCATTGTTTGATTGTTTTATGCTTTTGTTAATAATTTGTTTTAATGTTGTGTTTATTTTTGTAATAAACTGTTTTGAATAATTACAGACAAGTGTTTTTTTTTAAATTGGGCACAGTTTTGTAATTGCTTTTATAATAGTAGTTCTTTAAAATAAATCTGCAATCCGTAAACAGCTTTATGTTTTGGATTTGTAAATTTTGGAAATATGGTGAAAATTTAGGGTTTTTTTTAGTTTCATCAGAAATAATTTAAATCGGTATAAGCTTAAAAATTTAAGAACCACTGGGACAGCCAGTTTATCTTTTTCCCACCAATCCTTATCAAAAATAGTTGTATAATTACTCCGAAGTTGTAAAATGTTTGAAAACAATAATTCCAAGTCTGACCACAAAAATAAGCAAAGTATATTGCCGATACCAAGCATTAAAGTTTTTAATATTGATTTTAAACCAAATAAAAATGCTAATTTAATGCCATTTGTTTAGTTTGGCACGCAATTAAGAGACAAAACCCAATCAAATTGAAAAATAAATATTAACTTAAACGATAGAAATAACTTTTCAAAGAAGCCGTTTTTTTAATCAACTTGAATGATTGATTGTTTTAAAACTTTTTGACCCTGGTTCTTTAACTGGGGGGAGACTTTGTTTTGTTTTTGTTTTGGTCGTCAAGTGAGGGCACGAGTTCTGCTTACATGAGAAAGTCGGGTGCGACTTTTGTTTGCATGAAAAATAAGAGGAGTTTTATCTTTATCAAGAAGAGCTTTGGTTTTCGTGAAAAAATGGGGCGCCCAAAAAAGTTTAAAACCACTGCTTTTACTTGTTTTCAAAGGAACAACTTTTATTCGAGAAAATTACGATCATGTCAATTATGTTCTTTCTGTTATGAAAGAGTTTAAGAAACTAATAAATATATTAATTTGAGTTTCACCAAACCAAAGTTGTTTCCTCGATTGATTCGACCAGTCAGTAGCGCAGTGAGAATACAAAACTTTGTTTTCTAAATTTTGCCGCTGTAATTCGAAATTGTATTTACGATTGAAGCTAAACTCGCAAAGTTTGATGAAGCAAAAAGCAAACCTAAAATGTGAAAATAAAACAATAAGTGAAGTTTCATTGTTGCTGTAGTTATTGCATGGCACATGCTGTTGCGGTAATAACCTTTCATATTTCATCAAAAATACGTTAAAAATTCATTTTTGAAATCAACAAAACAGTTTCCTGTTTTAAATATATATTAATATCAGTAAACAGAGATACCATTTTCAATCACTTGAGCATAGTGTAACTCAAGGATGTCAAATCTTTTTCACACAACGGGTCAAAAAGTGACAATTTTATCAAAATTACCATTGAGTGAAACAATGTCTTTAATTTTGGCCAAAATTCAAGGCTAAGACTAAAAAAAAAATGTTTTCACTTTTGATCAGCATCAAAATCTCTATTTCGGCCGAAATTCAACCTAGCCTAAAAATTAAAAAAAAAAAGGTCGTCATTTTTGATCAGCATCAAAATCTCTATTTTCGGCCGAAGTTCAAGTTGAAGATTAAAAAACAAAAGGAAACGTCATCATGTTCAATTTGTTCTAAATTGCCAAACTTTTTATGAAAATGTTCCAAAAATATCAAAAATTTTGGAACATAAGATGGGTCATTGAATTCCAACTAGTTGGTCACATTGTGTATAAAATAGAAATAGAAAAAAGACTAAAGACAACTAGAACAATTTTCAATAAACTACTTTTGATTAAAAAGACTCACCAAAATACAGCTACGAGTTTGACCCAAACTGTTCTGAGGCAATAAGCCTAGTGCAGACAGGCCTGGAAACGAAATCGCGTAGCCTTGATGTATTTTTACAGTATTTCGTGTTCCATTTAAAACTTGTTTACAATGCAACGCAGACGTTCGGCAAGGCTGCTTGTTTATTCTGGCGAAGTTTGCACAAACGGGCGTCTAGATTTCGATTTATTTATTATTTACAGTATTTATTTTATCTTTATATTTATCCTCCTGAATCGCAGGAAAGCGATAGAGGCGCTAATGCATAGGGCAAGCAATTACCCCAATGTGCTCTTGAAGATGGCAAAATATTGCTGCCCGCTTAAAATTCAATAGAGATATGACTGAAATTTAGAACTGCTTACCTAGACAAACAAACAGAGGAAAATACCTTAAAGTGTTTTTTCCCAAAGACACAACAGAATGGCGCGAGTAGGTTTCGACCGAGATCATGTCAATCACAATCCCGACGGCACTTTAACCAGTCGACCACGCTGCCGTTTCTCTTAAATCAAGTCGTCTGAAAGCCTACAAATACGAAATGCAGGTGGAGATCAAGGTCTTGACTGAGAATAATGTGTCACTCTTTAGTAAGCAAAGCTCAACTGGTTGTTGATGCCTCAAATAATTGGCAAGCGACGTGTTGAATGGAAGGCAGACATCTGTAGCGTTGATATTGCACAAGCCATCATCGAAGACGTAATCTAAGAAGCGAGAATAGACGTACTAGACTAAAGAAATTGTGGGGGCGATAAAGTTTTGCCCAAATTTTGTCCAATTTGCCTGAATCACGACTTTTCAGTATTTTACGGATATAACAAAAAATTGTCTGAGATTTTAGGATGAAAACCAAAAAAAGTCTTCACTTTGAATCAATCTCAGATTTTTTGATTTTCGTCCCAAAATCATGCTGTTTTCTAAAAAAAATTTTTTTACCAAATTTGATGACTATTTTGTGCATACGATTATTATCGTTGCTTCCCTAAACTTCTTGATTTTGGCCATATTTTTCTTATCACTGCCCGAAGAAATTTGGTTTTGCCCAAATATTTCCTTGACAGCGCCCATAAAACTACGATTTACTTAAATTTTAGAAAAACGGGAAAAAATGGAAGCGAGTTTGTGTCACTGTTTAATATTTGTACAGAACAAAAACATTGCCTGTTAGATTGGTTTTGCAACTTTGGCCTATGTTGGCTCTCGGCTGGCTTCTTCCCTAGAAGTCAAAGAAATATTTCTCAGTTTTAGACAGAAATGTGGACTCGTACTCGGACTCGGATTCGCTTACAAATTTTTGCGAGTCCGCATTCCTGTTTACAATAAAAACTCAACCAAATTATCAGATCGTTTAAAATGTAAAGGTCGTTTTTTTCGTTTTTACCTTAAATTTGGAACAAAAATAAGGATTTTGGACAAAGATTAAACAAGATGATTTTTATATTTTTTGTCTTTACTAGATTTTTTCGCTGATAACGGTCGCAGGTTCAAAGTGGCAACTTTGTAAAATACTACTAAGCCATGATTTTAACTAAGAAACAAAGATGCCTTTCTACTAAGCCAAGATTATGTCATTATTTTTCACTATAAAGCTTTTAATGTACCAAAATTATTACGTATTTATTGTTTTTTGTAACATTGTAGTAAAATGAATCAATGATTATTTGATAAAATAGTTATCAAAGTTTGATTAGGTGTCACTTTTACCGCTGTGGATAGTAATCCTTCTGACAGCATTGCATTGTGAGAAAACACTTTTTTTGGACTCAAAACGGCGAGTCCTCAACAGAAGGCATTTGGTGTGCTTGAGTTTGCGAAAACAAACGCCATTGTTACGGTTCAACGTGTTCTCAGCGATTTTTAATTTATTGGCATTTTAAGGTTCGAGCTTATCTGAATAAAAACGTGCCCCAATAATGGATTGGTAGGCGAGGTGCGAGAGATCTTGCACTCTGCCCTTTGGCGTTCAGATATCCGGACCTCATTATGTGTCATTTTTTAGTGAAAGGGTATACTAAAGACAAAGTTTATACTGCACTGTTTCCAGTAAATATTGATGATATGAAAAATCGAATAACATCTGCAATCAACACGGTGAACCGCGACATGCTGAGGTGCGTTTGGAATCAATTCTCATCGGCTTGATGTCGTCCGTGCTGCCGGTTGTGGCCACACTGACCACTTGTAAAACATGAAAAAAACTTGCAGGTTTGTATAACACATCTACCTGAGCTTGAGTTTTTTGTTGTTCCTTTATTTTTGACATATCAGGTAATAATTTTGGGATATTCTTTTTAAAACACCTTGTAAAATAAACTTTTATAATAAGCCACAGCTGCCGTTTAAATGAATACATAAGCCACGTGTTGAGAAAGTTTGGAAACCAGCACTTTACAGTTGGACGTAGTTCTTGTTTTCCTTTATTTTTTTATTAATACCTTAATAATTATTAAGTTTGTGTTACTTTGTTAGTTGAAAAACATAAAATGTAAAAGAATACATGAATAGTTTAGCAGTAAACCTTATGTAAAGATCCAATAAATTTAAACACAGTATTTTTTGCAAATTTTGCAGTTGGTTTTCGGAAATACAACTTGACGCCAGATAATTTCATAAAACAGAGACGCTGTGCCAAACAGCTTCTTATCTGCTTTTTTTCATCTTACCACAACAAGCTTATTTAAATAGATTTTTATATATAATAGTACAGAAATATAACGCAAGCACAGTGGTGAAAATTCCAATTTAGAAACCCGAGGCAAGAATTTTCACAAATTGATGTTGCCTAAAAAAAGAGCTTTGATTTCGGCTTGCATATTTTTCTCCGAAACTCATGGTGTCCTCTAAAAAAAAACGTCTTCACTTCCATTTGCTTCCAGATTTCCCTATTTTCATCCCAAAATCAGGGTGTTCTCTAAAAAAAAAGAAGGTCTTCACCTAATATCGTTTTTTACATTTTCCACTTTTCTTCCCGACTTGATCATACCTTCTAAACAAACATCTGCAGCGGATTGAAACTGTATAGGCTAATTTCGAGGGGGGCTTGAGGCGACTGCCTTATTCGCCCCACCCAATATCCACCACTGCGCCAACAGCAAAATTATTAAAATGTTTATCAGTAGCAGTAACAGTAGTGAAGCTCTAGAGTCAGAATAACATATATATTGTCATCAAAAACAATAACAGTGTTTAATCTCATGAAGAAGAAGAACTATTTTCCAACGAGTAGGCAAAGAAACAAACTGCCAATCATCATCACGTCACTCGAAAAGAAATCTAGGTCTTTTTAAATATAGATTTCAACAAAGTGAAAATCGAAAGAACTCTAAATCTAGATTTCAACCCATCACACCAAGCAAAAACAAAATTTAAGAACAGCTGAAATTACACGTTGAAAGTACATTCAAATAAACATAGAAAGTACAAATTTGGTCTAGTTTTTTATAAAACTACCAGTAAAGCTGCAAATTCTTTCTCAAAGATTAAGTTTGGTGAAGCTTTTTATTCAAAACAAAGCATTTATTTTTTTGCATACCCAAAGCTAATCGATCTTTTTCAATAACTTTTTTATTATTGATGTTTTAATTGATGCCCTAATACTGGGTTCTTTACTGACAACCCAACCAATGTCAATCTTTTGTATAATATCTTCTGTAGGTATATGCGTGACGGGAGACTCCGAAGTGGACATCCATTCATTAAACAATTTTTGGGTTTTCACGAGCAGTGTGTTGATATTTTGGCACGATCCCCACAATCCCCCTCGATTGTTGTAGCTTGGGGGTACTGCTCGACACAAGCTTTTTATATATTTCCTGCAAGAAAAAAGGTTTTTAAAAAAAGTAAGTTTTCTACAAATTCTATCACAATTTTGGCATTGCGATTTGATTTCGACGAAAATCTGATAAAAAAGTAGCTAAAAATTTATAAGCTTATGAATAATGAAAATTTACAAATTGAATAAAAAATTAGTTTCTTGAACGGTAAGTTCGCTTCTTGAACGATAAAAAGTTTTCTCAGTAAACAGCCACTCATGTACGCAATGATTTCTTTTTGATTTTCATTTATTGGATTTAGGCAATGGGTTAATTTTTTTCAAAAATTGGTGACCGAAAGTCTTTTATCTTTTTAAGAGTGCAGGGAAAAGCCTTGCTGAAAATTCTTTTCAAATCTTTGTCTTGAAAACTCTAAAAATAGAAACGGCGGTGATTATTATGTTTGTAAGCAAAAAAAGAAAAGTGGAGTAAAACTAAAATTTTTACATATTAATTGAACTAATTTTTATTATTAAGCATTTTTTTAGATTTTAAATTCTGAACTGCCTAGGCCTACCAAATTAAGCTATGGTTTTTTACCTTAATTTTTGTTTCTGCCAGACAATAGGTCCAATCTTTGCACAAAATATTTGATGTCTTGCTTAGGAGTGCTGATGAAGAAGGACAATCTTGTAAAAGGAAATTGATTTCTTCTGAAAAATCTGATTGAACTGTAATGTTTATGGGATATTATATACTAACTGAGGCACTTTTAAAATCTTTACAAAAAGTTTTTGGAAATTGGTGAAAACTAAATTTGTGTGTTTTAAATTTTTGCCTTGAAGTAAATAGTTTACCACAAATTTTACATTAAAACTTCATTTTAATATTTCAATAAATTCTGGCGACCTATAAAGAGACAAAACCAGTAGGTTAAGACAAACGCCGAAGACTTGTACAAAAAACGTTTATAAATATCCAAGTAATTTTTATTATGCATAAAACAAACGTAAATATTTAATTCTAGATTTTTTAAGAATTTGTTTTAAAAGAAATAAAAAAAAATCTATAAATTTCGTTTACTATTTTTTACAAGTTTAAATCCGCAAGCTACAACTTGCAGATCTTAAAAAGATATTAAAAACTTTTAAAATGGTTTAGGAAAGTATTAATTTAATTAAAATACATTTTGTCTACATATCTTTTAGCTTTAGCTTAAGATTAGCATTCGTTTTTTTCAGGGCTTTGCACGATTTCTTCACTGTTCTGTGACAAACCGAAAACTTCTGGCTACATTTTTTAAAAAGTTTATTTAATTCGTCATAATTACAGTTTTGTTTTAGTAATAGGTTCGATTATATTGACTTTTAGAAATATCTCTACATAAGCAAGATTTTTAAAACAACTACGACTGATACTTGGGGCTAAAATCGAAAGTAATAAACCTATATTTTGCCATAGTATTTCTATACGAGCGTTGTCGTTGCTATGCAGCGTGGTCGAGTGGTTAAAGCACTGGACTGGTGATCAACATGGTCTCGGTTCAAAACCCACTTGCGCCATTCTGTTGTGTTCTTGGGAAAGACACTTTACGGCACTTTCCCCTGCTTGGTGGTCTTGACAAGCAGTTCCAAATTACAATAATATCTCTACTAAATTTACTAGCGGACAGCAATATCTTGGCATCTCCGGAAGCAGGTCGGGGTAATTGCTTACCCTATGTATAGCGCTTCCATCGCTTTCCTGCGAGTCAGGAGGATAAATATAGAGATAAAAATAAAAATAAAAATAAATAAAATAAAATGTTTGATGAATACCGCTATCAGGCGAATAGTGAACACGCAAAACAGCTTAGCCTGATGTTTTCTTATTGTAGAGTCCATGGTCAGCCCGTTGCCATTACGAAGATTCCCAGAGATAAAGTTGCTCAATGGCAAATAATCGAAAACCATCTTGTGCCACTTGAAGTCGCACTCATGATGAGGTACAAAGTCTGTTTGACTTTTATGTATTAATCGTTAATACATTAGCATATGGAAATTTATGAACTAGGTTAAAATTAAAACTGTTTTTTTTTGTTAGAGTCACCGATCATCCGGGAGTTATTAAGTTACTCGATTGGTATCAAGATGAAGAGTTTGCAACGATAGTTATGGATAGACCACGAAACTCGATGGATTTATTTGATTTAATTGCGGAACGCGGAAAATTAGATGAACGACAAGCTTCTAAGATTTTCAAGCAAGTAAGTGTAATTCGTTTGATCTTTGACTGAAGTTTCATTGTTTGTGGTTCATTTGATTCAATATCAATGTGTTTCGATAATTACGTTTCAGGTTGTGTCGGCCGTTGATTACATTCATTCCCGCGGTGTCTTTCATCGCGACATTAAAGCAGAAAACATTATTGTTAACTCCGAAACGCTTGAAACAAAAGTGATTGACTTTGGATGTGGATGTTTCTTTTATAACGGATATTATTCGGAGTTTGCTGGAACACGGTTATTTTTTCCGCCGGAATGGTTCATCAAGGTGTGTAGCCTATTATTGAAATACAATTGTAAACAAGAACGTGGTCTTTTATTTTCGAAAAAAGTATTTGCAAGTTACTGAAATGATTTAAAGTTTTGTTGAAACTCATCAGAAGATTTTATTCCAGGGCCGATATAGAGCGGAGAGCGCCACTGTGTGGTCGTTAGGCATTCTACTGCGTAAAATGTTGTGTGGCGACGTTCCATTTAAATCGGAGAGTTCACTTGTATTTGGAAAACTACAATTCAAGGTAAACAAAGTTTATTGTTTTCTAAAATAGAACTTAGTTGCTCAATTTGCGATGATTGGGCTAGCCTTTAAAACATCATAAAGTTTGTGTTGAGTCAAATAATGATTGGTTTGTTCTGATTACTTTCAGGTTTCACTGTCGATATCAAGCAAAGAATTGATTTGTTCCCTGTTAGATGGTCAAGCTGAAAAAAGACCAAGTATTGCCTCGATTCTAACACACCCTTATCTGACGGAACATTAATATAGACTTATTGTTTGATTGTTTTATGCTTTTTGTTAATAATTTGTTTTAATGTTGTGTTTATTTTTGTAATAAACTGTTTTGAATAATTACAGACAAATGTTTTTTTTAATTCGGCACAGTTTTGTAATTACTTTTACAATGGTAGTTCTTTAAAATAAATCTGCAATCCGTAAACAGCTTTATGTTCTGATTGTGAAAATTTTGAACATGTGGTAAAAAGTTAGAGGTTTCATCTTTGGTGTCCTTTAGTTTCATCAGAATAATTTTATGTCGATAAAAGTTTAAAATTTAAGAACCACTGGGACAGCCAGTTCACCTTTTTCCCACCAACTTTGTAATTACTCCGAAGTTGTAAAAAAGTCTGATCAGAAAACTGAGCGAAGCATTTTGTGGATACCAAGCAATAAAGTTTTTAATATTGATGTAAAATCAAATAAAAATGTAAATTAAATGCCATTTGTTTAGTTTAGCAAGAAATTAAGAGCACAGAATATACAGCAAGAAATATATTAATTTAAAGTTTAGAAATAACTTTTCGAACAAGTCGTTTATTTTAAACAACTTGAATGATTAGATTTTTTTAAAACTTTTACGTCCGGTGGCAATTGAGCTTAGCTCATGTTGTTCGGGCAAGCTCAATCCAACAGGCCTAGCACTGGCTATGGGTATAAAACACGGAGCCTCAATGTACTGTTGTACGACATTATAATAGGTTGTATGTGTGACCATTAAGCAATTTACACGATTGCGGTTCAAATCTACTCGCTTGGTTCTGTTGTGTCCCTGAGGAAGAATAATTTACGTTTTTTGCTTTAAATTCTAGTCATATTACAAAGAAAATTAAAAATATTAATTTATATATCAAGCTATATGATTGATGGCACTAGAAACTACCATCCATGCATAGTGCGTCACGCACACCGAACCCGAGCCCACTGCTTGGTGGTCGACAAGCAGTTCTAAATTACAAGCGGACAGCAATATCTTGGCATCTCCGGAAGCAGGTCGGGGTAATTGCTTACCCTATGTATAGCGCCTCCGTCGCTTTCCTGCGAGTCAGGAGGATAAATATAGAGATAAAAATAAAAAAATAAAAATTTTTGCCAAACTGTGCTCTTTCCAGAAGTGTTAGGTATTTCCAGCAATTTGTTATCTTCAAGAAGTTTGCAAACTTCACTAGAAGAAAAATTCATGTTTTTGTTAAAAGTAATCAAGGCTGCTAAAAATAAACACCCTAGATATATCAAATCTATTTTAACTAAATGTAATAATATTTTATCTTAAATTGAACTTAGATTGGCAAATATCACACAAGTATACAAGTAAATTTGCACTAGCTTAAACTTAACATTAAAAAAAATCATATAGATAGGTTATGACCATGGGAAAAAAATCTTTGCTTTTATACTATCATTTTGGAAACAAGACAATCTTTATGCAGGCTACAAATACATGTACAATAAAAACTAATATAATACCGCCACCAGTGTATTAGACAGGGTGATACGGACTCATTTAAAGGAACTCATGTAAAGGCAAGCGTTACGGTTAAGGTTAGGTTAGGACGGGATTTGCTTGAACAATAGCGATTATTTTACATGTCAATTTTAAATAATAAATAAAGAACTAGCCACAAGTGTCAGGTATGAGCAATAAACTCAAAATAAATGCCAGAAATAAAACATTTTGAAGATCAAAAAAACATTTTATGATATAAAAATGTTTGTTCTTATATTTGAAATTAATTGATTTTTAAAAAGATAGACTCCGACTCCAGTCCGACTCCATTACAAATTAGCAAAAACCGACTCTAGCTCCAGTCCGACTCCGACAAAATATGCCATACTCCGGCTCCAGTCCGATTCCGACTCCAGTCCATGCTCATATCTGCCACACAGTGTTTGATAAAGCAATACACCCAAGAACCACACTGTGGCGCTCTGCACTTTATATCAAACTTGAAACAAATTAATCTGACAAGTTTCAACAAAGCTTTAAGTACTTTAAAAAACTTCTAAATCAATAAACTTTGTCATTTGAAATTAAATTACGGAAGCAAAACATTTTGAACCAATACACACCTTGGTGAACCATTCCAGCGGATAAAAAGAACGATAATCCAGCTAATTCGGAATAATATCCACTATGAAGCAAAGTGCCGCAGCCAAAGTCAATTTTTTTTCGATAGTTTTGAGGTTGATAATAGAATTATGTCCTTGCGTCGCAAATCAACAGACCACGAAAATGAATGCAACCAACGGCCCACACAACCCGGAATATAATAATTGAAACACATTGATATTAAATCAAGTGAACCAGAAACAATGAAATTTCAGTCAAAGATCAAACGAGTCTCACCTACTTGTTTGAAGATCTTACAACCTTGCAATTCATCTGATCTGGCACGTTTCTTAATTAGGTACTGCTTAAGTATGCTGTTAAATTTATTTATTTTAGTTTATCTCTATATTTATCCTCCTGATTCACATGAAAGCGACGGAGAGGCGCTAATACATAAGGTAGGCAATTACCTCGACCTGCTTCCAGAGATGCCAAAATATTGCTCTCTGCCTAAAATTTAACAGAGTTATGACTGTAATTTAGAACTGCTTGCCAAGACCAACAAGCAGAGGAAAGTGCTGTAAAGTGTCTTTCCCAACAACACTTCAGAATGACGCGAGTGGGTTTTGAACTGAGACCATGTCGATCATAAGCACGGCGCTTAACGACCACGCTGCTGAAATTCGTCTACCTAACCCTAACCCTCTAACATCTGGTTGAGTATGCAGTCTACTATCTCTGATTTAGTAGATTAGGGGTTAGGGTTAGGTAGAGTGCATACTTAAACAGTACCTTTAACTAAATCAAATAAATTGATCCCGTTTTGTGGCCGTTTCACTTGCCAAAACGTCCAATCGTGATCGCTTTCAAACCAATCGCCAAAACTAAATTAAATTAAATATGATGATTTATGAACGACTAATAGATAAAATATAAAATATAAACTACAGACTTTCACCTTATCAGGAGTACAATTTCAAGCGACACAAGTCGGTGTTTGATTACTTCCTATCGAAATAGTTTTTTTAAATCTCCTTAGTCTTAATGAGCTGATCATAACTGATTCGAATAACAATTATACCCCGCATGCAGGGCCGTAACTACCACCGGTGCAGGCGGTGCGGCGCACCGCAAGGGGCCCCTTACTGCAATAAAAATATTACGTTGAAAAAATAAAACTTATTTTTTTCATCTATTTTTTTTATTTAAGTAAAACTTACTTTTTCATTTAATTTGCACGTGTAATTTTTTCGCCCAGCATTTGAGTTTATTGCGTATTGCGTAATGCCATTAGTCGACTCGTTGCCTTCTTACGGTGCTCCTTGGAACGTTAGATTGTTTGCCATTACTGTAATACGTACTTTGTATTGTTTGCGATTAATACTTTGTGACGAAATAAACGATTCACAAGAATCAGTTGCAACACGCGTACGTTTTCATTTCGAGTTAGTACAGGTGGCAGAGTATAGACATGGACTTCTAAATAGTAGTATCTGGACTGGAAACGAAGCAAAAATCACAGTTATCGCCGACCAACATGAGGCCTAGAGAAAAAAAAAGCGTGATTGTGGCAGCCTTCGACCAACAAAGCAAATGCAAACAATCGCCATGTAGAAAGCAGCTGCAGCAGTTAAGTCGTGTAACCCATTAAGGGACAGTGGTCCATATGTGAACCATGATTGTGATTGTAACGTAACAAAAACATTTTTGTGAAGGCATTATAATTCTAATTTTTGGGTATCTGTGACATCATTATTAAATCATTGCCTTTTATTTTACAATCAAATTTTTATATCTCTCAAAGGGTTAATGTATGGAGAGTTGCAGCAGAGACAAATGACTGAGTGAAATAAGACGCTGTTAAAAGTAAACTTGTGTTTTTACGAAAAATAGTTGGAAATCAAGTGAAAACTTACTCTATTTGTACAGTATTCCAGTTAACCGTAAAGTATATTACAGAAGCATTACTATTCAAAACTATTGTGTTCTATTCAATTCAAAAGTAGAGAATAGTTAGGATTCAAAACTATTCAAAACTAGAGAATAGGTAGGAAAAGTTAAAATGTTTTTTTCAAGTAATGTTCAAGTGCTTATAACGTAAAAATAACGTAAAAGTGTTTTTTTCATTGCTGCAACGTTAACACAGAGTTTGTTTAATGTAAAAACTGCGTCAAATATGCTTGTTTGATAATCTAACTGAATTTTTGTTAAAATATTGCAGTTAATATTAGTAGTTTACCATTAATATCATCATTATTTCTTAGCGTTAATCTGGGTTTTTAACTTCATTTTGATTTTTTCTATTGTTTCCAGTCCAGATACTGCTATTTAGAAGTCCTTGGTATAGACCAGCAAAGTGACGCTGAATGAATAAAGTTCATGAAGTTTCAAGAAACTAATTTATTGACTAAATTTCATTAAACTTTTTAGATTTTGAGTAACATAAAATACTGTATTAGAAAACTCTAGTTATGAAAAGAACTTACAAAAGTGGCGCACAAAAACAGCGTGATAAGAAGAAGAAATTAGCTGAGGCTGCCAGAAGTTCTCGGAGCTTGAGCTCGTGGTTAGGACATCAGAGTCGCCGCATTCAATCAGAAACATCCGAAAAAGCTGCGCGTAATAGAGATGGTTCGACAACAGCGGAGGCCGATTGGGTTAGTTCGGCAACAGCAGAGGCCGAGCAGGTTAGTTCGGCAACAGCGGAGGCGGAGCCGGTTAACGAAGATGTAAGCACAACAGCAACGCAAAGCACAGAATCAGAAACTGTTCCACAAAAAAGTTGTAATCCTGAAGCTTTAGTGAGTCTTAATGATAGTGACTTTCCCACCAGTATTACAAACCCGGAAATCAAAAGAGCGATAATTGCGGCAGGTCCGACGCAACCTGAAGGACCTTTCCCAAAAGATCCACCCCAAACCGGTCGTTCATTTTCTAATTCTTACTACAGCTTTATAACGCAATCCGGTGTAACATTACGGAGATTTTGGTTGTGTTATTCACGAAGCATCGACCGTGTTTATTGTCAGCCCTGTTGGTTATTTTCGTGTAAAAATGCCCCTCCAAGCCGTCCAGGGACTTCTTTTTCTCACCAAAACCCATGGGGCACAACGGGTTTGAATGACTGGGGTCATTTATCGCAGCGGTTTCGAAGTCACGAAACCTCCGCAAGTCATGCGGAGGCATGTGTCGTATATGAGCAATGGCGAAACAACAAGACAATCGAAGAAACATTGCACGTGTCCTTACTAGAAAAAACAAATTTTTGGCAAAAGGTTTTGGAAAGATTATTAAATGTTACTTTGATGCTGGCAATGTGTAATTTACCCTTTCGTGGGTCCACTGAAGAAGTGTCGAACGAAAACAAGGGCAACTTTCTCTCTATCATTCAGCTCATCGCCAAATATGACAGTGTATTAGACAAACTTTTACAACTTCCTAAAGGTTCTCCAAAATATCTAAGTCCGTCGATACAAAACGAACTAATCTCATTACTGGCTGGACAAGTCCTCCAGGATATTAAAATCGAACTCCAAAGCGCTCCGTTTTTTGCCATCATTCTTGATACCACGCAGGATGTCAGCAAAAAAGACCAATTAAGTGAAGTATTTCGTTACGTCAAGATCGCTTACCATGATGATGGAACGCCACGCGAATTGCAAGTTATTGAAGCGTTTACCTCATTTACCGAAGTCGAAGATTAATCTGCGATCGGATTGCACAAACTAATAACTAATTCCATTCAGGAAAAAGGGCTTGATATAAAAAACTGCCGCGGACAAGGATATGACGGCGCTGCAGTGATGAGCGGGAAGTACTCCGGCTTGCAAAAGAAGATTTAAGATGTTGCTCCACATGCTTACTATGTGCATTGTGCTTCGCACAATTTGAATTTGGTGTTAAAAGATGCCATGGAAGGGGTGACTGAGACCCGTCTATTTTACGACACGATTGAGTCAGTATATACTTTTTTCGGACATAGCATTGTGCGGTGGCAAAAGCTTCAGAATATCCATGATCGTTCTTCCTCAAATCCTACATTGAAAGTCTTAAATCCAACTCGGTGGTCCGGTCGATATGATGCTGTCTATGCGTTGAAGGAAAGATTTTCTGACATTATGAAATGCTTGACTCACATAATACTTACCAGCACGAAACCTAAAGAAAGAGATGAAGCTATGGCAATAAAGAAGCAGATAGAAAACTTTGACTTTGTGTTTATGCTGGTTGTCCAGTGTAAGATTTTGGAGATCGTCAATATTCCTTCGAAAGCTATGCAATGTAAAACAATTGACTTAATTTCTGCGCATAAACTTTTGCAAAAAGCTGCTCAGAACATTGCTGAACACAGAACGAGTTTTGACGCGGTAATGAACGAAGCTTCCAGTATTTCGTCACAATGGGGTTTGCCAAGACAGTTTTCAAACAAGAGAACAAAGAAAACAAAAACATTTTTTGATGAACTATCCGAAGGAATAGCATTAAGTGATCCTGTGAAGCGATTTCGCGTAACTGTCTTTCTTCCATTGATGGACATAGTTTCTCGTCAAATTATTAATCGCTTTGAAGGAATGAATGCATTGGTGATGGCATATAAAGTTTTAGAGCCAAGTTTTCTATCAAGTGCTTCTCATTTTAATATTAAGGAAGAAGCAAAAAAGTTTTCTTACAAATTTGCTGATAACGTCTCTCCCTTGTTTCCTAGCCAAATGCTTTCCATTAAAACGTCGTTTAAAGAAAAGATTGCACATTTAAAATCTGCTAAAGAAATGGCTTCTTTTTTGATTATAGAGAATGCATCGCTTGCAACATCTTATCCTGACGTCTGTACAGCTTATATGATGTATCTGACAGTACCTGTAACAGTTGCTACAGCGGAGAGATCTTTTTCAAAACTGAAACTCATCAAGAACTTTCTTCGAAGCTCCATGTCACAAGAGCGACTTAGTGGTTTGTCTCTGTTATCGATAGAACACGAACGAGCTAAAACTTTGGATTTTAGAAAAGCCATCAAGCAGTTTGCTAGTGCAAAAGCGAGACGGAAGAATTTTTAGTCTGTATAACCTATAATAATTAGTCTGTATACCTTTATAGTCTGTATAACAGATTTACTTAGTAATTACCGTAACTCCTTGCTATGTTGCAAAATATCAAATGACTCGATTGAAATGTTTCTATAGCACGGAGTCGTCGAAAAACCCCAAAGAAACGCAATGATTCCTGTACTGCAAAAAGTAGCCCAGTTGAACGTTTTGTACTAAAAAATGGGGCCCCATAATGGATGTTTGCACCGGGGCCCCAAATGACGAAGTTACGGCACTGCCCGCATGTCCCAATCCTACCTTGTATTTAATAACTCTGCGAAAGGAGTTTAAACAAACTTTAACATTAACAGAAACAAAACCATCAAACGATGAATTGACATAAACTTTTCGCTTATTACCTCAGCACCAAATAAATTCTAAAGCCGAATTTTACATAGCTTTACTTTTTTTTTTTATTAAAATTGATTGGTGAAATGACAATCGAAATGACTTATGTTTTTAGATAAAAATTATTGGGATGCGTTTTGATGTCGCCTAAAAAAGCTTTTGTTCATCGAGTGAGGACGCCATTTGTTTTTGTTTTCCTGGTTAAAATATTATCGTACAAGATAAGCTGTTGTCGGTGATACTATATTCAGCCGCAAAACTCGGGCAGCAAAATTCAATGTTGTTCATGCATTATTAGTACCACTGACTGGTCGAAACAATCACCTTCACTTTGGTAAAACCCCAATTGTATTTTGAACAGTTCAAAACATCAAAAAGAAAGGAACACGGTTATTTTTTCCGCCGGAATGGTTCATCAAGGTTTGTAGTATTGAAATATTGATACAATCGTGTTTTCAAGCGCCACGGTGTGGTCGTTAGGCATTCTACTCTATAAAATGTTGTGTGGCGACGTTCCATTTAAATCGGAGAGTTCACTCGTATTTGGAAAACTACAATTCAAGGTAAACAAAGTTTATTGTTTTCTAAAATAGAACTTAGTTGCTCAATTTGCGATGATTGGGCTAGCCTTTAAAACATCATAAAGTTTGTGTTGAGTCAAATAATGATTGGTTTGTTCTGATTACTTTCAGGTTTCACTGTCGATATCAAGAAAAGAATTGATTTGTTACCTGTTAGATGGTCAAGCTAAAAAAAGACCAAGTATTGCCTCGATTCCAACACACCCTTATCTGATGGAACATTAATATAGACTCATTGTTTGATTGTTTGATTGTTTTTGTTAATAATTTGTTTTAATGTTGTGTTTATTTTTGTAATAAACTTTATTTATTTTTTTTTTTATCTCTATATTTATCCTCCTGACTCGCAGGAAAGCGACGGAGGCGCTATACATAGGGTAAGCAATTACCCCGACCTGCTTCCGGAGATGCCAAGATATTGCTGTCCGCTAGTAATTTAGTAGAGATATGACTGCAATTTAGAACTGCTTGTCAAGACCACCAAGCAGGGGAATGTGCCGTAAAGTGTCTTTCCCAAGGACACAACAGAATGGCGCAAGTGGGTTTTGAACTTAGACCATGCTGATCATCAGTCCGGTGCTTAAACCACTCGACCACGCTGCCGACGTGCCAACTGTTTTGAATAATTACAGACAAGTGTTTTTTTTTAAATTGGGCACAGTTTTGTAATTGCTTTTATAATAGTAGTTCTTTAAAATAAATCTGCAATCCGTAAACAGCTTTATGTTTTGGATTTGTAAATTTTGGAAATATGGTGAAAATTTAGGGTTTTTTTTAGTTTCATCAGAAATAATTTAAATCGGTATAAGCTTAAAAATTTTGAACCACTGGGACAGCCAGTTTATCTTTTTCCCACCAATCCTTATCAAAAATAGTTGTATAATTACTCCGAAGTTGTAAAATGTTTGAAAACAATACAGTAATTCCAAGTCTGACCACAAAAATAAGCAAAGTATATTGCCGATACCAAGCATTAAAGTTTTTAATATTGATTTTAAACCAAATAAAAATGCTAATTTAATGCCATTTGTTTAGTTTGGCACGCAATTAAGAGACACAAACCCAATCAAATTGAAAAATAAATATTAACTTAAACGATAGAAATAACTTTTCAAAGAAGCCGTTTTTTTAATCAACTTGAATGATTGATTGTTTTAAAACTTTTTGACCCTGGTTCTTTAACTGGGGGGAGACTTTGTTTTGTTTTTGTTTTGGTCGTCAAGTGAGGGCACGAGTTCTGCTTACATGAGAAAGTCGGGTGCGACTTTTGTTTGCATGAAAAATAAGAGGAGTTTTATCTTTATCAAGAAGAGCTTTGGTTTTCGTGAAAAAATGGGGCGCCCAAAAAAGTTTAAAACCACTGCTTTTACTTGTTTTCAAAGGAACAACTTTTATTCGAGAAAATTACAATCATGTCAATTATGTTCTTTCTGTTATGAAAGAGTTTAAGAAACTAATAAATATATTAATTTGAGTTTCACCAAACCAAAGTTGTTTCCTCGATTGATTCGACCAGTCAGTAGCGCAGTGAGAATACAAAACTTTGTTTTCTAAATTTTGCCGCTGTAATTCGAAATTGTATTTACGATTGAAGCTAAACTCGCAAAGTTTGATGAAGCAAAAAGCAAACCTAAAATGTGAAAATAAAACAATAAGTGAAGTTTCATTGTTGCTGTAGTTATTGCATGGCACATGCTGTTGCGGTAATAACCTTTCATATTTCATCAAAAATACGTTAAAAATTCATTTTTGAAATCAACAAAACAGTTTCCTGTTTCAAATATATATTAATATCAGTAAACAGAGATACCATTTTCAATCACTTGAGCATAGTGTAACTCAAGGATGTCAAATCTTTTTCACACAACGGGTCAAAAAGTGACAATTTTATCAAAATTACCATTGAGTGAAACAATGTCTTTAATTTTGGCCAAAATTCAAGGCTAAGACTAAAAAAAAAATGTTTTCACTTTTGATCAGCATCAAAATCTCTATTTTCGGCCGAAGTTCAAGGTGAAGATTAAAAAACAAAAGGAAACGTCATCATGTTCAATTTGTTCTAAATTGCCAAACTTTTTATGAAAATGTTCCAAAAATCTCCAAAATTTTGGAACATAAGATGGGTCATTGAATTCCAACTAGTTGGTCACATTGTGTATAAAATAGAAATAGAAAAAAGACTAAAGACAACTAGAACAATTTTCAATAAACTACTTTTGATTAAAAAGACTCACCAAAATACAGCTACGAGTTTGACCCAAACTGTTCTGAGGCAATAAGCCTAGTGCAGACAGGCCTGGAAACGAAATCGCGTAGCCTTGATGTATTTTTACAGTATTTCGTGTTCCATTTAAAACTTGTTTACAATGCAACGCAGACGTTCGGCAAGGCTGCTTGTTTATTCTGGCGAAGTTTGCACAAACGGGCGTCTAGATTTCGATTTATTTATTATTTACAGCATTTATTTTATCTTTATATTTATCCTCCTGAATCGCAGGAAAGCGATAGAGGCGCTAATGCATAGGGCAAGCAATTACCCCAATGTGTTCTTGAAGCTGGCAAAATATTGCTGTCCGCTTAAAATTCAATAGAGATATGACTGAAATTTAGAACTGCTTACCTAGACAAACAAACAGAGAAAAATACCTTAAAGTGTTTTTTCCCAAAGACACAACAGAATGGCGCGAGTAGGTTTCGAACCGAGATCATGTCAATCACAATCCCGACGGCACTTTAACCACTCGACCACGCTGCCGTTTCTCTTAAATCACGTCATCTGAAAGCCTACAAATACGAAATGCAGGTGGAGATCAAGGTCTTGACTGAGAATAATGTGTCACTCTTTAGTAAGCAAAGCTCAATAATAATATAACAAAAAATTGTCTGAGATTTTAGGATGAAAACCAAAAAAAGTCTTCACTTTGAATCAATCTCAGATTTTTTGATTTTCGTCCCAAAATCATGCTGTTTTCTAAAAAAATTTTTTTACCAAATTTGATGACTATTTTGTGCATACGATTATTATCGTTGCTTCCCTAAACTTCTTGATTTTGGCCATATTTTTCTTATCACTGCCCGAAGAAATTTGATTTTGCCCAAATATTTCCTTGACAGCGCCCATAAAACTACGATTTACTTAAATTTTAGAAAAACGGGAAAAAATGGAATCGAGTTTGTGTCACTGTTTAATATTTGTACGGAACAAAAACATTGCCTGTTAGATTGGTTTTGCAACTTTGGCCTATGTTGGCTCTCGGCTGGCTTCTTCCCTAGAAGTCAAAGAAATATTTCTCAGTTTTAGACAGAAATGTGGACTCGTACTCGGACTCGGATTCGCTTACAAATTTTTGCGAGTCCGCATTCCTGTTTACAATAAAAACTCAACCAAATTATCAGATCGTTTAAAATGTAAAGGTCGTTTTTTTCGTTTTTACCTTAAATTTGGAACAAAAATAAGGATTTTGGACAAAGATTAAACAAGATGATTTTTATATTTTTTGTCTTTACTAGATTTTTTCGCTGATAACGGTCGCAGGTTCAAAGTGGCAACTTTGTAAAATACTACTAAGCCATGATTTTGGCTAAGAAACAAAGATGCCTTTCTACTAAGCCAAGATTATGTCATTATTTTTCACTATAAAGCTTTTAATGTACCAAAATTATTACGCATTTATTGTTTTTTGTAACATTGTAGTAAAATGAATCAATGATTATTTGATAAAATAGTTATCAAAGTTTGATTAAGTGTCACTTTTACCGCTGTGGATAGTAATCCTTCTGACAGCATTGCATTGTGAGAAAACACTGTTTTTGGACTCAAAACGGCGAGTCCTCAGCAGAAGGCATTTGGTGTGCTTGAGTTTGCGAAAACAAACGCCATTGTTACGGTTCAACGTGTTCTCAGCGATTTTTAATTTATTGGCATTTCAAGGTTCGAGCTTATCTGAATAAAAACGTGCCCCAATAATGGATTGGTAGGCGAGGTGCGAGAGATCTTTCACTCTGCCCTTTGGCATTCAGATATCCGGACCTCATTATGTGTCATTTTTTAGTGTAAGGGTATACTAAAGACAAAGTTTATACTGCACTGTTTCCAGTAAATATTGATGATATGAAAAATCGAATAACATCTGCAATCAACACGGTGAACCGCGACATGCTGAGGTGCGTTTGGGATCAATTCTCATCGGCTTGATGTCGTCCGTGCTGCCGGTTGTGGCCACACTGACCACTTGTAAAACATGAAAAAAACTTGCAGGTTTGTATAACACATCTATTTGAGCTTGAGTTTTTTGTTGTTCCTTTATTTGTGACATATCAGGTAATAATTTTGGCGTATTCTTTTTAAAACACCTTGTAAAATAAACTTTTATAATAAGCCACAGCTGCCGTTTAAATGAATACATAAGCCACGTGTTGAGAAAGTTTGGAAACCAGCACTTTACAGTTGGACGTAGTTCTTGTTTTCCTTTATTTTTTTATTAATACCTTAATAATTATTACGTTTGTGTTACTTTGTTAGTTGAAAAACATAAAATGTAAAAGAATACATGAATAGTTTAGCAGTAAACCTTATGTAAAGATCCAATAAATTTAAACACAGTATTTTTTGCAAATTTTGCAGTTGGTTTTCGGAAATACAACTTGACGCCAGATAATTTCATAAAACAGAGACGCTGTGCCAAACAGGTTCTTATCTGCTTTTTTTCATCTTACCACAACAAGCTTATTTAAATAGATTTTTATATATAATAGTACAGAAATATAACGCAAGCACAGTGGTGAAAATTCCAATTTAGAAACCCGAGGCAAGAATTTTCACAAATTGATGTTGCCTAAAAAAAAGAGCTTTGATTTCGGCTTGCATATTTTTCTCCCAAAACTCATGGTGTCCTCTAAAAAAAAAGCTCTTCACTTCCATTTGCTTCCAGATTTCCCTATTTTCATCCCAAAATCAGGGTGTTCTCTAAAAAAAAAAGAAGGTCTTCACCTTATATCGTTTTTTACATTTTCCACTTTTCGTCCCGACTTGATCACACCTTCTAAACAAACATCTGCAGCGGATTGAAACTGTATAGGCTAATTTCGAGGGGGGCTTGAGGCGACTGCCTCATTCGCCCCACCCAATATCCACCACTGCGCCAACAGCAAAATTATTAAAATGTTTATCAGTACGGTAGCAGTAACAGTAGTGAAGCTCTAGAGTCAGAATAACATATATATTGTCATCAAAAACAATAACAGTGTTTAATCTCATGAAGAAGAAGAACTATTTTCCAACGAGTAGGCAAAGAAACAAACTGCCAATCATCATCACGTCACTCGAAAAGAAATCTAGGTCTTTTTAAATATAGATTTCAACAAAATGAAAATCAAAAGAACTCTAAATCTAGATTTCAACCCATCACACCAAGCAAAAACAAAATTTAAGAACAGCTGAAATTACACGTTGAAAGTACATTCAAATAAACATAGAAAGTACAAATTTGGTCTAGTTTTTTATAAAACTACCAGTAAAGCTGCAAATTCTTTCTCAAAGATTAAGTTTGGTGAAGCTTTTTATTCAAAACAAAGCATTTATTTTTTTGCATACCCAAAGCTAATCGATCTTTTTCAATAACTTTTTTATTATTGATGTTTTAATTGATGCCCTAATACTGGGTTCTTTACTGACAACCCAACCAATGTCAATCTTTTGTATAATATCTTCTGTAGGTATATGCGTGACGGGAGACTGCGAAGTGGACATCCATTCATTAAACAATTTTTGGGTTTTCACGAGCAGTGTGTTGATATTTTGGCACGATCCCCACAATCCCCCTCGATTGTTGTAGCTTGGGGGTGTTACGGCAAGTACTCTGAGTTTCGAACCCGGGTTTATTTCTGGCTTTGATTTACTTAATTTTTGTTTTGACATTTAATTTGATTCACTTCATTTTTTCACGGCGCTCGCTTGCTAATTGATTGTTGCTTTGAGCCGACGTTTTCCATTATCTCAGCGCGCTCGATTGCTAATTGATTGTTACCTCGAGCTGACTTCTTTTCCATAAGTTGGGTGAAATTTGTCTAGAAACGCTTAGTTTTGCTACTTCAGCCTTTGTGGAGCGGTCGTAGATTTACTGTTTGAAATACTGTTAGACGCCGTTGGGAGTGCTGTTGAGGCTTTTGAGCTGTTTGTAATACTGTTAGAGATACTGTTCGATATTGTTAGTTTTGTCGGTCTGCTCCGTGTCAGTCTACAGTTGGTGAGTGTTTTTAAGTCTTTCTTTTGCGTATTATTAATTAGTGTTTACGTTTATTTATAGAAAACCGTCCGACTCTATTATTTCCTCCAATCGTCCAATCATCCATTTAACGTCCGATTTGTCTTATTTTCGTCCGACTAGATTATTTCGTCCGATTCGTCTTATTTTCGTCCATCCGGCTTATTTCGTCTGACCATCTTATTTTGTCAATAACGTCCGTACATCTTAATTTCGTCCGACCTTATTATTTTTGGTCTATCTTATTTAACCGTCCAATTTAGTTCGTCTTATTTCGCATTGTTTTTATATCTTAATACAGATTTAATTCAAATAAAATCAAGGACGCCTACATTTCCGGAGACAGCCACACGAAGTTTAAGACCGCGAAGAACTTACTGTAACAGGGGTACTGCTCGACACAAGCTTTTTATATATTTCCTGCAAGAAAAAAGGTTTTTAAAAGTAAGTTTTCTACAAATTCTATCACAATTGTAGCTAAAAATTTATAAGCTTATGAGTAATGAAAATTTACAAATTTAATAAAAAATTAGTTTCTTGAACGGTAGATAAAGTTTTCTCAGTAAACAGCCACTCATGTACGCAATGATTTCTTTTTGATTTTCATTTATTGGTTTTAGGCAATGGGTTAATTTTAAATATTGGGAGTGCAGGGAAAAGCCTTGCTGAAAATTCTTTTCAAATCTTTGTCTTGAATACTCTAAAAATAGAAACGGCGGTGATTATTATGTTTGTAAGCAAAAAAAGAAAAGTGGAGTAAAACTAAAATTTTTACATATTAATTGAACTGATTTTTATTATTTAAGCATTTTTTTAGATTTTAATTTCTGAACTGCCAAGGCCTACCAAATTAAGCTATGCTTTTTACCTTAATTTTTGTTTCTGCCAGACAGTAGGTCCAATCTTTGCACAAAATATTTGATGTCTTGCTAAGGAGTGCTGATGAAGAAGGACAATCTTGTAAAAGGAAATTGATTTCTTCTGAAAAATCTGATTGAACTGTAATGTTTATGGGATATCATAAAACTAACTGAGGCACTTTTAAAATCTTTTGGAAATTGGTGAAAACTAAATTTTGTGTTTTAATTTTTGCCTTGAAGTAAATAGCTCAGCACAAATTTTACATTAAAACTTCATTTTAATATTTCAATAAATTCTGTGGTTACGACAAACGCCGAAGACTTGTACAAAAAACGTTTATAAATATCCAAGTAATTTTTATTATGCATAAAACAAACGTAAATATTTAATTCTAGATTTTTTAAGAATTTGTTTTAAAAGCTACAACTTGCAGATCTTAAAGATATTAAAAACTTTTAAAATGGTTTAGGAAAGTATTAATTTAATTAAAATACATTTTGTCTACATATCTTTTAGCTTTAGCTTAAGATTAGCATTCGTTTTTTTCAGGGCTTTGCACAATTTCTTCACTGTTCTGTGACAAACCGAAAACTTCTGGCTACATTTTTTAAAGTTTATTTAATTCGTCATAATTACAGTTTTGTTTTAGTAATAGGTTCGATTATATTGACTTTTAGAAATATCTCTACATAAGCAAGATTTTTAAAACAACTACGACTGATACTTGTGGCTAAAATCGAAAGTAATAAACCTATATTTTGCCATAGTATTTCTATACGAGCGTTGTCGTTGCTATGCAGCGTGGTCGAGTGGTTAAAGCACTGGACTGGTGATCAACATGGTCTCGGTTGAAAACCCACTTGCGCCATTCTGTTGTGTTCTTGGCAAAGACACTTTACGGCACTTTTCCCCTGCTTGGTGGTCTTGACAAGCAGTTCCAAATTACAATAATATCTCTACTAAATTTACTAGCGGACAGCAATATCTTGGCATCTCCGGAAGCAGGTCGGGGTAATTGCTTACCCTATGTATAGCGCCTCCATCGCTTTCCTTCGAGTCAGGAGGATAAATATAGAGATAAAAATAAAAATAAAAATAAATAAAATAAAAATGTTTGAATACCGCTATCAGGCGAATAGTGAACACGCAAAACAGCTTAGCCCGTTGCCATTACGAAGATTTCCAGAGATAAAGTTGCTCAATGGCAAATAATCGAAAACCATCTTGTGCCACTTGAAGTCGCACTAATGATGAGGTACAAAGTCTGTTTGACTTTTATGTATTAATAGAGTCACCGATCATCCGGGAGTTATTAAGTTACTCGATTGGTATCAAGTTAAGAGTTTGCAACGATAGTTATGGATAGACCACGAAACTCGATGGATTTATTTGATTTAATTGCGGAACGCGGAAAATTAGATGAACGACAAGCTTTTAAGATTTTTCAAGCAAGTGTAATTCGTTTGATCTTTGACTGAAGTTTCATTGTTTGTGGTTCATTTGATTCAATATCAATGTGTTTCGATAATTACATTTCAGGTTGTGTCGGCCGTTGATTACATTCATTCCCGCGGTGTCTTTCATTAAATTATTGTTATTAACAACATTAAAGCAGAAAACATTATTATTAACTCCGAAACGCTTGAAACAAAAGTGATTGACTTTGGATGTGGATGTTTCTTTTATAACGGATATTATTCGGAGTTTGCTGGAACACGGTTATTTTTTCCGCCGGAATGGTTTATCAAGGTGTGTATTATTGAAATACAATTGTAAACAAGAACGTGGTCTTTTATTTTCGAAAAAAGTATTTGCAAGTTACTGAAATGCTTTAAAGTTTTGTTGAAACTCATCAGAAGATTTTATTCCAGGGCCGATATAGAGCGGAGAGCGCCACTGTGTGGTCGTTAGACATTCTACTCTATAAAATGTTGTGTGGCGACATTCC
The DNA here is from genome assembly GCA_963680785.1 of Diplosoma virens. NCBI lineage: Eukaryota > Metazoa > Chordata > Ascidiacea > Aplousobranchia > Didemnidae > Diplosoma > Diplosoma virens. The sequence goes on along the minus strand of OY796886.1, from coordinate 38,949,324 downwards.
ATTTAAATCGGGAGAGTTCACTTGTATTTGGAAAACTACAATTCAAGGTAAACAAAGTTTATTGTTTTCTAAAATAGAACTTAGTTGCTCAATTTGCGATGATTGGGCTAGCCTTTAAAACATCATAAAGTTTATGTTGCGTCAAATAATGATTGGTTTGTTCTGATTACTTTCAGGTTTCACTGTCGATATCAAGCAAAGAATTGATTTTGTTTTTAGATGGTCAAGCTGAAAAAAGACCAAGTATTGCCTCGATTCTAACACACCCTTATCTGACGACTCATTGTTTGATTGTTTGATTGTTTTTGTTAATAATTTGTTTTAATGTTGTGTTTATTTTTGTAATAAACTGTTTTGAATAATTACAGACAAGTGTTTTTTTTAATTCGGCACAGTTTTGTAATTACTTTTACAATCGTAGTTCTTTAAAATAAATCTGCGATCCGTAAACAGCTTTATGTTCTGGTTGTGAAAATTTTGAACATGTGGTAAAAAGTTAGAGGTTTCATCTTTGGTGTCCTTTAGTTTCATCAGAATAATTTTATGTCGATAAAAGTTTAAAAATTTAAGAACCACTGGGACAGCCAGTTCACCTTTTTCCCACCAACTTTGTAATTACTCCGAAGTTGTAAAAAAGTCTGATAAGAAAACTGAGCGAAGCATTTTGTGGATACCAAGCAATAAAGTTTTTAATATTGATGTAAAATCAAATAAAAATGTAAATTAAATGCCATTTGTTTAGTTTAGCAAGAAATTAAGAGCACAGAATATACAGCAAGAAATATATTAATTTAAAGTTTAGAAATAACTTTTCGAACAAGTCGTTTATTTTAAACAACTTGAATGATTAGATTTTTTTAAAACTTTTACGTCCGGTGGCAATTGAGCTTAGCTCATGTTGTTCGGGCAAGCTCAATCCAACAGGCCTAGCACTGGCTATGGGTATAAAACACGGAGCCTCAATGTACTGTTGTACGACATTATAATAGGTTGCATGTGTGACCATTAAGCAATTTACACGATTGCGGTTCAAATCTACTCGCTTGGTTCTGTTGTGTCCCTGAGGAAGAATAATTTACGTTTTTTGCTTTAAATTCTAGTCATATTACAAAGAAAATTAAAAATATTAATTTATATATCAAGCTATATGATTGATGGCACTAAAAACTACCATCCATGCATAGTGCGTCACGCACACCGAACCCGAGCCCACTGCTTGGTGGTCGACAAGCAGTTCTAAATTACAAGCGGACAGCAATATCTTGGCATCTCCGGAAGCAGGTCGGGGTAATTGCTTACCCTATGTATAGCGCCTCCGTCGCTTTCCTGCGAGTCAGGAGGACAAATATAGAGAAAAAATAAAAAAAAAAAATTTTTGCCAAACTGTGCTCTTTCCAGAAGTGTTAGGTATTTCCAGCAATTTGTTATCTTCAAGAAGTTTGCAAACTTCACTAGAAGAAAAATTCATGTTTTTGTTAAAAGTAATCAAGGCTGCTAAAAATAAACACCCTAGATATATCAAATCTATTTTAACTAAATGTAATAATATTTTATCTTAAATTGAACTTAGATTGGCAAATATCACACAAGTATACAAGTAAATTTGCACTAGCTTAAACTTAACATTAAAAAAAATCATATAGATAGGTTATGACCATGGGAAAAAAATCTTTGCTTTTATACTATCATTTTGGAAACAAGACAATCTTTATGCAGGCTACAAATACATGTACAATAAAAACTAATATAATACCGCCACCAGTGTATTAGACAGGGTGATACGGACTCATTTAAAGGAACTCATGTAAAGGCAAGCGTTACGGTTAAGGTTAGGTTAGGACGGGATTTGCTTGAACAATAGCGATTATTTTACATGTCAATTTTAAATAATAAATAAAGAACTAGCCGCAAGTGTCAGGTATGAGCAATAAACTCAAAATAAATGCCAGAAATAAAACATTTTGAAGATCAAAAAAACATTTTATGATATAAAAATGTTTGTTCTTATATTTGAAATTAATTGATTTTTAAAAAGATAGACTCCGACTCCAGTCCGACTCCATTACAAATTAGCAAAAACCGACTCTAGCTCCAGTCCGACTCCGACAAAATATGCCATACTCCGGCTCCAGTCCGATTCCGACTCCAGTCCATGCTCATATCTGCCACACAGTGTTTGATAAAGCAATACACCTAAGAACCACACTGTGGCGCTCTGCACTTTATATCAAACTTGAAACAAATTAATCTGACAAGTTTCAACAAAGCTTTAAGTACTTTAAAAAACTTCTAAATCAATAAACTTTGTCATTTGAAATTAAATCACGGAAGCAAAACATTTTGAACCAATACACACCTTGGTGAACCATTTCAGCGGATAAAAAGAACGATAATCCAGCTAATTCGGAATAATATCCACTATGAAGCAAAGTGCCGCAGCCAAAGTCAATTTTTTTTCGATAATTTTGAGGTTGATAATAGAATTATGTCCTTGCGTCGCAAATCAACAGACCACGAAAATGAATGCAACCAACGGCCTACACAACCCGGAATATAATAATTGAAACACATTGATATTAAATCAAGTGAACCAGAAACAATGAAATTTCAGTCAAAGATCAAACGAGTCTCACCTACTTGTTTGAAGATCTTACAACCTTGCAATTCATCTGATCTGGCACGTTTCTCAATTAGGTACTGCTTAAGTATGCTGTTAAATTTATTTATTTTAGTTTATCTCTATATTTATCCTCCTGATTCACATGAAAGCGACGGAGAGGCGCTAATACATAAGGTAGGCAATTACCTCGACCTGCTTCCAGAGATGCCAAAATATTGCTCTCTGCCTAAAATTTAACAGAGTTATGACTGTAATTTAGAACTGCTTGCCAAGACCAACAAGCAGAGGAAAGTGCTGTAAAGTGTCTTTCCCAACAACACTTCAGAATGAAGCGAGTGGGTTTTGAACTGAGACCATGTCGATCATAAGCACGGCGCTTAACGACCACGCTGCTGAAATTCGTCTACCTAACCCTAACCCTCTAACATCTGGTTGAGTATGCAGTCTACTATCTCTGATTTAGTAGATTAGGGGTTAGGGTTAGGTAGAGTGCATACTTAAACAGTACCTTTAACTAAATCAAATAAATTGATCCCGTTTTGTGGCCGTTTCACTTGCCAAAACGTCCAATCGTGATCGCTTTCAAACCAATCGCCAAAACTAAATTAAATTAAATATGATGATTTATGAACGACTAATAGATAAAATATAAAATATAAACTACAGACTTTCACCTTATCAGGAGTACAATTTCAAGCGACACAAGTCGGTGTTTGATTATTTCCTATCGAAATAGTTTTTTTAAATCTCCTTAGTCTTAATGAGCTGATCATAACTGATTCGAATAACAATTATACCCCGCATGTCCCAATCCTACCTTGTATTTAATAACTCTGCGAAAGGAGTTTAAACAAACTTTAACATTAACAGAAACAAAACCATCAAACGATGAATTGACATAAACTTTTCGCTTATTACCTCAGCACCAAATAAATTCTAAAGCCGAATTTTACATAGCTTTAGTTTTTTTTTTTTATTAAAATTGATTGGTGAAATGACAATCGAAATGACTAATGTTTTTAGATAAAAATTATTGGGATGCGTTTTGATGTCGCCTAAAAAAGCTTTTGTTCATCGAGTGAGGACGCCATTTGTTTTTGTTTTCCTGGTTAAAATATTATCGTACAAGATAAGCTGTTGTCGGTAATACTATATTCAGCCGCAAAACTCGGGCAGCAAAATTCAATGTTGTTCATGCATTATTAGTACCACTGACTGGTCGAAACAATCACCTTCACTTTGGTAAAACCCCAATTGTATTTTGAACAGTTCAAAACATCAAAAAGAAAGGAACACGGTTATTTTTTCCGCCGGAATGGTTCATCAAGGTTTGTAGTATTGAAATATTGATACAATCGTGTTTTCCAATTTAATTGTAAACAAGAACGTGGTCTTTTATTTTCGGAAAAACATTTGCAAGTTACTGAAATGATTTAAAGTTTTGTTGAAACTCATCAGAAGATTTTATTCCAGGGCCGATATAGAGCGGAGAGCGCCGCTGTGTGGTCGTTAGGCATTCTACTGCATAAAATGTTGTGTGGCGACGTTCCATTTAAATCAAAGAGTTTACTTGTATTTGGAAAACTACAATTCAAGGTAAACAAAGTTTTCTAAAATAGAACTTAGTTGCTCGATTTGCGATGGTTGGGCTAGGCTTTAAAACATCATAAAGTTTGTGTTGAGTCAAATAATGATTGGTTTGTTGTAATAATGATTTCTGATTACTTTCAGGTTTCACTGTCGATATCAAGCAAAGAATTGATTTGTTCCTTGTTAGATGGTCAAGCTGAAAAAAGACCAAGTATTGCCTCGATTCTAACACACCCTTATCTGACGGAACATTAATATAGACTCATTGTTTGATTGTTTTATGCTTTTGCTATAAATTTGTTTTAATGTTGTGTTTATTTTTGTAATAAATTGCTTTGAATAATTACAGACAAGTGTTTTTTTTTTAAATTGGGCACAGTTTTGTAATTAATTTTACACTAGTAGTCGAGAAAATGATGTAAAGTGTTTTTTTCCTAAGACACAACAGAATAAGGCGAGTAGGTTTTGAACCGAGATCATGTCGATTACAATCTCGGCGGCGCTTTAACCACTCGACCACGCTGCCGTTTCTCCTAGATCAAGTCGTCTGAAAGCCTACAAATACGAAATGCAGGTGGTAATCAAGGTATTTACGAAGAATTTTGTGTCACTCCTTAGTAAGCAAAGCTCAACTGACTGCTGATGTCTCAAATAATTGGCAAGCGACGTGTTGAGTGGAAGGCAGACATCTGTAGCGGTGATATTACATAAGGCATCATTAAAGACTTAATCTACGAAGCGAGGATAGCCGTAAGAGCCTAAAAAAAATGTGGACATTGAAGTTTTGCTCAATTTTTTCAAATTTGCCTGAATCATGATTTTTTTAGTACTTACGGATATAACAAAAAATTTTCTGAGATTATAAGATGAAGACCAACAAAAGCCTTCATTTTGAATCCATTTTAGAATTCTTCACTTTCGTCCCAAAATCATGGCGATCTCTTAAAAACATTTTTTTACGGAAATTTGGTGACCATTTTGTGCATATGATTATCGTTGCTGCCCGAATCTCTTAATTTTTCCTATATTTTTCTTATCACTACCCGATGAAATTTGGTTTCTCCCAAATATTTCCTTGTCACTTCACAAAAAAAATTATGATTTACCCAAACTTTAGAAAAGTGGAAAAGAAATTGCCTCCCCTGCACACCCGGGAGATACGGCAATGGAGGAGAGTTTGTGTCACTGTTTAATACTTGTACAGAACAAAAATATTGCCTGTTAGATTGGTTTTGCAACTTTGGCCTATGTTGGCTCTCGGCTGGCTTCTTCCCTAGAAATCAAAGAAATATTTCTCAGTTTTAGACAGAGATGTGGACTCGTACTCGGATTCGCTTCCAAATTTTTACGAGTCCGCATTCTTGGCTACAATAAAAACTCAACCAAAATATCAGATCGATTAAAAGGTAAAGGCCGTTTTCATTCGTTTTTATCGTAAATTTGGAACAAAAATAGGAAGTTTTGCGGAACAACAATTAAACAAGATGATTTTTATATTTTTTATCTTTACTAGGTTTTTGCACTGATAATGGTCGAAGATTCAAAGTGGCAACTTTGTAATATATTACTCAGCCGTTGGAACACTGGCACCAATCCAGATCTAGCTTTCGCTAGCGTAGGTCCAAACAGTTACTTACCCGATAGACGTGTCCTTAAAAAGTTCCCCATGTCACAACATCGACCTTCGCTTATTACACCACCAAGGTTTGCCATAGCAAACCTGTTAAGCGATGGAACTTCCGCAAGGCCAAATGGAGTCACTACATTGCTTTGACGAATAAATTCGCAAAGACTTTGTTGCCGTCTGATTCACTTGATGTGGATGCGGCTTACCAGGTTATCAGATACGGCTTTTGTAACATCATTAAGAAAGCAGCCAAAAAGACTATCCCACTCGGGTATCGAAATAACTGTATTCCGTGTTGGGATGAAGAGTGTGAATCCCTCTATAAAACCTTTCTGCAGTCTCGTCAGGGAGACGACTCAAGTTTGGCTGCTACAGCTCTGCTTGCCAAGCTTGACAGGAAACGGAGGCATTGATGGTCCAAGGCTGTTTGAAGCATTGACTTCTCACACTCTAGTCGAAATGCATGGAGTATTTGAACAACCTTGCTGGTAGGTCACGACACTCTCCTTACTGGTAGGTCACGTCACTGTCCCGTTTCGTGCTATTGCATCTCAGCTAATTGGAAATGAAAGATACGAGGCTTTTGACCGCAAGTCTTCGCGACTTGTCTCTCAAGAAGTGTCTGACATTTAGAGGGCCACAACACTAGAACCAGTAAGTATCTCTGACAATTTTTCGCAAAGAGAATTTACTGCTGCTCTTCAACATTTAATTTTAAAACCAGGTAAAGCTCCGGGTCCTGATTCCATCTGCCAAGAGCTTATAATCTATGCTGGAGCTACTTTGAAGCCCTGGTTATGTGACTTCATTTCTTCCTGTTTGCGCAGACTCAAAATTTTTAAGATCTGGAGAAGAGCGCTTGTGATCGCGATCCCAAAGCCAATAAAGCCCGTGGGAGACCCAAAGAATTATCGACCGATATCTCTGCTCTGTGTTCCCTACAAGATCCTCGAGAAACTTATCTACGCCCGCGTTCAATTATTAATCGATCCACTGCTCCCTAAAGAGCAGGCTGGGTTTCAACGCGAGAAGTCAACCGTAGATCAAGTTGTTCTGCTAACCCAGAACATCGAGGATACTTTTGAGGCTAAAAAAGAAGGCCGGTGCTGTATTTGTCAATCTGACAGCTGCTTATGACACTGTCTGGCACCGTGGCCTTACCTGCAAGCTGTTGAGACTACTTCCGGATAAGCACATGGTCAGAATGATCATGGAGCTTGTCCGAAATCGAAGTTTCACCCTTACCACCGGTGACAGCAAGCAAAGCAGGCTACGCCATCTTAAAAACGGCGTTCCTCAGGGATCGGTCTTGGCTCCCCTCCTATTTAACATCTATACCTACGATCTTCCATCCATGATTTCCAGAAAGTTTGCTTATGCTGATGATTTAGCATTGTTGCATTCTTCTGGGAACTGGAAGGACTTGGAGGGGACATTAAGCCAAGACATGTCCACACTTTCAGCGTATCTCCAGACTTGGAGGTTGAAGCTCAGTCACACTAAGACGGTGACGGCAGCCTTTCACTTAAATAACCGAGAGGCCAAATGTGAGCTAAAGGTCTACAACAACGGTAGACTTTTACCGTTCTGCCCAACCCCTAGTTATCTTGGGATAAAACTGGACAGATTGCTCACGTTTCGTTACCATTTAGTGGCATTGCGCAAAAAACTATCCTGGCGCGTCACACTGCTGAGGCGACTCGTGGGCTCGGGATGGGGTGCTGGTGCTAAAACTACTCAACAGCTGAGTACTGTGCGCCAGTCTGGTGTCGCAGTGCTCACACTCGCCTCATCGACAGTGTCTTGAGCGACGCTTGCGCATAGTCACTGGATGCCTGCGTCCCACTCCAACGAACCACCTACCTGTACTCTCAGGCATCCAGCCAGCTGAACTTCGCCGACTGGGAGCGACACTGCCTTTGTGTCACCGTGGATCTCTGGACCCCGATCATATCTTGTATGGTCTCTTAAGTGGGTCCTCAGATACTCGCCAAGTGAGACTAAGATCCAGACGCCTGTTTGTTCCAGCTGCGCGGAATCGTTTGGACAATCTTGCCAGACATGGCATCTGCGCTTCTGAATGGACAAATCACAAATGGAAAACTCAACCGCCTGCGGACTGGTGTTGGGCAATTTCATTCGTCCATGCACAAATAAGGTCTCGCTCCTTCACCGAATTGCGAGTGTGGCGCCTCTGAGCAAACCGCAGACCATGTTCTAACAGCATGCCTTATACACCTGGTACCACATGGAGCACGAGGTCTGACGGTTTTGGATGACAAAACTCGATGCTGGCTTAATTACATCACTGCCAGCATCTGATTCAGGCAGTGCAGCAGTCTGGGGTAGTAAAAGGATAAACTCTCGGCCCCAGTCCTGTTTGTGTCTGACCTAAAGTGGATACCCTTCAAACGACGACAACGACGATATGCAGGCCAAATAAATAAAACACCTCGGCTGAATTCACAGGTGAAAAAATTTTTAAATTAGCAAATAATTTCTGAAGTTTTCCGTCAGACACTTTCAAGAGAAATCGTCAGAATGAAGAAGCGAGCCAAACTGATCGAAGTAAAAATAGATCCTATTGAAAGAGAGTGGTTGAACAAAGAGGAAACAGAGTTTCAAAAGAGTTTCAGGCCATAGACAAATCTTCACAATCAATAGTTTAAAGTTGTTCAATAATTATAGGGATGAGCTTACCATAATAAAAGTAGACCTGGTTTGTTCCGACTTGACAGAATGCTGCTTTCTGATTGGTAGATTTAAGTGACGTAAAAATGTTTTTAAATGAGATACAGTAACTGCAGAGTACAATATTCGTTTAGAAAACTTAAGTATATTGAGTTATTACAATATTGGATAACCGCACATATTTTCAACTATTGAATTGCTTTGTCTACACAGGTTTAATAGACGTGCTGAAAAAATTAATCATTAGCGGGTATTTGTTACGAAAAAACACAGTTACTTGAAAAACAAGCATCAGTGGATAGGCTGCAACAAAAAAAAATCCCAAAGAAGTCTACTTAATAAAAGATACTGCTCTTTACTCATCCAAGTTTTTATTTTCTTCGTAACCTGTACTGTTGATTAGTTACAAAAAAATAAAGATTGCACAATGCAATAGAAATTAGACATTACGGCACGGAAAACTTAAACAGTTTTTTAATGATATCTTCTCGATCGATCAATAATGATATCACAATCAAGTCGGACAAAAATTAGCAAATCAGAACACAGCAAATGGTGTAAAATTCATCATTTTTAGCCCCAAAATAAATCCACCATGGAGATGGCATGGATTTACTGTAGCAACCCAATTACAGCTAAATAAAGCATTGTAAATTAATAAAATAAAAATCAAATGTTCCATTTGCTCACAGTATGGTTGTGGTCCTTAATTGCTCGACACAAGTACTGCATATCTACAAAATGTTTCAAGATGTAATAATCATTGTTTGTCAAGAATTTTATTTTCATGTATGCCGATGAACAAGATTGTAGCCGTAGGGTCAATTGATTCATGTGATAATTGGCATAAAAATAATCCAAATAATTGTTAATAAGTTTTAATTCTTTACAAACCTGTTCAAGTATGGTATAAAATAAATATATATAAAATAAATATAGTGCCACGTGGCGACCAAAAAAAGTAGGCCTACTTGCTCAGGACCACTTTCAAACTTTTTGAGTCAAAGGCCATTAAGTTTACCAAAATCATATGCAGATCAAATAAATTAAACACCTCGGCTGAATTCACAGGTGAAAAATGTTTTTGAAGATAGGAAATAATTTCTGATGTTTTCCGTCAGACACTTTCAAGAGAAATCGTCAGAATGAAGAAGAAGCGAGCCGAACTGATCAAAGTAAAAAAAAGATCCTATTAATAGAGAGTGGTGGAACAAAGAGAAAACAGAGTTTGGCCATAGACAAATCTTTACACTGAATAGCGTTAAGAGACTTAATAAAAGTAGCTTCGAGAGCGGAAAGATGAAACGTGAAATGACTTCAAAAGAAATAAAGAATCTGTTGTCGTCTTATCGAAGAACGCATTGCGTGTTGTTCGATAGCAGACTCATAAAAATGGCGATGTTGGAAGTTACTATTAACTTTGCAGAAGCGAATTACTGTATGATCAACTTCGCTTTGGTAAAACCCGAATCGTATTTTGAACAGTTCAAAACATCATAATCACTTCTGGAAGCTACTATTAACTGTCGTGAAGCTTAGAAAGAAAAATCAAAAAGGTGGTTTTTATTCACTTAAAAATCTGAAACGAAAAACCAATATAAATAACAATAATTGAAAAATTTTTTTACTTAAAAAAATTTTTTTACTCAAGTTTGGTGACCATTTTGTGCATATGATTATTGTTGCTGCCCAAAACTTCTTGATTTTTCTCATATTTTTTTTATCACTGCCCGATGAAATTTGGTTTCTCCCAAATATTTCCTTGTCACTTCACAAAAAAATTACGATTTACCCAAACTTTAGAAAAGCGGAAAAGAAATTGCCTCCCCTGCCCACCCGGGAGATACGGCAATGGAGGAGAGTTTGTGTCACTGTTTAATATTTGTACAGAACAAAAATATTGCCTGTTAGATTGGTTTTGCAACTTTGGCCTATGTTGGCTCTCGGCTGGCTTCTTCCCTAGAAGTCAAAGAAATATTTTTTAGTTTTAGACAGAGATGTGGATTCAGACTCCGATTCGCTTCCAAATTTTTACGAGTCCGCATTCTTGCCTACAATAAAACTCGACCAAATTATCAGATCGATTAAAAGGTAAAGGCCGATTTTTTTGTTCTAACTTAAATTTGGAACAGAAAGAGGAAGTTTGGAAAAAGATTAAACAAGATGATTTTTATATTTTTTATCTTTACTAGATTTTTGCGCTTATAACGGTCGCAGATTCAAAGTGGCAACTTTGTAAAATACTACTAAGATTTTGGCAATCGTCAATAAATTTTGAGAAAGACCGTATTGCTCGTCCAAGGTTTTTGGTGGATAGACGTAAGGCTTTAAACCTTAACTACAATTTTTTCTATCTAACAAAACAAAGATGCCTCTGTTTTTAAATGCGATACAGTAACTGCAGAATACTTGGCATATTTGGCATAAAAATAATCAAAATAATTGTTTTTTTAATCTTTACAAACTTGTTCAAGTGTGGGAGAAAATACGTATAAAGAGATTTTACGGCGCCTCGTAAGATCAGTGCGTGACAAGAGGCGGAACCTTTAGAAAGCCCACGCATGGGCGCTCCATCACGATAACGCTCCTGCTCATACAGCCCTGAGTATTCGCCAGTTTCTCCTAGAAAGAAACATTGCAACTTTGGAACAACCCCCATATTCCTCCGATCTGGCCTCGTGTGACTTTTTCTCTGCCCTAAGATTAAATCTGTTCTGAAGGGAACACATTTTCCTGACATTGATTCCATCAAAATGGTTGTGACGACGGAGCTCAAAAAGATCCCAGAAAATGCTTCTCAAAAATCTTTTGAATCGTGACAAAAAGCGAATGCACAAGTGTTTTCAAGTGGAAGAGGATAACTTAGAAGGAGTTTGACTTTGGTATATTTCAATTATTTTCAAAAAGAGTTTTACAACATCAGTCTTGTTACTTTTCGGACACACCTGGTAAACTTATTTAAACTTTTAACTTTTAAACTTTTATAAATTTCAAACACCAAACGTGAATAGATCAAAAAAGTATTCAACCAATCAGAAAAGAACACGTAATTTGTTTCGCAATTCATTTTTCCCAACCTTCTAAATCTAACTTTCCAAGCCCGAGTTTTGCCGCCGAGAAAAAATACAAAATCATAATGACGTGAAAAAGTTTCTGAATTCCTTTTATCTGATTGGTCGAAACGCTTGAACTGGTTTCGTGATCTCGGGATTTAAACCGCGGTCAAATCGAACTTTCTTCATTGAGTGATTTTTGCTCGGTGATTGTTGGACGGTGATCGTTCTATAGATTGTCTCTAAATATACTAACCTCGCTTATATTATTTATTGCAGGATTTTTTGACTTCTTATTAAATAAAAACTTGTATATTTTAACCATTTTGTTTTTAGATTGTTTGTATAAGCTGAATTGATGATTATAATGTCTCGTGGTGCTGTTCTGTACTCGACTTGTGCTGATTATAAGCAAACCAAACTGTGTATAAAGTCTTTGTCTGAAAATGAAGTGTCAAATCGTCGTATGACAATATTTGAACCGAGAAGACCAAAACAAAATGGCGTCTTTACTCGACAAGCACAAGTTTGTCCAGTTGATATCAAAATGCGTCGTAATGATCACCATCATAAAAACAACTTCTGCGACCAATCTCATTTAACAAACAAAACAACTAAACCCAAGTAAGATTTGCTTTTTAAAGTTTTTTGGATAATGACCTAATCAGCGAAAAGTTTGCTGTTAATTCGTGTTAACGTTTGTTTAAAATTTGATTATTTATTTATTATTTTCAGGCAATCGGTTTTGCCACTTTACCAAATACAAGCAAAGATCGGGGATGGCGGCTGTGGAAACGTCTATTCTGCTATTCGCATGAGTGACTGTCAGCCCGTTGCCATTAAGAAAATTCCCAGAGATAAAGTTGCTCAATGGCAAATAATCGAAAACCATCTTGTGCCACTTGAAGTCGCACTCATGATGAGGTACAAAGTCTGTTTGACTTTTATGTATTAATCGTTAATACATTAGCATATGGAAATTTATGAACTAGGTTAAAATTAAAACTGTTTTTTTTTGTTAGAGTCACCGATCATCCGGGAGTTATTAAGTTACTCGATTGGTATCAAGATGAAGAGTTTGCGACGATAGTTATGGATAGACCACGAAACTCGATGGATTTATTTGATTTAATTGCGGAACGCGGAAAATTAGATGAACGACAAGCTTTTAAGATTTTCAAGCAAGTAAGTGTAATTCGTTTGATCTTTGACTGAAGTTTCATTGTTTGTGGTTCATTTGATTCAATATCAATGTGTTTCGATAATTACATTTCAGGTTGTGTCGGCCGTTGATTACATTCATTCCCGCGGTGTCTTTCATCGCGACATTAAAGCAGAAAACATTATTGTTAACTCCGAAACGCTTGAAACAAAAGTGATTGACTTTGGATGTGGATGTTTCTTTTATAACGGATATTATTCGGAGTTTGCTGGAACACGGTTATTTTTTCCGCCGGAATGGTTTATCAAGGTTTGTATTATTGAAATACAATTGTGTTTTCCAATTTAATTGTAAACAAGAACGTGGTCTTTTATTTTCGAAAAAAGTATTTGCAAGTTACTGAAATGATTTAAAGTTTTGTTGAAACTCATCAGAAGATTTTATTCCAGGGCCGATATAGAGCGGAGAGCGCCACGGTGTGGTCGTTAGGCATTCTACTCTATAAAATGTTGTGTGGAGACGTTCCATTTAAATCGGAGAGTTCACTTGCATTTGGAAAACTACAATTCAAGGTAAACAAAGTTTATTGTTTTCTAAAATAGAACTTAGTTGCTCAATTTGCGATGATTGGGCTAGCCTTTAAAACATCATAAAGTTTGTGTTGAGTCAAATAATGATTGGTTTGTTCTGATTACTTTCAGGTTTCACTGTCGATATCAAGCAAAGAATTGATTTGTTCCCTGTTAGATGGTCAAGCTGAAAAAAGACCAAGTATTGCCTCGATTCTAACACACCCTTATCTGACGGAACATTAATATAGTTGTTTGATTGTTGGATTGCTTTTTGTTAATAATTTGTTTTAATGTTGTGTTTATTTTTGTAATAAACTGTTTTGAATAATTACAGACAAGTGTTTTTTTTAAATTGGGCACAGTTTTGTAATTGCTTTTATAATAGTAGTTCTTTAAAATAAATCTGCAATCCGTAAACAGCTTTATGTTTTGGATTTGTAAATTTTGGAAATATGGTGAAAATTTAGGGTTTTTTTTAGTTTCATCAGAAATAATTTAAATCGGTATAAGCTTAAAATTTTGAACCACTGGGACAGCCAGTTTATCTTTTTCCCACCAATCCTTATCAAAAATAGTTGTATAATTACTCCGAAGTTGTAAAATGTTTGAAAACAATAATTCCAAGTCTGACCACAAAAATAAGCAAAGTATATTGCCGATACCAAGCATTAAAGTTTTTAATATTGATTTTAAACCAAATAAAAATGCTAATTTAATGCCATTTGTTTAGTTTGGCACGCAATTAAGAGACACAAACCCAATCAAATTGAAAAATAAATATTAACTTAAACGATAGAAATAACTTTTCAAAGAAGCCGTTTTTTTAATCAACTTGAATGATTGATTGTTTTAAAACTTTTTGACCCTGGTTCTTTAACTGGGGGGAGACTTTGTTTTGTTTTTGTTTTGGTCATCAAGTGAGGGCACGAGTTCTGCTTACATGAGAAAGTCGGGTGCGACTTTTGTTTGCATGAAAAATAAGAGGAGTTTTATCTTTATCAAGAAGAGCTTTGGTTTTCGTGAAAAAATGGGGCGCCCAAAAAAGTTTAAAACCACTGCTTTTACTTGTTTTCAAAGGAACAACTTTTATTCGAGAAAATTACAATCATGTCAATTATGTTCTTTCTGTTATGAAAGAGTTTAAGAAACTAATAAATATATTAATTTGAGTTTCACCAAACCAAAGTTGTTTCCTCGATTGATTCGACCAGTCAGTAGCGCAGTGAGAATACAAAACTTTGTTTTCTAAATTTTGCCGCTGTAATTCGAAATTGTATTTACGATTGAAGCTAAACTCGCAAAGTTTGATGAAGCAAAAAGCAAACCTAAAATGTGAAAATAAAACAATAAGTGAAGTTTCATTGTTGCTGTAGTTATTGCATGGCACATGCTGTTGCGGTAATAACCTTTCATATTTCATCAAAAATACGTTAAAAATTCATTTTTGAAATCAACAAAACAGTTTCCTGTTTTAAATATATATTAATATCAGTAAACAGAGATACCATTTTCAATCACTTGAGCATAGTGTAACTCAAGGATGTCAAATCTTTTTCACACAACGGGTCAAAAAGTGACAATTTTATCAAAATTACCATTGAGTGAAACAATATCTTTAATTTTGGCCAAAATTCAAGGCTAAGACTAAAAAAAAAATGTTTTCACTTTTGATCAGCATCAAAATCTCTATTTCGGCCGAAATTCAACGTAGCCTAAAAATTAAAAAAAAAAAGGTCGTCATTTTTGATCAGCATCAAAATCTCTATTTTCGGCCGAAGTTCAAGTTGAAGATTAAAAAACAAAAGGAAACGTCATCATGTTCAATTTGTTCTAAATTGCCAAACTTTTTATGAAAATGTTCCAAAAATATCAAAAATTTTGGAACATAAGATGGGTCATTAAATTCCAACTAGTTGGTCACATTGTGTATAAAATAGAAATAGAAAAAAGACTAAAGACAACTAGAACAATTTTCAATAAACTAATTTTGATTAAAAAGACTCACCAAAATACAGCTACGAGTTTGACCCAAACTGTTCTGAGGCAATAAGCCTAGTGCAGACAGGCCTGGAAACGAAATCGCGTAGCCTTGATGTATTTTTACAGTATTTCGTGTTCCATTTAAAACTTGTTTACAATGCAACGCAGACGTTCGGCAAGGCTGCTTGTTTATTCTGGCGAAGTTTGCACAAACGGGCGTCTAGATTTCGATTTATTTATTATTTACAGTATTTATTTTATCTTTATATTTATCCTCCTGAATCGCAGGAAAGCGATAGAGGCGCTAATGCATAGGGCAAGCAATTACCCCAATGTGCTCTTGAAGATGGCAAAATATTGCTGCCCGCTTAAAATTCAATAGAGATATGACTGAAATTTAGAACTGCTTACCTAGACAAACAAACAGAGGAAAATACCTTAAAGTGTTTTTTCCCAAAGACACAACAGAATGGCGCGAGTAGGTTTCGAACCGAGATCATGTCAATCACAATCCCGATGGCACTTTAACCACTCGACCACGCTGCCGTTTCTCGTAAATCACGTCGTCTGAAAGCCTACAAATACGAAATGCAGGTGGAGATCAAGGTCTTGACTGAGAATATTGTGTCACTCTTTAGTAAGCAAAGCTCAACTGGTTGTTGATGCCTCAAATAATTGGCAAGCGACGTGTTGAATGGAAGGCAGACATCTGTAGTATTTTACGGATTCAGTATTTTACGGATATAACAAAAAATTGTCTGAGATTTTAGGATGAAAACCAAAAAAAGTCTTCACTTTGAATCAATCTCAGATTTTTTGATTTTCGTCCCAAAATCATGGTGTTTTCTAAAAAAAATTTTTTTACCAAATTTGATGACTATTTTGTGCATACGATTATTATCGTTGCTTTCCTAAACTTCTTGATTTTGGCCATATTTTTCTTATCACTGCCCGAAGAAATTTGATTTTGCCCAAATATTTCCTTGACAGCGCCCATAAAACTACGATTTACTTAAATTTTAGAAAAACGGGAAAAAATGGAAGCGAGTTTGTGTCACTGTTTAATATTTGTACAGAACAAAAACATTGCCTGTTAGATTGGTTTTGCAACTTTGGCCTATGTTGGCTCTCGGCTGGCTTCTTCCCTAGAAGTCAAAGAAATATTTCTCAGTTTTAGACAGAAATGTGGACTCGTACTCGGACTCGGATTCGCTTACAAATTTTTGCGAGTCCGCATTCCTGTTTACAATAAAAACTCAACCAAATTATCAGATCGTTTAAAATGTAAAGGTCGTTTTTTTCGTTTTTACCTTAAATTTGGAACAAAAATAAGGATTTTGGACAAAGATTAAACAAGATGATTTTTATATTTTTTGTCTTTACTAGATTTTTTCGCTGATAACGGTCGCAGGTTCAAAGTGGCAACTTTGTAAAATACTACTAAGCCATGATTTTGGCTAAGAAACAAAGATGCCTTTCTACTAAGCCAAGATTATGTCATTATTTTTCACTATAAAGCTTTTAATGTACCAAAATTATTACGCATTTATTGTTTTTTGTAACATTGTAGTAAAATGAATCAATGATTATTTGATAAAATAGTTATCAAAGTTTGATTAGGTGTCACTTTTACCGCTGTGGATAGTAATCCTTCTGACAGCATTGCATTGTGAGAAAACACTTTTTTTGGACTCAAAACGGCGAGTCCTCAGCAGAAGGCATTTGGTGTGCTTGAGTTTGCGAAAACAAACGCCATTGTTACGGTTCAACGTGTTCTCAGCGATTTTTAATTTATTGGCATTTCAAGGTTCGAGCTTATCTGAATAAAAACGTGCCCCAATAATGGATTGGTAGGCGAGGTGCGAGAGATCTTGCACTCTGCCCTTTGGCGTTCAGATATCCGGACCTCATTATGTGTCATTTTTTAGTGTAAGGGTATACTAAAGACAAAGTTTATACTGCACTGCTTCCAGTAAATATTGATGATATGAAAAATCGAATAACATCTGCAATCAACACGGTGAATCGCGACATGCTGAGGTGCGTTTGGGATCAATTCTCATCGGCTTGATGTCGTCCGTGCTGCCGGTTGTGGCCACACTGACCACTTGTAAAACATGAAAAAAACTTGCAGGTTTGTATAACACATCTATTTGAGCTTGAGTTTTTTGTTGTTCCTTTATTTGTGACATATCAGGTAATAATTTTGGCGTATTCTTTTTAAAACACCTTGTAAAATAAACTTTTATAATAAGCCACAGCTGCCGTTTAAATGAATACATAAGCCACGTGTTGAGAAAGTTTGGAAACCAGCACTTTACAGTTGGACGTAGTTCTTGTTTTCCTTTTTTTTTTTATTAATACCTTAATAATTATTAAGTTTGTGTTACTTTGTTAGTTGAAAAACATAAAATGTAAAAGAATACATGAATAGTTTAGCAGTAAACCTTATGTAAAGATCCAATAAATTTAAACACAGTATTTTTTGCAAATTTTGCAGTTGGTTTTCGGAAATACAACTTGACGCCAGATAATTTCATAAAACAGAGACGCTGTGCCAAACAGCTTCTTATCTGCTTTTTTTCATCTTACCACAACAAGCTTATTTAAATAGATTTTTATATATAATAGTACAGAAATATAACGCAAGCACAGTGGTGAAAATTCCAATTTAGAAACCCGAGGCAAGAATTTTCACAAATTGATGTTGCCTAAAAAAAAGAGCTTTGATTTCGGCTTGCATATTTTTCTCCGAAACTCATGGTGTCCTCTAAAAAAAAAGCTCTTCACTTCCATTTGCTTCCAGATTTCCCTATTTTCATCCCAAAATCAGGGTGTTCTCTAAAAAAAAAGAAGGTCTTCACCTTATATCGTTTTTTATATTTTCCACTTTTCGTCCCGACTTGATCACACCTTCTAAACAAACATCTGCAGCGGATTGAAACTGTATAGGCTAATTTCGAGGGGGGCTTGAGGCGACTGCCTCATTCGCCCCACCCAATATCCACCACTGCGCCAACAGCAAAATTATTAAAATGTTTATCAGTACGGTAGCAGTAACAGTAGTGAAGCTCTAGAGTCAGAATAACATATATATTGTCATCAAAAACAATAACAGTGTTTAATCTCATGAAGAAGAAGAACTATTTTCCAACGAGTAGGCAAAGAAACAAACTGCCAATCATCATCACGTCACTCGAAAAGAAATCTTGGTCTTTTTAAATATAGATTTCAACAAAATGAAAATCAAAAGAACTCTAAATCTAGATTTCAACCCATCACACCAAGCAAAAACAAAATTTAAGAACAGCTGAAATTACACGTTGAAAGTACATTCAAATAAACATAGAAAGTACAAATTTGGTCTAGTTTTTTATAAAACTACCAGTAAAGCTGCAAATTCTTTCTCAAAGATTAAGTTTGGTGAAGCTTTTTATTCAAAACAAAGCATTTATTTTTTTGCATACCCAAAGCTAATCGATCTTTTTCAATAACTTTTTTATTATTGATGTTTTAATTGATGCCCTAATACTGGGTTCTTTACTGACAACCCAACCAATGTCAATCTTTTGTATAATATCTTCTGTAGGTATATGCGTGACGGGAGACTCCGAAGTGGACATCCATTCATTAAACAATTTTTGGGTTTTCACGAGCAGTGTGTTGATATTTTGGCACGATCCCCACAATCCTCCTCGATTGTTGTAGCTTGGGGGTACTGCTCGACACAAGCTTTTTATATATTTCCTGCAAGAAAAAAGGTTTTTAAAAAAAGTAAGTTTTCTACAAATTCTATCACAATTTTGGCATTGCGATTTGATTTCGACGAAAATCTGATAAAAATGTAGCTAAAAATTTATAAGCTTATGAGTAATGAAAATTTACAAATTGAATAAAAAATTAGTTTCTTGAACGGTAAGTTCGCTTCTTGAACGATAAAAAAGTTTTCTCAGTAAACAGCCACTCATGTATGCAATGATTTCTTTTTGATTTTCATTTATTGGTTTTAGGCAATGGGTTAATTTTTTTCAAAAATTGGTGACCGAAAGTCTTTTATCTTTTTAAGAGTGCAGGGAAAAGCCTTGCTGAAAATTCTTTTCAAATCTTTGTCTTGAAAACTCTAAAAATAGAAACGGCGGTGATTATTATGTTTGTAAGCAAAAAAAGAAAAGTGGAGTAAAACTAAAATTTTTACATATTAATTGAACTAATTTTTATTATTAAGCATTTTTTTAGATTTTAAATTCTGAACTGCCTAGGCCTACCAAATTAAGCTATGGTTTTTTACCTTAATTTTTGTTTCTGCCAGACAATAGGTCCAATCTTTGCACAAAATATTTGATGTCTTGCTAAGGAGTGCTGATGAAAAAGGACAATCTTGTAAAAGGAAATTGATTTCTTCTGAAAAATCTGATTGAACTGTAATGTTTATGGGATATCATAAACTAACTGAGGCACTTTTAAAATCTTTACAAAAAGTTTTTGAAAATTGGTGAAAACTAAATTTGTGTGTTTTAAATTTTTGCCTTGAAGTAAATAGTTTACCACAAATTTTACATTAAAACTTCATTTTAATATTTCAATAAATTCTGTGGTTAAGACAAACGCCGAAGACTTGTACAAAAAACGTTTATAAATATCCAAGTAATTTTTATTATGCATAAAACAAACGTAAATATTTAATTCTAGATTTTTTAAGAATTTGTTTTAAAAGAAATAAAAAAAAATCTATAAATTTCGTTTACTATTTTTTACTAGTTTAAATCCGCAAGCTACAACTTGCAGATCTTACAAAGATATTAAAAACTTTTAAAATGGTTTAGGAAAGTATTAATTTAATTAAAATACATTTTGTCTACATATCTTTTAGCTTTAGCTTAAGATTAGCATTCGTTTTTTTCAGGGCTTTGCACGATTTCTTCACTGTTCTGTGACAAACCGAAAACTTCTGGCTACATTTTTTAAAAAGTTTATTTAATTCGTCATAATTACAGTTTTGTTTTAGTAATAGGTTCGATTATATTGACTTTTAGAAATATCTCTACATAAGCAAGATTTTTAAAACAACTACGACTGATACTTGGGGCTAAAATCGAAAGTAATAAACCTATATTTTGCCATAGTATTTCTATACGAGCGTTGTCGTTGCTATGCAGCGTGGTCGAGTGGTTAAAGCACTGGACTGGTGATCAACATGGTCTCGGTTCAAAACCCACTTGCGCCATTCTGTTGTGTTCTTGGGAAAGACACTTTACGGCACTTTCCCCTGCTTGGTGGTCTTGACAAGCAGTTCCAAATTACAATAATATCTCTACTAAATTTACTAGCGGACAGCAATATCTTGGCATCTCCGGAAGCAGGTCGGGGTAATTGCTTACCCTATGTATAGCGCCTCCATCGCTTTCCTGCGAGTCAGGAGGATAAATATAGAGATAAAAATAAAAATAAAAATAAATAAAATAAAATGTTTGATGATGAATACCGCTATCAGGCGAATAGTGAACACGCAAAACAGCTTAGCCTGATGTTTTCTTATTGTAGAGTCTATGGTCAGCCCGTTGCCATTACGAAGATTTCCAGAGATAAAGTTGCTCAATGGCAAATAATCGAAAACCATCTTGTGCCACTTGAAGTCGCACTCATGATGAGGTACAAAGTCTGTTTGACTTTTATGTATTAATCGTTAATACATTAGCATATGGAAATTTATGAACTAGGTTAAAATTAAAACTGTTTTTTTTTGTTAGAGTCACCGATCATCCGGGAGTTATTAAGTTACTCGATTGGTATCAAGATGAAGAGTTTGCAACGATAGTTATGGATAGACCACGAAACTCGATGGATTTATTTGATTTAATTGCGGAACGCGGAAAATTAGATGAACGACAAGCTTTTAAGATTTTCAAGCAAGTAAGTGTAATTCGTTTGATCTTTGACTGAAGTTTCATTGTTTGTGGTTCATTTGATTCAATATCAATGTGTTTCGATAATTACATTTCAGGTTGTGACGGCCGTTGATTACATTCATTCCCGCGGTGTCTTTCATTAAATTATTGTTATTAACAACATTAAAGCAGAAAACATTATTATTAACTCCGAAACGCTTGAAACAAAAGTGATTGACTTTGGATGTGGATGTTTCTTTTATAACGGATATTATTCGGAGTTTGCTGGAACACGGTTATTTTTTCCGCCGGAATGGTTCATCAAGGTGTGTATTATTGAAATACAATTGTAAACAAGAACGTGGTCTTTTATTTTCGAAAAAAGTATTTGCAAGTTACTGAAATGATTTAAAGTTTTGTTGAAACTCATCAGAAGATTTTATTCCAGGGCCGTTATAGAGCGGAGAGCGCCACTGTGTGGTCGTTAGGCATTCTACTGCATAAAATGTTGTGTGGCGACGTTCCATTTAAATCGGAGAGTTCACTTGTATTTGGAAAACTACAATTCAAGGTAAACAAAGTTTATTGTTTTCTAAAATAGAACTTAGTTGCTCAATTTGCGATGATTGGGCTAGCCTTTAAAACATCATAAAGTTTATGTTGAGTCAAATAATGATTGGTTTGTTCTGATTACTTTCAGGTTTCACTGTCGATATCAAGCAAAGAATTGATTTGTTCCCTGTTAGATGGTCAAGCTGAAAAAAGACCAAGTATTGCCTCGATTCTAACACACCCTTATCTGACGGAACATTAATATAGACTCATTGTTTGATTGTTTGATTGTTTTTGTTAATAATTTGTTTTAATGTTGTGTTTATTTTTGTAATAAACTGTTTTGAATAATTACAGACAAGTGTTTTTTTTAATTCGGCACAGTTTTGTAATTACTTTTACAATGGTAGTTCTTTAAAATAAATCTGCAATCCGTAAACAGCTATATGTTCTGGTTGTGAAAATTTTGAACATGTGGTAAAAAGTTAGAGGTTTCATCTTTGGTGTCCTTTAGTTTCATCAGAATAATTTTATGTCGATAAAAGTTTAAAATTTAAGAACCACTGGGACAGCCAGTTCACCTTTTTCCCACCAACTTTGTAATTACTCCGAAGTTGTAAAAAAGTCTGATAAGAAAACTGAGCGAAGCATTTTGTGGATACCAAGCAATAAAGTTTTTAATATTGATGTAAAATCAAATAAAAATGTAAATTAAATGCCATTTGTTTAGTTTAGCAAGAAATTAAGAGCACAGAATATACAGCAAGAAATATATTAATTTAAAGTTTAGAAATAACTTTTCGAACAAGTCGTTTATTTTAAACAACTTGAATGATTAGATTTTTTTAAAACTTTTACGTCCGGTGGCAATTGAGCTTAGCTCATGTTGTTCGGGCAAGCTCAATCCAACAGGCCTAGCACTGGCTATGGGTATAAAACACGGAGCCTCAATGTACTGTTGTACGACATTATAATAGGTTGCATGTGTGACCATTAAGCAATTTACACGATTGCGGTTCAAATCTACTCGCTTGGTTCTGTTGTGTCCCTGAGGAAGAATAATTTACGTTTTTTGCTTTAAATTCTAGTCATATTACAAAGAAAATTAAAAATATTAATTTATGTAAAAAGCTATATGATTGATGGCACTAAAAACTACCATCCATGCATAGTGCGTCACGCACACCGAACCCGAGCCCACTGCTTGGTGGTCGACAAGCAGTTCTAAATTACAAGCGGACAGCAATATCTTGGCATCTCCGGAAGCAGGTCGGGGTAATTGCTTACCCTATGTATAGCGCCTCCGTCGCTTTCCTGCGAGTCAGGAGGATAAATATAGAGATAAAAATAAAAAAATAAAAATTTTTGCCAAACTGTGCTCTTTCCAGAAGTGTTAGGTATTTCCAGCAATTTGTTATCTTCAAGAAGTTTGCAAACTTCACTAGAAGAAAAATTCATGTTTTTGTTAAAAGTAATCAAGGCTGCTAAAAATAAACACCCTAGATATATCAAATCTATTTTAACTAAATGTAATAATATTTTATCTTAAATTGAACTTAGATTGGCAAATATCACACAAGTATACAAGTAAATTTGCACTAGCTTAAACTTAACATTAAAAAAAATCATATAGATAGGTTATGACCATGGGAAAAAAATCTTTGCTTTTATACTATCATTTTGGAAACAAGACAATCTTTATGCAGGCTACAAATACATGTACAATAAAAACTAATATAATACCGCCACCAGTGTATTAGACAGGGTGATACGGACTCATTTAAAGGAACTCATGTAAAGGCAAGCGTTACGGTTAAGGTTAGGTTAGGACGGGATTTGCTTGAACAATAGCGATTATTTTACATGTCAATTTTAAATAATAAATAAAGAACTAGCCGCAAGTGTCAGGTATGAGCAATAAACTCAAAATAAATGCCAGAAATAAAACATTTTGAAGATCAAAAAAACATTTTATGATATAAAAATGTTTGTTCTTATATTTGAAATTAATTGATTTTTAAAAAGATAGACTCCGACTCCAGTCCGACTCCATTACAAATTAGCAAAAACCGACTCTAGCTCCAGTCCGACTCCGACAAAATATGCCATACTCCGGCTCCAGTCCGATTCCGACTCCAGTCCATGCTCATATCTGCCACACAGTGTTTGATAAAGCAATACACCCAAGAACCACACTGTGGCGCTCTGCACTTTATATCAAACTTGAAACAAATTAATCTGACAAGTTTCAACAAAGCTTTAAGTACTTTAAAAAACTTCTAAATCAATAAACTTTGTCATTTGAAATTAAATTACGGAAGCAAAATATTTTGAACCAATACACACCTTGGTGAACCATTCCAGCGGATAAAAAGAACGATAATCCAGCTAATTCGGAATAATATCCACTATGAAGCAAAGTGCTGCAGCCAAAGTCAATTTTTTTTCGATAATTTTGAGGTTGATAAAAGAATTATGTCCTTGCGTCGCAAATCAACAGACCACGAAAATGAATGCAACCAACGGCCCACACAACCCGGAATATAATAATTGAAACACATTGATATTAAATCAAGTGAACTAGAAACAATGAAATTTCAGTCAAAGATCAAACGAGTCTCACCTACTTGTTTGAAGATCTTACAACCTTGCAATTCATCTGATCTGGCACGTTTCTCAATTAGGTACTGCTTAAGTATGCTGTTAAATTTATTTATTTTAGTTTATCTCTATATTTATCCTCCTGATTCACATGAAAGCGACGGAGAGGCGCTAATACATAAGGTAGGCAATTACCTCGACCTGCTTCCAGAGATGCCAAAATATTGCTCTCTGCCTAAAATTTAACAGAGTTATGACTGTAATTTAGAACTGCTTGTCAAGACCAACAAGCAGAGGAAAGTGTTGTAAAGTGTCTTTCCCAACAACACTTCAGAATGACGCGAGTGGGTTTTGAACTGAGACCATGTCGATCATAAGCACGGCGCTTAACGACCACGCTGCTGAAATTCGTCTACCTAACCCTAACCCTCTAACATCTGGTTGAGTATGCAGTCTACTATCTCTGATTTAGTAGATTAGGGGTTAGGGTTAGGTAGAGTGCATACTTAAACAGTACCTTTAACTAAATCAAATAAATTGATCCCGTTTTGTGGCCGTTTCACTTGCCAAAACGTCCAATCGTGATCGCTTTCAAACCAATCGCCAAAACTAAATTAAATTAAATATGATGATTTATGAACGACTAATAGATAAAATATAAAATATAAACTACAGACTTTCACCTTATCAGGAGTACAATTTCAAGCGACACAAGTCGGTGTTTGATTATTTCCTATCGAAATAGTTTTTTTAAATCTCCTTAGTCTTAATGAGCTGATCATAACTGATTCGAATAACAATTATACCCCGCATGTCCCAATCCTACCTTGTATTTAATAACTCTGCGAAAGGAGTTTAAACAAACTTTAACATTAACAGAAACAAAACCATCAAACGATGAATTGACATAAACTTTTCGCTTATTACCTCAGCACCAAATAAATTCTAAAGCCGAATTTTACATAGCTTTAGTTTTTTTTTTTTTATTAAAATTGATTGGTGAAATGACAATCGAAATGACTAATGTTTTTAGATAAAAATTATTGGGATGCGTTTTGATGTCGCCTAAAAAAGCTTTTGTTCATCGAGTGAGGACGCCATTTGTTTTTGTTTTCCTGGTTAAAATATTATCGTACAAGATAAGCTGTTGTCGGTAATACTATATTCAGCCGCAAAACTCGGGCAGCAAAATTCAATGTTGTTCATGCATTATTAGTACCACTGACTGGTCGAAACAATCACCTTCACTTTGGTAAAACCCCAATTGTATTTTGAACAGTTTAAAACATCAAAAAGAAAGGAACACGGTTATTTTTTCCGCCGGAATGGTTCATCAAGGTTTGTAGTATTGAAATATTGATACAATCGTGTTTTCCAATTTAATTGTAAACAAGAACGTGGTCTTTTATTTTCGGAAAAACATTTGCAAGTTACTGAAATGATTTAAAGTTTTGTTAAAACTCATCAGAAGATTTTATTCCAGGGCCGATATAGAGCGGAGAGCGCCACTGTGTGGTCGTTAGGCATTCTACTGCATAAAATGTTGTGTGGCGACGTTCCATTTAAATCAAAGAGTTTACTTGTATTTGGAAAACAACAATTCAAGGTAAACAAAGTTTTCTAAAATAGAACTTAGTTGCTCAATTTGCGATGGTTGGGCTAGGCTTTAAAACATCATAAAGTTTGTGTTGCGTCAAATAATGATTGGTTTGTTGTAATAATGATTTCTGATTACTTTCAGGTTTCACTGTCGATATCAAGCAAAAAATTGATATGTTCCTTGTTAGATGGTCAAGCTGAAAAAAGACCAAGTATTGCCTCGATTCTAACACACCCTTATCTGACGGAACATTAATATAGACTCATTGTTTGATTGTTTTATGCTTTTGCTATAAATTTGTTTTAATGTTGTGTTTATTTTTGTAATAAATTGCTTTGAATAATTACAGACAAGTGTTTTTTTTTTAATTGGGCACAGTTTTGTAATTAATTTTACACTAGTAGTCGAGAAAATGATGTAAAGTGTTTTTTTCCTAAGACACAACAGAATAAGGCGAGTAGGTTTTGAACCGAGATCATGTCGATTACAATCTCGGCGGCGCTTTAACCACTCGACCACGCTGCCGTTTCTCCTAGATCAAGTCGTCTGAAAGCCTACAAATACAAAATGCAGGTGGTAATCAAGGTATTTACGAAGAATTTTGTGTCACTCCTTAGTAAGCAAAGCTCAACTGACTGCTGATGTCTCAAATAATTGGCAAGCGACGTGTTGAGTGGAAGGCAGACATCTGTAGCGGTGATATTACATAAGGCATCATTAAAGACTTAATCTACGAAGCGAGGATAGCCGTAAGAGCCTAAAAAAAATGTGGACATTGAAGTTTTCCCCAATTTTTTCAAATTTGCCTGAATCATGATTTTTTTAGTACTTACGGATATAACAAAAAATTTTCTGAGATTATAAGATGAAGACCAACAAAAGCCTTCATTTTGAATCCATTTTAGAATTCTTCACTTTCGTCCCAAAATCATGGCGATCTCTTAAAAACATTTTTTTACGGAAATTTGGTGACCATTTTGTGCATATGATTATCGTTGCTGCCCGAATCTCTTAATTTTTCCTATATTTTTCTTATCACTACCCGATGAAATTTGGTTTCGCCCAAATATTTCCTTGTCACTTCACAAAAAAATTATAATTTACCCAAACTTTAGAAAAGTGGAAAAGAAATTGCCTCCCCTGCCCACCCAGGAGATACGGCAATGGAGGAGAGTTTGTGTCACTGTTTAATATTTGTACAGAACAAAAATATTGCCTGTTAGATTGGTTTTGCAACTTTGGCCTATGTTGGCTCTCGGCTGGCTTCTTCCCTAGAAATCAAAGAAATATTTCTCAGTTTTAGACAGAGATGTAAACTCGTACTCGGATTCGCTTCCAAATTTTTACGAGTCCGCATTCTTGGCTACAATAAAAACTCAACCAAAATATCAGATCGATTAAAAGGTAAAGGCCGTTTTTATTCGTTTTTATCTTAAATTTGGAACAAAAATAGGAAGTTTTGCGGAACAACAATTAAACAAGATGATTTTTATATTTTTTATCTTTACTAGGTTTTTGCACTGATAATGGTCGAAGATTCAAAGTGGCAACTTTGTAATATACTACTCAGCCATGATTTTGGCCATCGTCAATAAACTTTGGGAAAAACTGTATTGCTCGTCCAATGTTTTTTAAGGATAGGCGTAAGGCTTTAAACCTTAACTACAATTTTTTCTATCTAACAAAACAAAGATGCCTTTGTTTTGAACTCCCTCTAAACCAAAAATTGTACGGCGCCCCTGGACGTAAGTGTAATTTTAAGGTTTCAACTTGCTGATTTTTTCCTTCTTTTGGCTTTTTCGTGTTCAAGCATCACCGCAGCAGATTGCTTTTCTCCAACTGGCCCCGTCACTTGTACGTATCTTCCACAGTCACACCCACTACTATCTTGATGTCTTCATTTATCTCTTCTATTAATTTTCGCTTAGGTCTGCCTGTATATTTTTCAAAAAGATCTGCCCCTGGACATTTTTTTCAAGAATTGTTTCACGCCAATAACAATAATTTAGCAAGAGGGAGAAGTTTCAAAAATAACGCTTTTTTGTTGTTAAGAAGGCAGTCCAAACAAACGTAAATTTAGGCGAATAGGAAAAACATTTTACTAAAAAATTTAGTGAAGACCAAAATAAGAAAAAAAAACTTTAATGCCAAATAGAAACCAAAAAAATAGGCCTACTTGCATCTCGACCACTCTCAAATTTTTTGAGTCAAAGGTCATTAAGTTTACCAAAATCATATGCAGGCCAAATGGTAGGTGCTTTCTCGCAGCCTGGGCCGCGAGTAAGTCTGTTCATTGGTGTTAAAGAGGACAGAGCGAAACCAAACCTACCAAATGGAAGGGTATCCACCCATTCCGATGTTCAGTGTGGGTCTGCTACTCGACAAACGTCCTTTTCAGGACGGGGCAATGCCAGGATAAAACTGCCCTTTTCAGGGCATGTTGCCAACAAGTTCCGAAGACCCACTATTCTTCAGCTGAATATCGAAGGCCTCACTGCAAGCAAGATAAACGTTCTTCATCACCTCGCTATGCAGTCTGAGGCACTCGTCATCCTACTGCAGGAGAACCACTGCATTGATGCAGAGAAGTTGGTACTTCCAAACTACCAACTAGCTGGGTCTTCTTTAAGCAGGAAGCATGGCCTTGCCACGTTTGTCCACGAGCGACTGAGATACACGCTTTTGGACCAATCGCCATTGACATCAGAGATCAAGTGGTTGTGTGTGGACGTTGATGGCTATAAAATAATCAACGTTTACAAACCACCGCTAACGCGATTGCGAACCCTGGATCTCCCAGTGTTTCCTCACTTCTTTCTTTACGCTGGCGATTTTAACTGTCGTCATGCTGACTGGGGTTACGATGACAACAGTCCAGATAATTAGTGCTTGGCTGGCTGGGCAAGTATTAATTGTCTTGCCCTCCTATCGTATAATACCAAGGACGCTGCCAGTTTTTAATCCGGCCGTTGGAACACTGGCACCAATCCAGATCTAGCTTTCGCTAGCGTAGGTCCAAACAGTTGCTTACCCGATAGACGTGTCCTTAAAAAGTTCCCCATGTCACAACATCGACCTTCGCTTATTACACCACCAAGGTTTGCCATAGCAAACCTGTTAAGCGATGGAACTTCCGCAGACATTGAAGTTTTCCCCAATTTTTTCAAATTTGCCTGAATCATGATTTTTTTAGTACTTACGGATATAACAAAAAATTTTCTGAGATTATAAGATGAAGACCAACAAAAGCCTTCATTTTGAATCCATTTTAGAATTCTTCACTTTCGTCCCAAAATCATGGCGATCTCTTAAAAACATTTTTTTACGGAAATTTGGTGACCATTTTGTGCATATGATTATCGTTGCTGCCCGAATCTCTTAATTTTTCCTATATTTTTCTTATCACTACCCGATGAAATTTGGTTTCTCCCAAATATTTCCTTGTCACTTCACAAAAAAATTATAATTTACCCAAACTTTAGAAAAGCGGAAAAGAAATTGCCTCCCCTGCCCACCCAGGAGATACGGCAATGGAGGAGAGTTTATGTCACTGTTTAATATTTGTACAGAACAAAAATATTGCCTGTTAGATTGGTTTTGCAACTTTGGCCTATGTTGGCTCTCGGCTGGCTTCTTCCCTAGAAGTCAAAGAAATATTTTTTAGTTTTAGACAGAGATGTGGATTCAGACTCGGATTCGCTTTCAAATTTTTACGAGTCCGCATTCTTGCCTACAATAAAACTCGACCAAATTATCAGATCGATTAAAAGGTAAAGGCCGATTTTTTTGTTCTAACTTAAATTTGGAACAGAAAGAGGAAGTTTGGAAAAAGATTAAACAAGATGATTTTTATATTTTTTATCTTTACTAGATTTTTGCGCTTATAACGGTCGCAGATTCAAAGTGGCAACTTTGTAAAATACTACTAAGATTTTGGCAATCGTCAATAAATTTTGAGAAAGACCGTATTGCTCGTCCAAGGTTTTTGGCGGATAGACGTAAGGCTTTAAACCTTAACTACAATTTTTTCTATCTAACAAAACAAAGATGCCTCTGTTTTTAAATGCGATACAGTAACTGCAGAATACTTGGCATATTTGGCATAAAAATAATCAAAATAATTGTTTTTTTAATCTTTACAAACTTGTTCAAGTGTGGGAGAAAATACGTATAAAGAGATTTTACGGCGCTTCGTAAGATCAGTGCGTGACAAGAGGCGGAACCTTTAGAAAGCCCACGCATGGGCGCTCCATCACGATAACGCTCCTGCTCATACAGCCCTGAGTATTCGCCAGTTTCTCCTAGAAAGAAACATTGCAACTTTGGAACAACCCCCATATTCCTCCGATCTGGCCTCGTGTGACTTTTTCTCTGCCCTAAGATTAAATCTGTTCTGAAGGGAACACATTTTCCTGACATTGATTCCATCAAAATGGTTGTGACGACAGAGCTCAAAAAGATCCCAGAAAATGCTTCTCAAAAATCTTTTGAATCGTGACAAAAAGCGAATGCACAAGTGTTTTCAAGTGGAAGAGGATAACTTAGAAGGAGTTTGACTTTGGTATATTTCAATTATTTTCAAAAAGAGTTTTACAACATCAGTCTTGTTACTTTTCGGACACACCTGGTAAACTTATTTAAACTTTTAACTTTTAAACTTTTATAAATTTCAAACACCAAACGTGAATAGATCAAAAAAGTATTCAACCAATCAGAAAAGAACACGTAATTTGTTTCGCAATTCATTTTTCCCAACCTTCTAAATCTAACTTTCCAAGCCCGAGTTTTGCCGCCGAGAAAAAATACAAAATCATAATGACGTGAAAAAGTTTCTGAATTCCTTTTATCTGATTGGTCGAAACGCTTGAACTGGTTTCGTGATCTCGGGATTTAAACCGCGGTCAAATCGAACTTTCTTCATTGAGTGATTTTTGCTCGGTGATTGTTGGACGGTGATCGTTCTATAGATTGTCTCTAAATATACTAACCTCGCTTATATTATTTATTGCAGGATTCTTTGACTTCTTATTAAATAAAAACTTGTATATTTTAACCATTTTGTTTTTAGATTGTTTGTATAAGCTGAATTGATGATTATAATGTCTCGTGGTGCTGTTCTGTACTCGACTTGTGCTGATTATAAGCAAACCAAACTGTGTATAAAGTCTTTGTCTGAAAATGAAATGTCAAATCGTCGTATGACAATATTTGAACCGAGAAGACCAAAACAAAATGGCGTCTTTACTCGACAAGCACAAGTTTGTCCAGTTGATATCAAAATGCGTCGTAATGATCACCATCATAAAAACAACTTCTGCGACCAATCTCATTTAACAAACAAAACAACTAAACCCAAGTAAGATTTGCTTTTTAAAGTTTTTTTGGATAATGACCTAATCAGCGAAAAGTTTGCTGTTAATTCGTGTTAACGTTTGTTTAAAATTTGATTATTTATTTATTATTTTCAGGCAATCGGTTTTGCCACTTTACCAAATACAAGCAAAGATCGGGGATGGCGGCTGTGGAAACGTCTATTCTGCTATTCGCATGAGTGACTGTCAGCCCGTTGCCATTAAGAAAATTCCCAGAGATAAAGTTGCTCAATGGCAAATAATCGAAAACCATCTTGTGCCACTTGAAGTCGCACTCATGATGAGGTACAAAGTCTGTTTGACTTTTATGTATTAATCGTTAATACATTAGCATATGGAAATTTATGAACTAGGTTAAAATTAAAACTGTTTTTTTTTGTTAGAGTCACCGATCATCCGGGAGTTATTAAGTTACTCGATTGGTATCAAGATGAAGAGTTTGCAACGATAGTTATGGATAGACCACGAAACTCGATGGATTTATTTGATTTAATTGCGGAACGCGGAAAATTAGATGAACGACAAGCTTCTAAGATTTTCAAGCAAGTAAGTGTAATTCGTTTGATCTTTGACTGAAGTTTCATTGTTTGTGGTTCATTTGATTCAATATCAATGTGTTTCGATAATTACATTTCAGGTTGTGTCGGCCGTTGATTACATTCATTCTCGCGGTGTCTTTCATCGCGACATTAAAGCAGAAAACATTATTGTTAACTTCGAAACCCTTGAAACAAAAGTGATTGACTTTGGATGTGGATGTTTCTTTTATAACGGATATTATTCGGAGTTTGCTGGAACACGGTTATTTTTTCCGCCGGAATGGTTTATCAAGGTGTGTATTATTGAAATACAATTGTGTTTTCCAATTTAATTGTAAACAAGAACGTGGTCTTTTATTTTCGAAAAAAGTATTTGCAAGTTACTGAAATGATTTAAAGTTTTGTTGAAACTCATCAGAAGATTTTATTCCAGGGCCGATATAGAGCGGAGAGCGCCACTGTGTGGTCGTTAGGCATTCTACTCTATAAAATGTTGTGTGGCGACGTTCCATTTAAATCGGAGAGTTCACTTGTATTTGGAAAACTACAATTCAAGGTAAACAAAGTTTATTGTTTTCTAAAATAGAACTTAGTTGCTCAATTTGCGATGATTGGGCTAGCCTTTAAAACATCATAAAGTTTGTGTTGAGTCAAATAATGATTGGTTTGTTCTGATTACTTTCAGGTTTCACTGTCGATATCAAGCAAAGAATTGATTTGTTCCCTTTTAGATGGTCAAGCTGAAAAAAGACCAAGTATTGCCTCGATTCTAACACACCCTTATCTGACGGAACATTAATATAGTTGTTTGATTGTTTGATTGTTTTTGTTAATAATTTGTTTTAATGTTGTGTTTATTTTTGTAATAAACTGTTTTGAATAATTACAGACAAATGTTTTTTTTAAATTGGGCACAGTTTTGTAATTGCTTTTATAATAGTAGTTCTTTAAAATAAATCTGCAATCCGTAAACAGCTTTATGTTTTGGATTTGTAAATTTTGGAAATATGGTGAAAATTTAGGGTTTTTTTAGTTTCATCAGAAATAATTTAAATCGGTATAAGCTTAAAAATTTTGAACCACTGGGACAGCCAGTTTATCTTTTTCCCACCAATCCTTATCAAAAATAGTTGTATAATTACTCCGAAGTTGTAAAATGTTTGAAAACAATAATTCCAAGTCTGACCACAAAAATAAGCAAAGTATATTGCCGATACCAAGCATTAAAGTTTTTAATATTGATTTTAAACCAAATAAAAATGCTAATTTAATGCCATTTGTTTAGTTTAGCACGCAATTAAGAGACACAAACCCAATCAAATTGAAAAATAAATATTAACTTAAACGATAGAAATAACTTTTCAAAGAAGCCGTTTTTTTAATCAACTTGAATGATTGATTGTTTTAAAACTTTTTGACCCTGGTTCTTTAACTGGGGGGAGACTTTGTTTTGTTTTTGGTTTGGTCGTCAAGTGAGGGCACGTGTTCTGCTTACATGAGAAAGTCGGGTGCGACTTTTGTTTGCATGAAAAATAAGAGGAGTTTTATCTTTATCAAGAAGAGCTTTGGTTTTCGTGAAAAAATGGGGCGCCCAAAAAAGTTTAAAACCACTGCTTTTACTTGTTTTCAAAGGAATAACTTTTATTCGAGAAAATTACAATCATGTCAATTATGTTCTTTCTGTTATGAAAGAGTTTAAGAAACTAATAAATATATTAATTTGAGTTTCACCAAACCAAAGTTGTTTCCTCGATTGATTCGACCAGTCAGTAGCGCAGTGAGAATACAAAACTTTGTTTTCTAAATTTTGCCGCTGTAATTCGAAATTGTATTTACGATTGAAGCTAAACTCGCAAAGTTTGATGAAGCAAAAAGCAAACCTAAAATGTGAAAATAAAACAATAAGTGAAGTTTCATTGTTGCTGTAGTTATTGCATGGCACATGCTGTTGCGGTAATAACCTTTCATATTTCATCAAAAATACGTTAAAAATTCATTTTTGAAATCAACAAAACAGTTTCCTGTTTCAAATATATATTAATATCAGTAAACAGAGATACCATTTTCAATCACTTGAGCATAGTGTAACTCAAGGATGTCAAATCTTTTTCACACAACGGGTCAAAAAGTGACAATTTTATCAAAATTACCATTGAGTGAAACAATGTCTTTAATTTTGGCCAAAATTCAAGGCTAAGACTAAAAAAAAAATGTTTTCACTTTTGATCAGCATCAAAATCTCTATTTCGGCCGAAATTCAACGTAGCCTAAAAATTAAAAAAAAAAAGGTCGTCATTTTTGATCAGCATCAAAATCTCTATTTTCGGCCGAAGTTCAAGGTGAAGATTAAAAAACAAAAGGAAACGTCATCATGTTCAATTTGTTCTAAATTGCCAAACTTTTTATGAAAATGTTCCAAAAATGTCAAAAATTTTGGAACATAAGATGGGTCATTGAATTCCAACTAGTTGGTCACATTGTGTATAAAATAGAAATAGAAAAAAGACTAAAGACAACTAGAACAATTTTCAATAAACTAATTTTGATTAAAAAAACTCACCAAAATACAGCTACGAGTTTGACCCAAACTGTTCTGAGGCAATAAGCCTAGTGCAGACAGGCCTGGAAACGAAATCGCGTAGCCTTGATGTATTTTTACAGTATTTCGTGTTCCATTTAAAACTTGTTTACAATGCAACGCAGACGTTCGGCAAGGCTGCTTGTTTATTCTGGCGAAGTTTGCACAAACGGGCGTCTAGATTTCGATTTATTTATTATTTACAGTATTTATTTTATCTTTATATTTATCCTCCTGAATCGCAGGAAAGCGATAGAGGCGCTAATGCATAGGGCAAGCAATTACCCCAATGTGCTCTTGAAGATGGCAAAATATTGCTGTCCGCTTAAAATTCAATAGAGATATGACTGAAATTTAGAACTGCTTACCTAGACAAACAAACAGAGGAAAATACCTTAAAGTGTTTTTTCCCAAAGACACAACAGAATGGCGCGAGTAAGTTTCGAACCGAGATCATGTCAATCACAATCCCGACGGCACTTTAACCACTCGACCACGCTGCCGTTTCTCGTAAATCAAGTCGTCTGAAAGCCTACAAATACGAAATGCAGGTGGAGATCAAGGTCTTGACTGAGAATATTGTGTCACTCTTTAGTAAGCAAAGCTCAACTGGTTGTTGATGCCTCAAATAATTGGCAAGCGACGTGTTGAATGGAAGGCAGACATCTGTAGCGTTGATATTGCACAAGCCATCATCGAAGACGTAATCTAAGAAGCGAGAATAGACGTACTAGACTAAAGAAATTGTGGGGGCGATAAAGTTTTGCCCAAATTTTGTCCAATTTGCCTGAATCACGACTTTTCAGTATTTTACGGATATAACAAAAAATTGTCTGAGATTTTAGGATGAAAACCAAAAAAAGTCTTCACTTTGAATCAATCTCAGATTTTTTGATTTTCGTCCCAAAATCATGGTGTTTTCTAAAAAAAATTTTTTTACCAAATTTGATGACTATTTTGTGCATACGATTATTATCGTTGCTTTCCTAAACTTCTTGATTTTGGCCATATTTTTCTTATCACTGCCCGAAGAAATTTAATTTTGCCCAAATATTTCCTTGACAGCGCCCATAAAACTACGATTTACTTAAATTTTAGAAAAACGGGAAAAAATGGAAGCGAGTTTGTGTCACTGTTTAATATTTGTACAGAACAAAAACATTGCCTGTTAGATTGGTTTTGCAACTTTGGCCTATGTTGGCTCTCGGCTGGCTTCTTCCCTAGAAGTCAAAGAAATATTTCTCAGTTTTAGACAGAAATGTGGACTCGTACTCGGACTCGGATTCGCTTACAAATTTTTGCGAGTCCGCATTCCTGTTTACAATAAAAACTCAACCAAATTATCAGATCGTTTAAAATGTAAAGGTCGTTTTTTTCGTTTTTACCTTAAATTTGGAACAAAAATAAGGATTTTGGACAAAGATTAAACAAGATGATTTTTATATTTTTTGTCTTTACTAGATTTTTTCGCTGATAACGGTCGCAGGTTCAAAGTGGCAACTTTGTAAAATACTACTAAGCCATGATTTTGGCTAAGAAACAAAGATGCCTTTCTACTAAGCCAAGATTATGTCATTATTTTTCACTATAAAGCTTTTAATGTACCAAAATTATTACGCATTTATTGTTTTTTGTAACATTGTAGTAAAATGAATCAATGATTATTTGATAAAATAGTTATCAAAGTTTGATTAGGTGTCACTTTTACCGCTGTGGATAGTAATCCTTCTGACAGCATTGCATTGTGAGAAAACACTTTTTTTGGACTCAAAACGGCGAGTCCTCAGCAGAAGGCATTTGGTGTGCTTGAGTTTGCGAAAACAAACGCCATTGTTACGGTTCAACGTGTTCTTAGCGATTTTTAATTTATTGGCATTTCAAGGTTCGAGCTTATCTGAATAAAAACGTGCCCCAATAATGGATTGGTAGGCGAGGTGCGAGAGATCTTGCACTCTGCCCTTTGGCGTTCAGATATCCGGACCTCATTATGTGTCATTTTTTAGTGAAAGGGTATACTAAAGACAAAGTTTATACTGCACTGCTTCCAGTAAATATTGATGATATGAAAAATCGAATAACATCTGCAATCAACACGGTGAACCGCGACATGCTGAGGTGCGTTTGGGATCAATTCTCATCGGCTTGATGTCGTCCGTGCTGCCGGTTGTGGCCACACTGACCACTTGTAAAACATGAAAAAAACTTGCAGGTTTGTATAACACATCTACCTGAGCTTGAGTTTTTTGTTGTTCCTTTATTTTTGACATATCAGGTAATAATTTTGGGATATTCTTTTTAAAACACCTTGTAAAATAAACTTTTATAATAAGCCACAGCTGCCGTTTAAATGAATACATAAGCCACGTGTTGAGAAAGTTTGGAAACCAGCACTTTACAGTTGGACGTAGTTCTTGTTTTCCTTTATTTTTTTATTAATACCTTAATAATTATTACGTTTGTGTTACTTTGTTAGTTGAAAAACATAAAATGTAAAAGAATACATGTATAGTTTAGCAGTAAACCTTATGTAAAGATCCAATAAATTTAAACACAGTATTTTTTGCAAATTTTGCAGTTGGTTTTCGGAAATACAACTTGACGCCAGATAATTTCATAAAACAGAGACGCTGTGCCAAACAGCTTCTTATCTGCTTTTTTTCATCTTACCACAACAAGCTTATTTAAATAGATTTTTATATATAATAGTACAGAAATATAACGCAAGCACAGTGGTGAAAATTCCAATTTAGAAGCCCGAGGCAAGAATTTTCACAAATTGATGTTGCCTAAAAAAAAGAGCTTTGATTTCGGCTTGCATATTTTTCTCCGAAACTCATGGTGTCCTCTAAAAAAAAAGCTCTTCACTTCCATTTGCTTCCAGATTTCCCTATTTTCATCCCAAAATCAGGGTGTTCTCTAAAAAAATAGAAGGTCTTCACCTTATATCGTTTTTTACATTTTCCACTTTTCGTCCCGACTTGATCATACCTTCTAAACAAACATCTGCAGCGGATTGAAACTGTATAGGCTAATTTCGAGGGGGGCTTGAGGCGACTGCCTCATTCGCCCCACCCAATATCCACCACTGCGCCAACAGCAAAATTATTAAAATGTTTATCAGTACGGTAGCAGTAACAGTAGTGAAGCTCTAGAGTCAGAATAACATATATATTGTCATCAAAAACAATAAAAGTGTTTAATCTCATGAAGAAGAAGAACTATTTTCCAACGAGTAGGCAAAGAAACAAACTGCCAATCATCATCACGTCACTCGAAAAGAAATCTTGGTCTTTTTAAATATAGATTTCAACAAAATGAAAATCAAAAGAATTCTAAATCTAGATTTCAACCCATCACACCAAGCAAAAACAAAATTTAAGAACAGCTGAAATTACACGTTGAAAGTACATTCAAATAAACATAGAAAGTACAAATTTGGTCTAGTTTTTTATAAAACTACCAGTAAAGCTGCAAATTCTTTCTCAAAGATTAAGTTTGGTGAAGCTTTTTATTCAAAACAAAGCATTTATTTTTTTGCATACCCAAAGCTAATCGATCTTTTTCAATAACTTTTTTATTATTGATGTTTTAATTGATGCCCTAATACTGGGTTCTTTACTGACAACCCAACCAATGTCAATCTTTTGTATAATATCTTCTGTAGGTATATGCGTGATGGGAGACTCCGAAGTGGACATCCATTCATTAAACGATTTTTGGGTTTTCACGAGCAGTGTGTTGATATTTTGGCACGATCCCCACAATCCCCCTCGATTGTTGTAGCTTGGGGGTACTGCTCGACACAAGCTTTTTATATATTTCCTGCAAGAAAAAAGGTTTTTAAAAAAAGTAAGTTTTCTACAAATTCTATCACAATTTTGGCATTGCGATTTGATTTCGACGAAAATCTGATAAAAAAGTAGCTAAAAATTTATAAGCTTATGAGTAATGAAAATTTACAAATTGAATAAAAAATTAGTTTCTTGAACGGTAAGTTCGCTTCTTGAACGATAAAAAAGTTTTCTCAGTAAACAGCCACTCATGTAAGCAATGATTTCTTTTTGATTTTCATTTATTGGTTTTAGGCAATGGGTTAATTTTTTTCAAAAATTGGTGACCGAAAGTCTTTTATCTTTTTAAGAGTGCAGGGAAAAGCCTTGCTGAAAATTCTTTTCAAATCTTTGTCTTGAAAACTCTAAAAATAGAAACGGCGGTGATTATTATGTTTGTAAGCAAAAAAAGAAAAGTGGAGTAAAACTAAAATTTTTACATATTAATTGAACTAATTTTTATTATTAAGCATTTTTTTAGATTTTAAATTCTGAACTGCCTAGGCCTACCAAATTAAGCTATGGTTTTTTACCTTAATTTTTGTTTCTGCCAGACAATAGGTCCAATCTTTGCACAAAATATTTGATGTCTTGCTAAGGAGTGCTGATGAAGAAGGACAATCTTGTAAAAGGAAATTGATTTCTTCTGAAAAATCTGATTGAACTGTAATGTTTATGGGATATTATATACTAACTGAGGCACTTTTAAAATCTTTACAAAAAGTTTTTGGAAATTGGTGAAAACTAAATTTGTGTGTTTTAAATTTTTGTCTTGAAGTAAATAGTTTACCACAAATTTTACATTAAAACTTCATTTTAATATTTCAATAAATTCTGGCGACCTATAAAGAAACAAAACCAGTAGGTTAAGACAAACGCCGAAGACTTGTACAAAAAACGTTTATAAATATCCAAGTAATTTTTATTATGCATAAAACAAACGTAAATATTTAATTCTAGATTTTTTAAGAATTTGTTTTAAAAGAAATAAAAAAAAATCTATAAATTTCGTTTACTATTTTTTACTAGTTTAAATCCGCAAGCTACAACTTGCAGATCTTAAAAAGATATTAAAAACTTTTAAAATGGTTTAGGAAAGTATTAATTTAATTAAAATACATTTTGTCTACATATCTTTTAGCTTTAGCCTAAGATTAGCATTCGTTTTTTTCAGGGCTTTGCACGATTTCTTCACTGTTCTGTGACAAACCGAAAACTTCTGGCTACATTTTTTAAAAAGTTTATTTAATTCGTCATAATTACAGTTTTGTTTTAGTAATAGGTTCGATTATATTGACTTTTAGAAATATCTCTACATAAGCAAGATTTTTAAAACAACTACGACTGATACTTGGGGCTAAAATCGAAAGTAATAAACCTATATTTTGCCATAGTATTTCTATACGAGCGTTGTCGTTGCTATGCAACGTGGTCGAGTGGTTAAAGCACTGGACTGGTGATCAACATGGTCTCGGTTCAAAACCCACTTGCGCCATTCTGTTGTGTTCTTGGCAAAGACACTTTACGGCACTTTCCCCTGCTTGGTGGTCTTGACAAGCAGTTCCAAATTACAATAATATCTCTACTAAATTTACTAGCGGACAGCAATATCTTGCCATCTCCGGAAGCAGGTCGGGGTAATTGCTTACCCTATGTATAGCGCCTCCATCGCTTTCCTGCGAGTCAGGAGGATAAATATAGAGATAAAAATAAAAATAAAAATAAATAAAATGTTTGATGATGAATACCGCTATCAGGCGAATAGTGAACAC
Source organism: Diplosoma virens (assembly GCA_963680785.1). Classification (NCBI taxonomy): domain Eukaryota; kingdom Metazoa; phylum Chordata; class Ascidiacea; order Aplousobranchia; family Didemnidae; genus Diplosoma; species Diplosoma virens. Next base: position 38,909,300 of record OY796886.1, on the reverse strand, counting down.
GCAAAACAGCTTAGCCTGATGTTTTCTTATTGTAGAGTCTATGGTCAGCCCGTTGCCATTACGAAGATTCCCAGAGATAAAGTTGCTCAATGGCAAATAATCGAAAACCATCTTGTGCCACTTGAAGTCGCACTCATGATGAGGTACAAAGTCTGTTTGACTTTTATGTATTAATCGTTAATACATTAGCATATGGAAATTTATGAACTAGGTTAAAATTAAAACTGTTTTTTTTTGTTAGAGTCACCGATCATCCGGGAGTTATTAAGTTACTCGATTGGTATCAAGATGAAGAGTTTGCAACGATAGTTATGGATAGACCACGAAACTCGATGGATTTATTTGATTTAAAGTTTCGGCAAAGAGATTGTTTTTTTCAACCAGACAACAATTGAAAATAGCAGCCATAATGGATTCAGCATTTATGGACTATAATGGATTCAGCATTTTCAGCATTTATTAAATAAACATTAAAAATTATTATTTAAAAAAAAAAACGAACGTTTTCGGCTTACTTCAGCCCTCATCAGGTTTCTACAATTAGTAATATTAATTAACTTTAAATTTACACACACACATAAAAAATTAAAAATTAACAACAGCAAAAAACAATGTATATTTTTTAAAAAAGGTTGTACTTTTGACTAACAGGCTAAATTTTAAATCAAAACGAGAGAGAAACTAAATTGATACAAATTAAATTTCAGATTATGATGTCATTGAAGAAAAAAAGAAAATGAGAAAAAAAGAAAAAATATTTTTTCTAATATTTTTTCTTTTTTTTCTTCAATGACATCATAATCTGAAATTTAATTTGTATCAATTTAGTTTCTCTCTCGTTTTGATTTAAAATTTAGCCTGTTAGTCAAAAGTACAACCTTTTTTAAAAAATATACATTGTTTTTTGCTGTTGTTAATTTTTAATTTTTTATGTGTGTGTGTAAATTTAAAGTTAATTAATATTACTAATTGTAGAAACCTGATGAGGGCTGAAGTAAGCCGAAAACGTTCGTTTTTTTTTTTAAATAATAATTTTTAATGTTTATTTAATAAATGCTGAAAATGCTGAATCCATTATAGTCCATAAATGCTGAATCCATTATGGCTGCTATTTTCAATTGTTATTTGATTTAATTGCGGAACGCGGAAAATTAGATGAACGACAAGCTTCTAAGATTTTCAAGCAAGTAAGTGTAATTCGTTTGATCTTTGACTGAAGTTTCATTGTTTGTGATTCATTTGATTCAATATCAATGTGTTTCGATAATTACATTTCAGGTTGTGTCGGCCGTTGATTACATTCATTCCCGCGGTGTCTTTCATCGCGACATTAAAGCAGAAAACATTATTGTTAACTCCGAAACGCTTGAAACAAAAGTGATTGACTTTGGATGTGGATGTTTCTTTTATAACGGATATTATTCGGAGTTTGCTGGAACACGGTTATTTTTTCCGCCGGAATGGTTTATCAAGGTGTGTATTATTGAAATACAATTGTGTTTTCCAATTTAATTGTAAACAAGAACGTGATCTTTTATTTTCGAAAAAAGTATTTGCAAGTTACTGAAATGATTTAAAGTTTTGTTGAAACTCATCAGAAGATTTTATTCCAGGGCCGATATAGAGCGGAGAGCGCCACTGTGTGGTCGTTAGGCATTCTACTGCATAAAATGTTGTGTGGCGACGTTCCATTTAAATCGGAGAGTTCACTTGTATTTGGAAAACTACAATTCAAGGTAAACAAAGTTTATTGTTTTCTAAAATAGAATTTAGTTGCTCAATTTGCGATGATTGGGCTAGCCTTTAAAACATCATAAAGTTTGTGTTGAGTCAAATAATGATTGGTTTGTTCTGATTACTTTCAGGTTTCACTGTCGATATCAAGCAAAGAATTGATTTGTTCCCTGTTAGATGGTCAAGCTAAAAAAATACCAAGTATTGCCTCAATTCTAACACACCCTTATCTGACGGAACATTAATATAGACTCATTGTTTGATTGTTTGATTGTTTTTGTTAATAATTTGTTTTAATGTTGTGTTTATTTTTGTAATAAACTGTTTTGAATAATTACAGACAAATGTTTTTTTTAATTCGGCACAGTTTTGTAATTACTTTTACAATGGTAGTTCTTTAAAATAAATCTGCGATCCGTAAACAGCTTTATGTTCTGATTGTGAAAATTTTGAACATGTGGTAAAAAGTTAGAGGTTTCATCTTTGGTGTCCTTTAGTTTCATCAGAATAATTTTATGTCGATAAAAGTTTAAAATTTAAGAACCACTGGGACAGCCAGTTCACCTTTTTCCCACCAACTTTGTAATTACTCCGAAGTGTACAAATGCTTGATAGTTCGTACTATTACGTAACAATGGGGTTTGTTGTACAGTTGTGTTTTGCCTTGTCATTTGCCTGTACAGTTGTGTTCAGACTTAGTAAGCTTAGTAGTGTTTAGCTTTGAGTCGTGTTATTTATTTATTTCTTTTATTTGCAGACGAACGATTTCGTCATTTTCGTTTTGTTATTAAATTTTATATCATTTCGAAAATGAGTCACGTTCTTTTATGACGAAATCGTTAAGGCTAGTTAATTTTTGTTAAAATGGTTGTTATAGATTGTGCGTACCCGGGTTGCGCTTTTCAATCCGAAGACGCACCAGAAGCCGTAGCTTGCGCTATTTTACAGAGCCACGCATTTAGTCATGCTACTCCTGGGCCTAATTCCATTCGCGCTCCCTCAGAGGGACCAAAACTAACAAGACCCAGCATTGACGTAGGCGTGTCTTTAGAAGCGTGGAACGTATTCACTCGCCGCTGGCAAATGTTTAAGCAAGGATCAGGCATCAACGAAGCTTCAGCCACCGCGCAACTCTTTCAGTGTGCCAGTCAGAGCTTAGGAGATAGTTTGTTAAAATCAGATGCAGAGATTGTCTCTAAGCCTTTGCAGGAGTTACTATCCGCCATGCGTCGACTTGCAGTTATCCCAGTAGCTACTGGCGTCTTGCGATCCGATCTCATGCAGATGCGCCAACTGAAAGACGAACCTTTTCGCGCATTTGCAGCGAGAGTGCGCGGCAAAGCAGACACATGTGCATTCACAATTGATTGTACTTGTGGTTTAAAAATCAATTATACGGACCACATGATTCGGGATACTTTGCTGAATGGCATTGCTGACGATGAGATTCGCCGGGAAATTCTTGGCGGCGCGGATATACTCACACGCGCCGTCAACGAGATCGTTGCCCTTGTTGAAAGCAAAGAAATGGCTCGCAACGCCGTCCCCCCGACCGAGGTCACATCTGTGTCAGCCGTTCGCCGCCTACATGACGCAGACCACAGAGCATGTCGTAATGCAACCCCATGCAGGGAATCCCACAATTTACCTGATCGGTCAAAACAGTCGCGTTGTCCTCTCTGCCAGCAACTTTTTCAGCTCTACAAAAAAGGACCTCGTGGTTGGAATACCAAACCTTATACCTTGTGTATTGAATGCTACCGGTCACAGAAACGCCGAAGACGCCAACTCACTCATAAAGTGGGTCCTTCACCACCGGAACCAGGTCTACAAACTCTTGAAGTCACGTCGCCTGTTGACCCTCAGTTGAGTTCGATAAGAACAAATCACAGGCCAGTCTCGAGGCACAGGCCAAACAAGTGCAACACGCCTCTGTCTGCAGTACATAGAAATGCCACCATGCAAGGCCCCCATTATATATTCAAAGATGGACAGTGGGCAACAGCACGTATGAGAGAGCACCCCAAGGTCCAGGTAACGATTTCAGTCGATCGCGCTCAGGCTCATGGCGAATCTACATCAGTCCGTGCTACTAATGTTACCGCCATCGCTGACACCGGCGCCCAAGTGAATGTATGGTCTCTGGACGAATTTGTAAAGTATGGCTTCCCATCTGACATCCTGACCCCTGCATCCAACCTGGTGGCCGCCAATCATTCCTCCATATCAATTGTGGGAGCGTTCTTCGCCATCATTGAAGGACTGTCGTGTCACGGTTATGTCGTGCAATGCCGGGCCATGGTCTACATTAGCGCCGACATTCAGATCCTCTTTTTATCGCACGGAACACTGTCGACCCTGGGGGTCCTATCACCCAGTTTTCCATCATTGGGAGAACATGCTTATGCTGAGACGCAGGAATGCGCTGGTGAACCTGCTGCCATCACTAATGCGCACCTCACGCGCACTGTTACTGGTGGCTGCGCCTCACCGGGCGATCAAAATCATTCTTGCACCTGCCCTCAACGTACTGCCGTGCCACCACCCCCACGTTCGCTACCATTTCGCTGTACTCCCGAAAATAATGATCGAATGAAAACTTGGCTACTGGAGCGATACGCTTCCTCCGCATTTAACACATGCCCGCATCGCCCTCTTCATTGCATGGCGGGACCACCCATCGAAATCCATGTCAGCCCCTCAGCGAAACCAAGAGCGTTCCATACCCCGGCTTCTATTCCTCTACATTGGCAGCAACAGGTCCATGCAGACCTCCTTCGGGATGAAGCCCTAGGAATTCTCGAAAAAGTCCCGCACGGAGAGCCTACTCAATGGTGCCATCGCATGGTGATTACCAGAAAACATGACGGTACACCCCGACGGACTGTAGACTTATCGCCGCTGAACAAATTCTGTCGTCGGGAAACATTCGCGTCGGAAACACCCTTCAAGCTAGCCCGTCGTGTACCAAGTAATACTTGGAAAAGTGTGACCGACGCTTGGAATGGATACCATAGCGTTCCACTACGCGAGTCAGACCGTCATCTTACCACCTTCATTACACCATTTGGACGCTGGCGATATACAAGGGCACCACAAGGTTTCCTTTCTTCGGGAGATGGCTACAATCGTCGCTTCGCCGCTATTTTGTCTGATTTTATGCGAAAGGAGCGATGTGTGGATGACACCGTGTTTTTTGACGAGAACCTAGAGGAACATTGGTGGCGCACCATCCAATTTCTTACTCTCGTGGGCCGCTCTGGTATCGTTCTCAACCCCAGCAAATTTCAATTTGCCCAACGGTCAGTTGACTTTGCAGGATTCCGCATTTCTGAATCATGTGTAGAACCCCTGCCCAAGTACTTGAATGCGATTCAACAGTTTCCTACGCCTAAGAACATCAAGGATATAAGAAGTTGGTTTGGTCTCATTAATCAAGTGGCCAATTACGCCAAAATTCGAGACTTGATGGCTCCATTCAAGCCGTTTCTCAGTCCGAAACGTAAGTTCGAGTGGAATGACAATCTTGATAAAGCATTTGCGCGTTCGAAAGATGCTATCATTAACGCCATACGTCACGGCGTAGAAATTTTCGATCCGACTCGACGTACTTGCCTAAGGCCGGACTGGTCAAATCGGGGCTTATGGAAATCTGATAAGTCAAATCGGATACTTCCTGCTTCAAAAACACTGTGCATGCCCGTCCACCCTTCCAGATTGCTGTGCCAATGGATGGCGAGTAACTCTCGCAGGCTCTCGCTTTCTCTCGTCGGCTGAACAACGTTACGCCCCTATTGAAGGAGAAGCCCTAGCTGTAGCTTGGGGACTCGAGCAGACTAAATACTTTACGCAGGGCTGCGATAATTTAGTAGTTGTTACCGACCACAAGCCGCTAACGAAAATTTTCGGGGATCGAACTCTAGATGAAATCAGCAATACCCGGCTCTTCCGATTAAAGCAGCGCACTCTAATGTGGCGTTTTGACATTGCACACTTGCCGGGGTCGACTAATATTGCTGCGGACGCTGCATCGCGACACCCAGCCACATCAGAATTTTTTGCTACCATTTCGGGTGCCGAGCGTGATTCTATAGACTCTCTCGAAGAAGCCCTTCTTGCTTCGGTGCGGCAAAATACGCGTGATCAGTTGACTTTAAACTGGGATGAAATTGCCCGGCACACTGCCAGTGACGCTGCACTCAATGACCTACTGTCTGCCATACAATCAAACTTTGATGTAAACTTACCGCCGGAAGGAGGTATTCGTCAATACCTCCCATATCGCGATGGGTTTTATATATCTGACGGCGTTATTTTATACAATGATCGTGTTGTGATTCCGCTGCAACTCCGCTATCAAGTATTACGCACATTGCACGCCGCCCATCAAGGGGTGTCGGCCATGGAACGGCGTGCGCGAGCAACCGTTTTCTGGCCGGGGATGACTCAAGATATTCACAATATTCGCGATTCTTGTGCTCATTGCAACCGAAATGCGCCGTCGCAAGCCGCAACCCCCCCGTTGCCCTCCCACCCACCTACCACGCCCTCCGAAAAAATTTTAGCGGATTATTTTGATTACGCAGGACGGCACTTCTTGATCGTTGGAGACAGATTGTCCGGTTGGTCAGATGTGTTTGGTACACCAGCTGGGACCACCGTCACTGGCACAAATGCACTTGTTCGCCTCCTTCGATCATACTTTGCCACTTTTGGAGTGCCTGAAGAAATTTCCTCAGATGGTGGCCCAGAGTTTACTGCCTTTGTCACACAGGATTTTATGCGCAAGTGGGACATTAAACACCGTGTTTCTTCCGCCTACTTCCCCCAATCTAACGGCCGCGCGGAGGTTGCAGTCAAAGCCGCTAAAAGACTTCTCATGTCCAATATTAGCCCTAATGGGGATTTGAACAATGATTCGTTTCTGCGCGCCCTGTTGCAACTGCGTAATACCCCGGATCCTGACTGCGATTTATCCCCAGCTGAAATCGTCTTTGGTCACCCTTTGCGAGACGCTTTTTCGTTCGTTAATCGGCTTGCTACTTTTTCTAATCGCTTTATTCGTCGTACATGGCGCGAAGCATGGCGAGCTAAAGAAGATGCCCTTCGAGTTCGAGCCAAACGGACTAATGAAGCATTGAGCGCGCGTACACGCTCATTGCGCTCGCTGCGGTGTGGTGATCGCGTGTTCATCCAAAATCAAGGAGGCACACACCCACGTAAATGGGACAAAGTCGGCACCGTGGTCGAAGCATTGGACTTCGACCAATATAATGTTAAAGTGGGAGGATCCGGTCGTATAACCAGGCGCAATCGACGATTCCTTCGTATAATACCTGATGTTGCCGAGTCCCAGCAAACTTCTTCACCACCAACAGTGCCCCCCAAAATGAAACGCACGTTCAATACCCACCCTCCACGTCCACCCACGTTGCTGATGCAACTTCATCTGAGGCCATAGATCATGGGCAACCACAAAACGTCCATGATGTCGTACCTACAACCACACACTCCACATTTGTGACGGACACTAATTCGCAGGAGACTGACCCTGACACCCACAAAAACAACAAATCAATGATCCCTAGACGGTCCTCTCGCCTACGACGACCTGCTGTCGAATTGGATCCGACCTCTGGTCAATGGGTGATCAAGGGATCAACTACGTAACTATACCTGGCCGGAATAGTACGAACTTGGGGGGGATATACAAATGCTTGATAGTTCGTACTATTACGTAACAATGGGGTTTGTTGTACAGTTGTGTTTTGCCTTGTCATTTGCCTGTACAGTTGTGTTCAGACTTAGTAAGCTTAGTAGTGTTTAGCTTTGAGTCGTGTTATTTATTTATTTCTTTTATTTGCAGACGAACGATTTCGTCATTTTCGTTTTGTTATTAAATTTTATATCATTTCGAAAATGAGTCACGTTCTTTTACGAAGTTGTAAAAAAGTCTGATCAGAAAACTGAGCGAAGCATTTTGTGGATACCAAGCAATAAAGTTTTTAATATTGATGTAAAATCAAATAAAAATGTAAATTAAATGCCATTTGTTTAGTTTAGCAAGAAATTAAGAGCACAGAATATACAGCAAGAAATATATTAATTTAAAGTTTAGAAATAACTTTTCGAACAAGTCGTTTATTTTAAACAACTTGAATGATTAGATTTTTTTAAAACTTTTACGTCCGGTGGCAATTGAGCTTAGCTCATGTTGTTCGGGCAAGCTCAATCCAACAGGCCTAGCACTGGCTATGGGTATAAAACACGGAGCCTCAATGTACTGTTGTACGACATTATATTAGGTTGCATGTGTGACCATTAAGCAATTTACACGATTGCGGTTCAAATCTACTCGCTTGGTTCTGTTGTGTCCCTGAGGAAGAATAATTTACGTTTTTTGCTTTAAATTCTAGTCATATTACAAAGAAAATTAAAAATATTAATTTATATATCAAGCTATATGATTGATGGCACTAAAAACTACCATCCATGCATAGTGCGTCACGCACACCGAACCCGAGCCCACTGCTTGGTGGTCGACAAGCAGTTCTAAATTACAAGCGGACAGCAATATCTTGGCATCTCCGGAAGCAGGTCGGGGTAATTGCTTACCCTATGTATAGCGCCTCCGTCGCTTTCCTGCGAGTCAGGAGGATAAATATAGAGATAAAAATAAAAAAATAAAAATTTTTGCCAAACTGTGCTCTTTCCAGAAGTGTTAGGTATTTCCAGCAATTTGTTATCTTCAAGAAGTTTGCAAACTTCACTAGAAGAAAAATTCATGTTTTTGTTAAAAGTAATCAAGGCTGCTAAAAATAAACACCCTAGATATATCAAATCTATTTTAACTAAATGTAATAATATTTTATCTTAAATTGAACTTAGATTGGCAAATATCACACAAGTATACAAGTAAATTTGCACTAGCTTAAACTTAACATTAAAAAAAATCATATAGATAGGTTATGACCATGGGAAAAAAATCTTTGCTTTTATACTATCATTTTGGAAACAAGACAATCTTTATGCAGGCTACAAATACATGTACAATAAAAACTAATATAATACCGCCACCAGTGTATTAGACAGGGTGATACGGACTCATTTAAAGGAACTCATGTAAAGGCAAGCGTTACGGTTAAGGTTAGGTTAGGACGGGATTTGCTTGAACAATAGCGATTATTTTACATGTCAATTTTAAATAATAAATAAAGAACTAGCCGCAAGTGTCAGGTATGAGCAATAAACTCAAAATAAATGCCAGAAATAAAACATTTTGAAAATCAAAAAAACATTTTATGATATAAAAATGTTTGTTCTTATATTTGAAATTAATTGATTTTTAAAAAGATAGACTCCGACTCCAGTCCGACTCCATTACAAATTAGCAAAAACCGACTCTAGCTCCAGTCTGACTCCGACAAAATATGCCATACTCCGGCTCCAGTCCGATTCCGACTCCAGTCCATGCTCATATCTGCCACACAGTGTTTGATAAAGCAATACACCTAAGAACCACACTGTGGCGCTCTGCACTTTATATCAAACTTGAAACAAATTAATCTGACAAGTTTCAACAAAGCTTTAAGTACTTTAAAAAACTTCTAAATCAATAAACTTTGTCATTTGAAATTAAATTACGGAAGCAAAACATTTTGAACCAATACACACCTTGGTGAACCATTCCAGCGGATAAAAAGAACGATAATCCAGCTAATTCGGAATAATATCCACTATGAAGCAAAGTGCTGCAGCCAAAGTCAATTTTTTTTCGATAGTTTTGAGGTTGATAATAGAATTATGTCCTTGCGTCGCAAATCAACAGACCACGAAAATGAATGCAACCAACGGCCCACACAACCCGGAATATAATAATTGAAACACATTGATATTAAATCAAGTGAACTAGAAACAATGAAATTTCAGTCAAAGATCAAACGAGTCTCACCTACTTGTTTGAAGATCTTACAACCTTGCAATTCATCTGATCTGGCACGTTTCTCAATTAGGTACTGCTTAAGTATGCTGTTAAATTTATTTATTTTAGTTTATCTCTATATTTATCCTCCTGATTCACATGAAAGCGACGGAGAGGCGCTAATACATAAGGTAGGCAATTACCTCGACCTGCTTCCAGAGATGCCAAAATATTGCTCTCTGCCTAAAATTTAACAGAGTTATGACTGTAATTTAGAACTGCTTGTCAAGACCAACAAGCAGAGGAAAGTGCTGTAAAGTGTCTTTCCCAACAACACTTCAGAATGACGCGAGTGGGTTTTGAACTGAGACCATGTCGATCATAAGCACGGCGCTTAACGACCACGCTGCTGAAATTCGTCTACCTAACCCTAACCCTCTAACATCTGGTTGAGTATGCAGTCTACTATCTCTGATTTAGTAGATTAGGGGTTAGGGTTAGGTAGAGTGCATACTTAAACAGTACCTTTAACTAAATCAAATAAATTGATCCCGTTTTGTGGCCGTTTCACTTGCCAAAACGTCCAATCGTGATCGCTTTCAAACCAATCGCCAAAACTAAATTAAATTAAATATGATGATTTATGAACGACTAATAGATAAAATATAAAATATAAACTACAGACTTTCACCTTATCAGGAGTGCAATTTCAAGCGACACAAGTCGGTGTTTGATTACTTCCTATCGAAATAGTTTTTTTAAATCTCCTTAGTCTTAATGAGCTGATCATAACTGATTCGAATAACAATTATACCCCGCATGCAGGGCCGTAACTACCACCGGTGCAGGCGGTGCGGCGCACCGCAAGGGGCCCCTTACTGCAATAAAAATATTACGTTGAAAAAATAAAACTTATTTTTTTCATCTATTTTTTTTATTTAAGTAAAACTTACTTTTTCATTTAATTTGCACGTGTAATTTTTTCGCCCAGCATTTGAGTTTATTGCGTATTGCGTAATGCCATTAGTCGACTCGTTGCCTTCTTACGGTGCCCCTTGGAACGTTAGATTGTTTGCCATTACTGTAATACGTACTTTGTATTGTTTGCGATTAATACTTTGTGACGAAATAAACGATTCACAAGAATCAGTTGCAACACGCGTACGTTTTCATTTCGAGTTAGTACAGGTGGCAGAGTATAGACATGGACTTCTAAATAGTAGTATCTGGACTGGAAACGAAGCAAAAATCACAGTTATCGCCGACCAACATGAGGCCTAGAGAAAAAAAAAGCGTGATTGTGGCAGCCTTCGACCAACAAAGCAAATGCAAACAATCGCCATGTAGAAAGCAGCTGCAGCAGTTAAGTCGTGTAACCCATTAAGGGACAGTGGTCCATATGTGAACCATGATTGTGATTGTAACGTAACAAAAACATTTTTGTGAAGGCATTATAATTCTAATTTTTGGGTATCTGTGACATCATTATTAAATCATTGCCTTTTATTTTACAATCAAATTTTTATATCTCTCAAAGGGTTAATGTATGGAGAGTTGCAGCAGAGACAAATGACTGAGTGAAATAAGACGCTGTTAAAAGTAAACTTGTGTTTTTACGAAAAATAGTTGGAAATCAAGTGAAAACTTACTCTATTTGTACAGTATTCCAGTTAACCGTAAAGTATATTACAGAAGCATTACTATTCAAAACTATTGTGTTCTATTCAATTCAAAAGTAGAGAATAGTTAGGATTCAAAACTATTCAAAACTAGAGAATAGGTAGGAAAAGTTAAAATGTTTTTTTCAAGTAATCTTCAAGTGCTTATAACGTAAAAATAACGTAAAAGTGTTTTTTTTCATTGCTGCAACGTTAACACAGAGTTTGTTTAATGTAAAAACTGCGTCAAATATGCTTGTTTGATAATCTAACTGAATTTTTGTTAAAATATTGCAGTTAATATTAGTAGTTTACCATTAATATCATCATTATTTCTTAGCGTTAATCTGGGTTTTTAACTTCATTTTGATTTTTTCTATTGTTTCCAGTCCAGATACTGCTATTTAGAAGTCCTTGGTATAGACCAGCAAAGTGACGCTGAATGAATAAAGTTCATGAAGTTTCAAGAAACTAATTTATTGACTAAATTTCATTAAACTTTTTAGATTTTGAGTAACATAAAATACTGTATTAGAAAACTCTAGTTATGAAAAGAACTTACAAAAGTGGCGCACAAAAACAGCGTGATAAGAAGAAGAAATTAGCTGAGGCTGCCAGAAGTTCTCGGAGCTTGAGCTCGTGGTTAGGACATCAGAGTCGCCGCATTCAATCAGAAACATCCGAAAAAGCTGCGCGTAATAGAGATGGTTCGACAACAGCGGAGGCCGATTGGGTTAGTTCGGCAACAGCAGAGGCCGAGCAGGTTAGTTCGGCAACAGCGGAGGCGGAGCCGGTTAACGAAGATGTAAGCACAACAGCAACGCAAAGCACAGAATCAGAAACTGTTCCACAAAAAAGTTGTAATCCTGAAGCTTTAGTGAGTCTTAATGATAGTGACTTTCCCACCACTATTACAAACCCGGAAATCAAAAGAGCGATAATTGCGGCAGGTCCGACGCAACCTGAAGGACCTTTCCCAAAAGATCCACCCCAAACCGGTCGTTCATTTTCTAATTCTTACTACAGCTTTATAACGCAATCCGGTGTAACATTACGGAGATTTTAGTTGTGTTATTCACGAAGCATCGACCGTGTTTATTGTCAGCCCCATAATGGATGTTTGCACCGGGGCCCCAAATGACGAAGTTACGGCACTGCCCGCATGTCCCAATCCTACCTTGTATTTAATAACTCTGCGAAAGGAGTTTAAACAAACTTTAACATTAACAGAAACAAAACCATCAAACGATGAATTGACATAAACTTTTCGCTTATTACCTCAGCACCAAATAAATTCTAAAGCCGAATTTTACATAGCTTTAGTTTTTTTTTTTTATTAAAATTGATTGGTGAAATGACAATCGAAATGACTTATGTTTTTAGATAAAAATTATTGGGATGCGTTTTGATGTCGCCTAAAAAAGCTTTTGCTCATCGAGTGAGGACGCCATTTGTTTTTGTTTTCCTGGTTAAAATATTATCGTACAAGATAAGCTGTTGTCGGTAATACTATATTCAGCCGCAAAACTCGGGCAGCAAAATTCAATGTTGTTCATGCATTATTAGTACCACTGACTGGTCGAAACAATCACCTTCACTTTGGTAAAACCCCAATTGTATTTTGAACAGTTCAAAACATCAAAAAGAAAGGAACACGGTTATTTTTTCCGCCGGAATGGTTCATCAAGGTTTGTAGTATTGAAATATTGATACAATCGTGTTTTCCAATTTAATTGTAAACAAGAACGTGGTCTTTTATTTTCAGAAAAATATTTGCAAGTTACTGAAATGATTTAAAGTTTTGTTAAAACTCATCAGAAGATTTTATTCCAGGGCCGATATAGAGCGGAGAGCGCCACGGTGTGGTCGTTAGGCATTCTACTGCATAAAATGTTGTGTGGCGACGTTCCATTTAAATCAAAGAGTTTACTTGTATTTGGAAAACTACAATTCAAGGTAAACAAAGTTTTCTAAAATAGAATTTAGTTGCTCAATTTGCGATGGTTGGGCTAGGCTTTAAAACATCATAAAGTTTGTGTTGAGTCAAATAATGATTGGTTTGTTGTAATAATGATTTCTGATTACTTTCAGGTTTCACTGTCGATATCAAGCAAAGAATTGATATGTTCCTTGTTAGATGGTCAAGCTGAAAAAAGACCAAGTATTGCCTCGATTCTAACACACCCTTATCTGACGGAACATTAATATAGACTCATTGTTTGATTGTTTTATGCTTTTGCTATAAATTTATTTTAATGTTGTGTTTATTTTTGTAATAAATTGCTTTGAATAATTACAGACAAGTGTTTTTTTTTTAAATTGGGCACAGTTTTGTAATTAATTTTACACTAGTAGTCGAGAAAATGATGTAAAGTGTTTTTTTCTTAAGACACAACAGAATAAGGCGAGTAGGTTTTGAACCGAGATCATGTCGATTACAATCTCGGCGGCGCTTTAACCACTCGACCACGCTGCCGTTTCTCCTAGATCAAGTCGTCTGAAAGCCTACAAATACAAAATGCAGGTGGTAATCAAGGTATTTACGAAGAATTTTGTGTCACTCCTTAGTAAGCAAAGCTCAACTGACTGCTGATGTCTCAAATAATTGGCAAGCGACGTGTTGAGTGGAAGGCAGACATCTGTAGCGGTGATATTACATAAGGCATCATTAAAGACTTAATCTACGAAGCGAGGATAGCCGTAAGAGCCTAAAAAAAATGTGGACATTGAAGTTTTGCTCAATTTTTTCAAATTTGCCTGAATCATGATTTTTTTAGTACTTACGGATATAACAAAAAATTTTCTGAGATTATAAGATGAAGACCAACAAAAGCCTTCATTTTGAATCCATTTTAGAATTCTTCACTTTCGTCCCAAAATCATGGCGATCTCTTAAAAACATTTTTTTACGGAAATTTGGTGACCATTTTGTGCATATGATTATCGTTGCTGCCCGAATCTCTTAATTTTTCCTATATTTTTCTTATCACTACCCGATGAAATTTGGTTTCGCCCAAATATTTCCTTGTCACTTCACAAAAAAAATTATGATTTACCCAAATTTTAAAAAAGCGGAAAAGAAATTGCCTCCCCTGCCCACCCGGGAGATACGGCAATGGAGGAGAGTTTGTGTCATTGTTTAATATTTGTACGGAACAAAAATATTGCCTGTTAGATTGGTTTTGCAACTTTGGCCTATGTTGGCTCTCGGCTGGCTTCTTCCCTAGAAATCAAAGAAATATTTCTCAGTTTTAGACAGAGATGTGGACTCGTACTCGGATTCGCTTCCAAATTTTTACGAGTCCGCATTCTTGGCTACAATAAAAACTCAACCAAAATATCAGATCGATTAAAAGGTAAAGGCCGTTTTCATTCGTTTTTATCTTAAATTTGGAACAAAAATAGGAAGTTTTGCGGAACAACAATTAAACAAGATGATTTTTATATTTTTTATCTTTACTAGGTTTTTGCACTGATAATGGTCGAAGATTCAAAGTGGCAACTTTGTAATATACTACTCAGCCATGATTTTGGCCATCGTCAATAAACTTTGGGAAAAACTGTATTGCTCGTCCAATGTTTTTTAAGGATAGGCGTAAGGCTTTAAACCTTAACTACAATTTTTTCTATCTAACAAAACAAAGATGCCTTTGTTTTGAACTCCCTCTAAACCAAAAATTGTACGGCGCCCCTGGACGTAAGTGTAATTTTAAGGTTTCAACTTGCTGATTTTTTCCTTCTTTTGGCTTTTTCGTGTTCAAGGATCACCGCAGCAGATTGCTTTTCTCCAACTGGCCCCGTCACTTGTATCTTCCACAGTCACACCCACTACTATCTTGATGTCTTCATTTATCTCTTCTATTAATTTTCGCTTAGGTCTGCGTGTATATCTTTCAAAAAGATCTGCCCCTGGACATTTTTTTCAAGAATTGTTTCACGCCAATAACAATAATTTAGCAAGAGGGAGAAGTTTCAAAAATAACGCTTTTTTGTTGTTAAGAAGGCAGTCCAAACAAACGTAAATTTAGGCGAACAGGAAAAACATTTTACTAAAAAATTTAGTGAAGACCAAAATAAGAAAAAAAAACTTTAATGCCAAATAGAAACCAAAAAAATAGGCCTACTTGCATCTCGACCACTCTCAAATTTTTTGAGTCAAAGGTCATTAAGTTTACCAAAATCATATGCAGGCCAAATGGTAGGTGCTTTCTCGCAGCCTGGGCCGCGAGTAAGTCTGTTCATTGGTGTTAAAGAGGACAGAGCGAAACCAAACCTACCAAATGGAAGGGTATCCACCCATTCCGATGTTCAGTGTGGGTCTGCTACTCGACAAACGTCCTTTTCAGGACGGGGCAATGCCAGGATAAAACTGCCCTTTTCAGGGCATGTTGCCAACAAGTTCCGAAGACCCACTATTCTTCAGCTGAATATCGAAGGCCTCACTGCAAGCAAGATGAATGTTCTTCATCACCTCGCTATGCAGTCTGAGGCGCTCGTCATCCTACTGCATTGATGCAGAGAAGTTGGTACTTCCAAACTACCAACTAGCTGGGTCTTCTTTAAGCAGGAAGCATGGCCTTGCCACGTTTGTCCACGAGCGACTGAGATACACGCTTTTGGACCAATCGCCATTGACATCAGAGATCAAGTGGTTGTGTGTGGACGTTGATGGCTATAAAATAATCAACGTTTACAAACCACCGCTAACGCGATTGCGAACCCTGGATCTCCCAGTGTTTCCTCACTTCTTTCTTTACTCTGGCGATTTTAACTGTCGTCATGCTGACTGGGGTTACAATGACAACAGTCCAGATGATGAGTGCTTGGCTGGCTGGGCAAGTATTAATTGTCTTGCCCTCCTATATAATACCAAGGACGCTGCCAGTTTTTAATCCGGCCGTTGGAACACTGGCACCAATCCAGATCTAGCATTCGCTAGCGTAGGTCCAAACAGTTGCTTACCCGATAGACGTGTCCTTAAAAAGTTCCCCATGTCACAACATCGACCTTCGCTTATTACACCACCAAGGTTTGCCATAGCAAACCTGTTAAGCGATGGAACTTCCGCAAGGCCAAATGGAGTCACTACATTGCTTTGACGAATAAATTCGCAAAGACTTTGTTGCCGTCTGATTCACTTGATGTGGATGCGGCTTACCAGGTTATCAGATACGGCTTTTGTAACATCATTAAGAAAGCAGCCAAAAAGACTATCCCACTCGGGTATCGAAATAACTATATTCCGTGTTGGGATGAAGAGTGTAAATCCCTCTATAAAACCTTTCTGCAGTCTCCTCAGGGAGACGACTCAAGTTTGGCTGCTACAGCTCTGCTTGCCAAGCTTGACAGGAAACGGAGGCATTGATGGTCCAAGGCTGTTTGGAGCATTGACTTCTCACACTCTAGTCGAAATGCATGGAGTATTTGAACAACCTTGCTGGTAGGTCACGACACTCTCCTTACTGGTAGGTCACGTCACTGTCCCGTTTCGTGCTATTGCATCTCAGCTAATTAGAAATGAAAGATACGAGGCTTTTGACCGCAAGTCTTCGCGACTTGTCTCTCAAGAAGTGTCTGACATTTAGAGGGCCACAACACTAGAACCAGTAAGTATCTCTGACAATTTTTTGCAAAAAGAATTTACTGCTGCCCTTCAACATTTAATTTTA
The DNA here is from genome assembly GCA_963680785.1 of Diplosoma virens. NCBI lineage: Eukaryota > Metazoa > Chordata > Ascidiacea > Aplousobranchia > Didemnidae > Diplosoma > Diplosoma virens. The sequence goes on along the minus strand of OY796886.1, from coordinate 38,892,318 downwards.
AAACCAGGTAAAGCTCCGGGTCCTGATTTCATCTGCCAAGAGCTTATAACCTATGCTGGAGCTACTTTGAAGCCCTGGTTATGTGACTTCATTTCTTCCTGTTTGCGCAGACTCAAAATTTTTAAGATCTGGAGAAGAGCGCTTGTGATCGCGATCCCAAAGCCAATGAAGCCCGTGGGAGACCCAAAGAATTATCGACCGATATCTCTGCTCTGTGTTCCCTACAAGATCCTCGAGTAACTTATCTACGCCCGCGTTCAATTATTAATCGATCCACTGCTCCCTAAAGAGCAGGCTGGGTTTCAACGCGAGAAGTCAACCGTAGATCAAGTTGTTCTGCTAACCCAGAACATCGAGGATACTTTTGAGGCTAAAAAAGAAGGCCGGTGCTTTATTTATCTATCTGACAGCTGCTTATGACACTGTCTGGCACCGTGGCCTTACCTGCAAGCTGCTGAGACTACTTCCAGATAAACACATGGTCAAAATGATCATGGAGCTTGTCCGAAATCGAAGTTTCACCCTTACCACCGGTGACAGCAAGCAAAGCAGGCTACGCCGTCTTAAAAACGGCGTTCCTCAGGGATCGGTCTTGGCTCCCCTCCTATTTGACATCTATACGTACGATCTTCCATCCATGATTTCCAGAAAGTTTGCTTATGCTGATGATTTAGCATTGTTGCATTCTTCTGGAAACTGGAAGGACTTGGAGGGGACTTTAAGCCAAGACATGTCCACACTGTCAGCGTATCTCCAGACTTGGAGGTTGAAGCTCAGTCACACTAAGACGGTGACGGCAGCCTTTCACTTAAATAACCGAGAGACCAAACGTGAGCTAAAGGTCTACAACAACGGTAGACTTTTACCGTTCTGTCCAACCCCTACTTATCTTGGGATAAAACTGGACAGATTGCTCACGTTTCGTTACCATTTAGTGGCATTGCGCAAAAAAACTGTCCTGGCGCGTCACACTGCTGAGGCGACTCGTGGGGCGGGGTGCTGGTGCTAAAACACTACGCATAGCCACCTTGTCTCTAGTCTACTCAACAGCTGAGTACTGTGCGCCAGTCTGGTGTCGCAGTGCTCACATTCGCCTCATCGACAGTGTCTTGAACGACGCTTGCGCATAGTCACTGGACGCCTGCGTCCCACTCCAACGGACCACCTACCTGTACTCTCAGGCATCCAGCCAGCTGAACTTCGCCGACTGGGAGCGACACTGTCTTTGGGTCACCGTGGATCTCTGGACCCCGATCATATCTTGTATGGTCTCTTAAGTGGGTCCTCAGATACTCGCCAAGTGAGACTAAGATCCAGACGCCTGTTTGTGCCAGGTGCGCGGAATCGTTTGGACAATCTTGCCAGACATGGCATCTGCGCTTCTGAATGGACAAATCACAAATGGAAAACTCAACCGCCTGCGGACTGGAGTTGGGCAATTTCATTCGTCCATGCACAAATAAGGTCTCGCTCCTTCACCGAATTGCGAGTGTGGCGCCTCTGAGCAAACCGCAGACCATGTTCTAACAACATGCCCTATACACCTGGCACCACATGGAGCACGAGGTCTGACGGTTTTGGATGACAAAACTCGATGCTGGCTTAATAACATCACTGCCAGCATCTGATTCAGGCAGTGCAGCAGTCTGGGGTAGTAAAAGGATAAACCCTCGGCCCCAGTCCTGTTTGTGTCTGACCTGGAGTGGATACCCTTCAAACGACGACAACGACGATATGCAGGCCAAATAAATAAAACACCTCGGCTGAATTCACAGGTGAAAAAATTTTTAAATTAGCAAATAATTTCTGAAGTTTTCCGTCAGACACTTTCAAGAGAAATCGTCAAAATAAAGAAGCGAGCCAAACTGATCGAAGTAAAAATAGATCCTATTGAAAGAGAGTGGTTGAACAAAGAGGAAACAGAGTTTCAAAAGAGTTTCAGGCCATAGACAAATCTTCACAATCAATAGTGTAAAGTTGTTCAATAATTATAGGGATGAGCTTACCATAATAAAAGTAGACCTGGTTTGTTCCGACTTGACAGAATGCTGCTTTCTGATTGGTAGATTTAAGTGACGTAAAAATGTTTTTAAATGAGATACAGTAACTGCAGAGTACAATATTCGTTTAGAAAACTTAAGTATATTGAGTTATTACAATATTGGATAACCGCACATATTTTCAACTATTGAATTGCTTTGTCTACACAGCTTTAATAGACGTGCTGAAAAAATTAATCATTAGCGGGTATTTGTTACGAAAAAACACAGTTACTTGAAAAACAAGCATCAGTGGATAGGCTGCAACAAAAAAAAATCCCAAAGAAGTCTACTTAATAAAAGATACTGCTCTTTACTCATCCAAGTTTTTATTTTCTTCGTAACCTGTACTGTTGATTAGTTACAAAAAAATAAAGATTGCACAATGCAATAGAAATTAGACATTACGGCACGGAAAACTTAAACAGTTTTTTAATGATATCTTCTCGATCGATCAATAATGATATCACAATCAAGTCGGACAAAAATTAGCAAATCAGAACACAGCAAATGGTGTAAAATTCATCATTTTTAGCCCCAAAATAAATCCACCATGGAGATGGCATGGATTTACTGTAGCAACCCAATTACAGCTAAATAAAGCATTGTAAATTAATAAAATAAAAATCAAATGTTCCATTTGCTCACAGTATGGTTGTGGTCCTTAATTGCTCGACACAAGTACTGCATATCTACAAAATGTTTCAAGATGTAATAATCATTGTTTGTCAAGAATTTTATTTTCATGTATGCCGATGAACAAGATTGTAGCCGTAGGGTCAATTGATTCATGTGATAATTGGCATAAAAATAATCCAAATAATTGTTAATAAGTTTTAATTCTTTACAAACCTGTTCAAGTATGGTATAAAATAAATATATATAAAATAAATATAGTGCCACGTGGCGACCAAAAAAAGTAGGCCTACTTGCTCAGGACCACTTTCAAACTTTTTGAGTCAAAGGCCATTAAGTTTACCAAAATCATATGCAGATCAAATAAATTAAACACCTCGGCTGAATTCACAGGTGAAAAATGTTTTTGAAGATAGGAAATAATTTCTGATGTTTTCCGTCAGACACTTTCAAGAGAAATCGTCAGAATGAAGAAGAAGCGAGCCGAACTGATCAAAGTAAAAAAAAGATCCTATTAATAGAGAGTGGTGGAACAAAGAGAAAACAGAGTTTGGCCATAGACATATCTTTACACTGAATAGCGTTAAGAGACTTAATAAAAGTAGCTTCGAGAGCGGAAAGATGAAACGTGAAATGACTTCAAAAGAAATAAAGAATCTGTTGTCGTCTTATCGAAGAACGCATTGCGTGTTGTTCGATAGCAGACTCATAAAAATGGCGATGTTGGAAGTTACTATTAACCTTGCAGGAGCGAATTACTGTATGATCAACTTCGCTTTGGTAAAACCCGAATCGTATTTTGAACAGTTCAAAACATCATAATCACTTCTGGAAGCTACTATTAACTGTCGTGAAGCTTAGAAAGAAAAATCAAAAAGGTGGTTTTTATTCACTTAAAAATCTGAAACGAAAAACCAATATAAATAACAATAATTGAAAACTTTTTTACTTAAAAAAATTTTTTTACCCAAGTTTGGTGACCATTTTGTGCATATGATTATCGTTGCTGCCCAAAACTTCTTGATTTTTCTCATATTTTTTTTATCACTGCCCGAAGAAATTTGGTTTCTCCCAAATATTTCCTTGTCACTTCACAAAAAAATTACGATTTACCCAAACTTTAGAAAAGCGGAAAAGAAATTGCCTCCCCTGCCCACCCGGGAGATACGGCAATGGAGGAGAGTTTGTGTCACTGTTTAATATTTGTACGGAACAAAAATATTGCCTGTTAGATTGGTTTTGCAACTTTGGCCTATGTTGGCTCTCGGCTGGCTTCTTCCCTAGAAGTCAAAGAAATATTTTTTAGTTTTAGACAAAAATGTGGATTCAGACTCGGATTCGCTTCCAAATTTTTACGAGTCCGCATTCTTGCCTACAATAAAACTCAACCAAATTATCAGATCGATTAAAAGGTAAAGGCCGATTTTTTTGTTCTAACTTAAATTTGGAACAGAAAGAGGAAGTTTGGAAAAAGATTAAACAAGATGATTTTTATATTTTTTATCTTTACTAGATTTTTGCGCTTATAACGATCGCAGATTCAAAGTGGCAACTTTGTAAAATACTACTAAGATTTTGGCAATCGTCAATAAATTTTGAGAAAGACCGTATTGCTCGTCCAAGGTTTTTGGCGGATAGACGTAAGGCTTTAAACCTTAACTACAATTTTTTCTATCTAACAAAACAAAGATGCCTCTGTTTTTAAATGCGATACAGTAACTGCAGAATACTTGGCATATTTGGCATAAAAATAATCAAAATAATTGTTTTTTTAATCTTTACAAACTTGTTCAAGTGTGGGAGAAAATACGTATAAAGAGATTTTACGGCGCCTCGTAAGATCAGTGTGTGACAAGAGGCGGAACCTTTAGAAAGCCCACGCATGGGCGCTCCATCACGATAACGCTCCTGCTCATACAGCCCTGAGTATTCGCCAGTTTCTCCTAGAAAGAAACATTGCAACTTTGGAACAACCCCCATATTCCTCCGATCTGGCCTCGTGTGACTTTTTCTCTGCCCTAAGATTAAATCTGTTCTGAAGGGAACACATTTTCCTGACATTGATTCCATCAAAATGGTTGTGACGACAGAGCTCAAAAAGATCCCAGAAAATGCTTCTCAAAAATCTTTTGAATCGTGACAAAAAGCGAATGCACAAGTGTTTTCAAGTGGAAGAGGATAACTTAGAAGGAGTTTGACTTTGGTATATTTCAATTATTTTCAAAAAGAGTTTTACAACATCAGTCTTGTTACTTTTCGGACACACCTGGTAAACTTACAGTGTATTTAAACTTTTAACTTTTAAAACTTTTATAAATTTCAAACACCAAACGTGAATAGATCAAAAAAGTATTCAACCAATCAGAAAAGAACACGTAATTTGTTTCGCAATTTATTTTTCCCAACCTTCTAAATCTAACTTTCCAAGCCCGAGTTTTGCCGCCGAGAAAAAATACAAAATCATAATGACGTGAAAAAGTTTCTGAATTCCTTTTATCTGATTGGTCGAAACGCTTGAACTGGTTTCGTGATCTCGGGATTTAAACCGCGGTCAAATTGAACTTTCTTCATTGAGTGATTTTTGCTCGGTGATTGTTGGACGGTGATCGTTCTATAGATTGTCTCTAAATATACTAACCTCGCTTATATTATTTATTGCAGGATTCTTTGACTTCTTATTAAATAAAAACTTGTATATTTTAACCATTTTGTTTTTAGATTGTTTGTATAAGCTGAATTGATGATTATAATGTCTCGTGGTGCTGTTCTGTACTCGACTTGTGCTGATTATAAGCAAACCAAACTGTGTATAAAGTCTTTGTCTGAAAATAAAATGTCAAATCGTCGTATGACAATATTTGAACCGAGAAGACCAAAACAAAATGGCGTCTTTACTCGACAAGCACAAGTTTGTCCAGTTGATATCAAAATGTGTCCTAATGATCACCATCATAAAAACAACTTCTGCGACCAATTTAATTTAACAAACAAAACAACTAAACCCAAGTAAGATTTGCTTTTTAAAGTTTTTTGGATAATGACCTAATCAGCGAAAAGTTTGCTGTTAATTCGTGTTAACGTTTGTTTAAAATTTGATTATTTATTTATTATTTTCAGGCAATCGGTTTTGCCACTTTACCAAATACAAGCAAAGATCGGGGATGGCGGCTGTGGAAACGTCTATTCTGCTATTCGCATGGGTGACTGTCAGCCCGTTGCCATTAAGAAAATTCCCAGAGATAAAGTTGCTCAATGGCAAATAATCGAAAACCATCTTGTGCCACTTGAAGTCGCACTCATGATGAGGTACAAAGTCTGTTTGACGATAGTTATGGATAGACCACGAAACTCGATGGATTTATTTGATTTAATTGCGGAACGCGGAAAATTAGATGAACGACAAGCTTCTAAGATTTTCAAGCAAGTAAGTGTAATTCGTTTGATCTTTGACTGAAGTTTCATTGTTTGTGGTTCATTTGATTCAATATCAATGTGTTTCGATAATTACATTTCAGGTTGTGTCGGCCGTTGATTACATTCATTCCCGCGGTGTCTTTCATCGCGACATTAAAGCAGAAAACATTATTGTTAACTCCGAAACGCTTGAAACAAAAGTGATTGACTTTGGATGTGGATGTTTCTTTTATAACGGATATTATTTTTGTTTTGACATTTAATTTGATTCACTTCATTTTTTCACGGCGCTCGCTTGCTAATTGATTGTTGCTTTGAGCCGACATTTTCCATTATCTCACTGCTAATTGATTGTTGCTTTGAGCCGACATTTTCCATTATCTCAGCGCGCTCGATTGCTAATTGATTGTTACCTCGAGCTGACTTCTTTTTCCATAAGTTGGGTGAAATTTGTGTAGAAACGCTTAGTTTTGCTACTTCAGCCTTTGTGGAGCGGTCGTAGATTTACTGTTTGAAATACTGTTAGACGCCGTTGGGAGTGCTGTTGAGGCTTTTGAGCTGTTTATAATACTGTTAGAGATACTGTTCGATATTGTTAGTTTTGTCGGTCTGCTCCGTGTCAGTCTACAGTTGGTGAGTGTTTTTAAGTCTTTTTTTTGCGTATTATTAATTAGTGTTTACGTTTATTTATAGAAAACCGTCCGACTCTATTATTTCCTCCAATCGTCCAATCATCCATTTAACGTCCGATTTGTCTTATTTTCGTCCGACTAGATTATTTCGTCCGATTCGTCTTATTTTCGTCCATCCGGCTTATTTCGTCTGACCATCTTATTTTGTCCATAACGTCCGTACATCTTAATTTCGTCCGACCTTATTATTTTTCGTCTATCTTATTTACCCGTCCAATTTAGTTCGTCTTATTTCGCATTGTTTTTATATCTTAATACAAATTTAATTCAAATCAAATCAAGGACGCGTACATTTCCGGAGACAGCCACACGAAGTTTAAGACCGCGAAGAACTTACTGTAACAGGGGTACTGCTCGACACAAGCTTTTTATATATTTCCTGCAAGAAAAAAGGTTTTTAAAAATCACAATTTTGGCATTGCGATTTGATTTCGACGAAAATCTGATAAAAAAGTAGCTAAAAATTTATAAGCTTATGAGTAATGAAAATTTACAAATTGAATAAAAAATTAGTTTCTTGAACGGTAAGTTCGCTTCTTGAACGATAAAAAAGTTTTCTCAGTAAACAGCCACTCATGTATGCAATGATTTCTTTTTGATTTTCATTTATTGGTTTTAGGCAATGGGTTAATTTTAAAAATTGGTGACCGAAAGTCTTATCTTTTTAAGAGTGCAGGGAAAAGCCTTGCTGAAAATTCTTTTCAAATCTTTGTCTTGAAAACTCTAAAAATAGAAACGGCGGTGATTATTATGTTTGTAAGCAAAAAAAGAAAAGTGGAGTAAAACTGAAATTTTTACATATTAATTGAACTAATTTTTATTATTAAGCATTTTTTTAGATTTTAAATTCTGAACTGCCTAGGCCTACCAAATTAAGCTATGGTTTTTTACCTTAATTTTTGTTTCTGCCAGACAATAGGTCCAATCTTTGCACAAAATATTTGATGTCTTGCTAAGGAGTGCTGATGAAGAAGGACAATCTTGTAAAAGGAAATTGATTTCTTCTGAAAAATCTGATTGAACTGTAATGTTTATGGGATATCATAAAACTAACTGAGGCACTTTTAAAATCTTTTGGAAATTGGTGAAAACTAAATTTGTGTGTTTTAAATTTTTGCCTTGAAGTAAATAGTTTACCACAAATTTTACATTAAAACTTCATTTTAATATTTCAATAAATTCTATGGTTAAAACAAACGCCGAAGACTTGTACAAAAAACGTTTATAAATATCCAAGTAATTTTTATTATGCATAAAACAAACGTAAATATTTAATTCTAGATTTTTTAAGAATTTGTTTTAAAAGAAATAAAAGAAAATCTATAAAAGCTACAACTTGCAGATCTTACAAAGATATTAAAAACTTTTAAAATGGTTTAGGAAAGTATTAATTTAATTAAAATACATTTTGTCTACATATCTTTTAGCTTTAGCTTAAGATTAGCATTCGTTTTTTTCAGGGCTTTGCACGATTTCTTCACTGTTCTGTGACAAACCGAAAACTTCTGGCTACATTTTTTAAAAAGTTTATTTAATTCGTCATAATTACAGTTTTGTTTTAGTAATAGGTTCGATTATATTGACTTTTAGAAATATCTCTACATAAGCAAAACAACTACGACTGATACTTGGGGCTAAAATCGAAAGTAATAAACCTATATTTTGCCATAGTATTTCTATACGAGCGTTGTCGTTGCTATGCAGCGTGGTCGAGTGGTTAAAGCACTGGACTGGTGATCAACATGGTCTCGGTTCAAAACCCACTTGCGCCATTCTGTTGTGTTCTTGGCAAAGACACTTTACGGCACTTTCCCTTGCTTGGTGGTCTTGACAAGCAGTTCCAAATTACAATAATATCTCTACTAAATTTACTAGCGGACAGCAATATCTTGCCATCTCCGGAAGCAGGTCGGGGTAATTGCTTACCCTATGTATAGCGCCTCCATCGCTTTCCTTCGAGTCAGGAGGATAAATATAGAGATAAAAATAAAAATAAAAATAAATAAAATAAAATGTTTGATGAATACCGCTATCAGGCGAATAGTGAACACGCAAAACAGCTTAGCCTGATGTTTTCTTATTGTAGAGTCTATGGTCAGCCCGTTGCCATTACGAAGATTTCCAGAGATAAAGTTGCTCAATGGCAAATAATCGAAAACCATCTTGTGCCACTTGAAGTCGCACTCATGATGAGGTACAAAGTCTGTTTGACTTTTATGTATTAATCGTCAATACATTAGCATATGGAAATTTATGAACTAGGTTAAAATTAAAACTGTTTTTTTTTTGTTAGAGTCACCGATCATCCGGGAGTTATTAAGTTACTCGATTGGTATCAAGATGAAGAGTTTGCAACGATAGTTATGGATAGACCACGAAACTCGATGGATTTATTTGATTTAATTGCGGAACGCGGAAAATTAGATGAACGACAAGCTTCTAAGATTTTCAAGCAAGTAAGTGTAATTCGTTTGATCTTTGACTGAAGTTTCATTGTTTGTGGTTCATTTGATTTAATATCAATGTGTTTCGATAATTACATTTCAGGTTGTGTCGGCCGTTGATTACATTCATTCCCGCGGTGTCTTTCATCGCGACATTAAAGCAGAAAACATTATTGTTAACTCCGAAACGCTTGAAACAAAAGTGATTGACTTTGGATGTGGATGTTTCTTTTATAACGGATATTATTCGGAGTTTGCTGGAACACGGTTATTTTTTCCGCCGGAATGGTTTATCAAGGTGTGTATTATTGAAATACAATTGTGTTTTCCAATTTAATTGTAAACAAGAACGTGGTCTTTTACGAGCGTATTTTCGAAAAAAGTATTTGCAAGTTACTGAAATGATTTAAAGTTTTGTTGAAACTCATCAGAAGATTTTATTCCAGGGCCGATATAGAGCGGAGAGCGTTACGGTGTGGTCGTTAGGCATTCTACTGCATAAAATGTTGTGTGGCGACGTTCCATTTAAATCGGAGAGTTCACTCGTATTTGGAAAACTACAATTCAAGGTAAACAAAGTTTATTGTTTTCTAAAATAGAACTTAGTTGCTCAATTTGCGATGATTGGGCTAGCCTTTAAAACATCATAAAGTTTGTGTTGAGTCAAATAATGATTGGTTTGTTCTGATTACTTTCAGGTTTCACTGTCGATATCAAGCAAAGAATTGATTTGTTCCCTGTTAGATGGTCAAGCTGAAAAAAGACCAAGTATTGCCTCGATTCTAACACACCCTTATCTGACGGAACATTAATATAGACTCATTGTTTGATTGTTTTATGTTTTTGTTAATAATTTGTTTTAATGTTGTGTTTATTTTTGTAATAAACTGTTTTGAATAATTACAGACAAGTGTTTTTTTTTAAATTGGGCACAGTTTTGTAATTGCTTTTATAATAGTAGTTCTTTAAAATAAATCTGCAATCCGTAAACAGCTTTATGTTTTGGATTTGTAAATTTTGGAAATATGGTGAAAATTTAGGGTTTTTTTTAGTTTCATCAGAAATAATTTAAATCGGTATAAGCTTAAAAATTTTGAACCACTGGGACAGCCAGTTTATCTTTTTCCCACCAATCCTTATCAAAAATAATTGTATAATTACTCCGAAGTTGTAAAATGTTTGAAAACAATAATTCCAAGTCTGACCACAAAAATAAGCAAAGTATATTGCCGATACCAAGCATTAAAGTTTTTAATATTGATTTTAAACCAAATAAAAATGCTAATTTAATGCCATTTGTTTAGTTTAGCACGCAATTAAGAGACACAAACCCAATCAAATTGAAAAATAAATATTAACTTAAACGATAGAAATAACTTTTCAAAGAAGCCGTTTTTTTAATCAACTTGAATGATTGATTGTTTTAAAACTTTTTGACCCTGGTTCTTTAACTGGGGGGAGACTTTGTTTTGTTTTTGGTTTGGTCGTCAAGTGAGGGCACGAGTTCTGCTTACATGAGAAAGTCGGGTGCGACTTTTGTTTGCATGAAAAATAAGAGGAGTTTTATCTTTATCAAGAAAAACTTTGGTTTTCGTGAAAAAATGGGGCGCCCAAAAAAGTTTAAAACCACTGCTTTTACTTGTTTTCAAAGGAACAACTTTTATTCGAGAAAATTACAATCATGTCAATTATGTTCTTTCTGTTATGAAAGAGTTTAAGAAACTAATAAATATATTAATTTGAGTTTCACCAAACCAAAGTTGTTTCCTCGATTGATTCGACCAGTCAGTAGCGCAGTGAGAATACAAAACTTTGTTTTCTAAATTTTGCCGCTGTAATTCGAAATTGTATTTACGATTGAAGCTAAACTCGCAAAGTTTGATGAAGCAAAAAGCAAACCTAAAATGTGAAAATAAAACAATAAGTGAAGTTTCATTGTTGCTGTAGTTATTGCATGGCACATGCTGTTGCGGTAATAACCTTTCATATTTCATCAAAAATACGTTAAAAATTCATTTTTGAAATCAACAAAACAGTTTCCTGTTTTAAATATATATTAATATCAGTAAACAGAGATACCATTTTCAATCACTTGAGCATAGTGTAACTCAAGGATGTCAAATCTTTTTCACACAACGGGTCAAAAAGTGACAATTTTATCAAAATTACCATTGAGTGAAACAATGTCTTTAATTTTGGCCAAAATTCAAGGCTAAGACTAAAAAAAAATGTTTTCACTTTTGATCAGCATCAAAATCTCTATTTCGGCCGAAATTCAACGTAGCCTAAAAATTAAAAAAAAAAAGGTCGTCATTTTTGATCAGCATCAAAATCTCTATTTTCGGCCGAAGTTCAAGGTGAAGATTAAAAAACAAAAGGAAACGTCATCATGTTCAATTTGTTCTAAATTGCCAAACTTTTTATGAAAATGTTCCAAAAATGTCAAAAATTTTGGAACATAAGATGGGTCATTGAATTCCAACTAGTTGGTCACATTGTGTATAAAATAGAAATAGAAAAAAGACTAAAGACAACTAGAACAATTTTCAATAAATTACTTTTGATTAAAAAGACTCATTAAAATGCAGCTACGAGTTTGACCCAAACTGTTCTGAGGCAATAAGCCTAGTGCAGACAGGCCTGGAAACGAAATCGCGTAGCCTTGATGTATTTTTACAGTATTTCGTGTTCCATTTAAAACTTGTTTACAATGCAACGCAGACGTTCGGCAAGGCTGCTTGTTTATTCTGGCGAAGTTTGCACAAACGGGCGTCTAGATTTCGATTTATTTATTATTTACAGTATTTATTTTATCTTTATATTTATCCTCCTGAATCGCAGGAAAGCGATAGAGGCGCTAATGCATAGGGCAAGCAATTACCCCAATGTGCTCTTGAAGATGGCAAAATATTGCTGTCCGCTTAAAATTCAATAGAGATATGATTGAAATTTAGAACTGCTTACCTAGACAAACAAACAGAGGAAAATACCTTAAAGTGTTTTTTCCCAAAGACACAACAGAATGGCGTGAGTAGGTTTCGACCGAGATCATGTCAATCACAATCCCGACGGCACTTTAACCACTCGACCACGCTGCCGTTTCTCTTAAATCAAGTCGTCTGAAAGCCTACAAATACGAAATGCAGGTGGAGATCAAGGTCTTGACTGAGAATATTGTGTCACTCTTTAGTAAGCAAAGCTCAACTGGTTGTTGATGCCTCAAATAATTGGCAAGCGACGTGTTGAATGGAAGGCAGACATCTGTAGCGTTGATATTGCACAAGCCATCATCGAAGACGTAATCTAAGAAGCGAGAATAGACGTACTAGACTAAAGAAATTGTGGGGGCGATAAAGTTTTGCCCAAATTTTGTCCAATTTGCCTGAATCACGACTTTTCAGTATTTTACGGATATAACAAAAAATTGTCTGAGATTTTAGGATGAAAACCAAAAAAAGTCTTCACTTTGAATCAATCTCAGATTTTTTGATTTTCGTCCCAAAATCATGGTGTTTTCTAAAAAAATTTTTTTACCAAATTTGATGACTATTTTGTGCATACGATTATTATCGTTGCTTCCCTAAACTTCTTGATTTTGGCCATATTTTTCTTATCACTGCCCGAAGAAATTTGATTTTGCCCAAATATTTCCTTGACAGCGCCCATAAAACTACGATTTACTTAAATTTTAGAAAAACGGGAAAAAATGGAAGCGAGTTTGTGTCACTGTTTAATATTTGTACGGAACAAAAACATTGCCTGTTAGATTGGTTTTGCAACTTTGGCCTATGTTGGCTCTCGGCTGGCTTCTTCCCTAGAAGTCAAAGAAATATTTCTCAGTTTTAGACAGAAATGTGGACTCGTACTCGGACTCGGATTCGCTTACAAATTTTTGCGAGTCCGCATTCCTGTTTACAATAAAAACTCAACCAAATTATCAGATCGTTTAAAATGTAAAGGTCGTTTTTTTCGTTTTTACCTTAAATTTGGAACAAAAATAAGGATTTTGGACAAAGATTAAACAAGATGATTTTTATATTTTTTGTCTTTACTAGATTTTTTCGCTGATAACGGTCGCAGGTTCAATATGGCAACTTTGTAAAATACTACTAAGCCATGATTTTGGCTAAGAAACAAAGATGCCTTTCTACTAAGCCAAGATTATGTCATTATTTTTCACTATAAAGCTTTTAATGTACCAAAATTATTACGCATTTATTGTTTTTTGTAACATTGTAGTAAAATGAATCAATGATTATTTGATAAAATAGTTATCAAAGTTTGATTAGGTGTCACTTTTACCGCTGTGGATAGTAATCCTTCTGACAGCATTGCATTGTGAGAAAACACTTTTTTTGGACTCAAAACGGCGAGTCCTCAGCAGAAGGCATTTGGTGTGCTTGAGTTTGCGAAAACAAACGCCATTGTTACGGTTCAACGTGTTCTTAGCGATTTTTAATTTATTGGCATTTCAAGGTTCGAGCTTATCTGAATAAAAACGTGCCCCAATAATGGATTGGTAGGCGAGGTGCGAGAGATCTTGCACTCTGCCCTTTGGCGTTCAGATATCCGGACCTCATTATGTGTCATTTTTTAGTGTAAGGGTATACTAAAGACAAAGTTTATACTGCACTGCTTCCAGTAAATATTGATGATATGAAAAATCGAATAACATCTGCAATCAACACGGTGAACCGCGACATGCTGAGGTGCGTTTGGGATCAATTCTCATCGGCTTGATGTCGTCCGTGCTGCCGGTTGTGGCCACACTGACCACTTGTAAAACATGAAAAAAACTTGCAGGTTTGTATAACACATCTACCTGAGCTTGAGTTTTTTGTTGTTCCTTTATTTTTGACATATCAGGTAATAATTTTGGGATATTCTTTTTAAAACACCTTGTAAAATAAACTTTTATAATAGGCCACAGCTGCCGTTTAAATGAATACATAAGCCACGTGTTGAGAAAGTTTGGAAACCAGCACTTTACAGTTGGACGTAGTTCTTGTTTTCCTTTTTTTTTTTATTAATACCTTAATAATTATTACGTTTGTGTTACTTTGTTAGTTGAAAAACATAAAATGTAAAAGAATACATGAATAGTTTAACAGTAAACCTAATGTAAAGATCCAATAAATTTAAACACAGTATTTTTTGCAAATTTTGCAGTTGGTTTTCGGAAATACAACTTGACGCCAGATAATTTCATAAAACAGAGACGCTGTGCCAAACAGCTTCTTATCTGCTTTTTTTCATCTTACCACAACAAGCTTATTTAAATAGATTTTTATATATAATAGTACAGAAATATAACGCAAGCACAGTGGTGAAAATTCCAATTTAGAAGCCCGAGGCAAGAATTTTCACAAATTGATGTTGCCTAAAAAAAAGAGCTTTGATTTCGGCTTGCATATTTTTCTCCGAAACTCATGGTGTCCTCTAAAAAAAAAGCTCTTCACTTCCATTTGCTTCCAGATTTCCCTATTTTCATCCCAAAATCAGGGTGTTCTCTAAAAAAAAAAGAAGGTCTTCACCTTATATCGTTTTTTACATTTTCCACTTTTCGTCCCGACTTGATCATACCTTCTAAACAAACATCTGCAGCGGATTGAAACTGTATAGGCTAATTTCGAGGGGGGCTTGAGGCGACTGCCTCATTCGCCCCACCCAATATCCACCACTGCGCCAACAGCAAAATTATTAAAATGTTTATCAGTAGCAGTAACAGTAGTGAAGCTCTAGAGTCAGAATAACATATATATTGTCATCAAAAACAATAACAGTGTTTATTCTCATAAAGAAGAAGAACTATTTTCCAACGAGTAGGCAAAGAAACAAACTGCCAATCATCATCACGTCACTCGAAAAGAAATCTAGGTTTTTTTAAATATAGATTTCAACAAAATGAAAATCAAAAGAATTCTAAATCTAGATTTCAACCCATCACACCAAGCAAAAACAAAATTTAAGAACAGCTGAAATTACACGTTGAAAGTACATTCAAATAAACATAGAAAGTACAAATTTGGTCTAGTTTTTTATAAAACTACCAGTAAAGCTGCAAATTCTTTCTCAAAGATTAAGTTTGGTGAAGCTTTTTATTCAAAACAAAGCATTTATTTTTTTGCATACCCAAAGCTAATCGATCTTTTTCAATAACTTTTTTATTATTGATGTTTTAATTGATGCCCTAATACTGGGTTCTTTACTGACAACCCAACCAATGTCAATCTTTTGTATAATATCTTCTGTAGGGATATGCGTGACGGGAGACTCCGAAGTGGACATCCATTCATTAAACGATTTTTGGGTTTTCACGAGCAGTGTGTTGATATTTTGGCACGATCCCCACAATCCCCCTCGATTGTTGTAGCTTGGGGGTACTGCTCGACACAAGCTTTTTATATATTTCCTGCAAGAAAAAAGGTTTTTAAAAAAAGTAAGTTTTCTACAAATTCTATCACAATTTTGGCATTGCGATTTGATTTCGACGAAAATCTGATAAAAAAGTAGCTAAAAATTTATAAGCTTATGAGTAATGAAAATTTACAAATTGAATAAAAAATTAGTTTCTTGAACGGTAAGTTCGCTTCTTGAACGATAAAAAAGTTTTCTCAGTAAATAGCCACTCATGTATGCAATGATTTCTTTTTGATTTTCATTTATTGGTTTTAGGCAATGGGTTAATTTTTTTCAAAAATTGGTGACCGAAAGTCTTTTATCTTTTTAAGAGTGCAGGGAAAAGCCTTGCTGAAAATTCTTTTCAAATCTTTGTCTTGAAAACTCTAAAAATAGAAACGGCGGTGATTATTATGTTTGTAAGCAAAAAAAGAAAAGTGGAGTAAAACTAAAATTTTTACATATTAATTGAACTAATTTTTATTATTAAGCATTTTTTTAGATTTTAAATTCTGAACTGCCTAGGCCTACCAAATTAAGCTATGGTTTTTTACCTTAATTTTTGTTTCTGCCAGACAATAGGTCCAATCTTTGCACAAAATATTTGATGTCTTGCTAAGGAGTGCTGATGAAGAAGGACAATCTTGTAAAAGGAAATTGATTTCTTCTGAAAAATCTGATTGAACTGTAATGTTTATGGGATATCATAAACTAACTGAGGCACTTTTAAA
Source organism: Diplosoma virens (assembly GCA_963680785.1). Lineage (NCBI taxonomy): Eukaryota > Metazoa > Chordata > Ascidiacea > Aplousobranchia > Didemnidae > Diplosoma > Diplosoma virens. Next base: position 38,875,963 of record OY796886.1, on the reverse strand, counting down.
ATCTTTACAAAAAGTTTTTGAAAATTGGTGAAAACTAAATTTGTGTGTTTTAAATTTTTGCCTTGAAGTAAATAGTTTATCACAAATTTTACATTAAAACTTCATTTTAATATTTCAATAAATTCTGGCGACCTATAAAGAAACAAAACCAGTAGGTTAAGACAAACGCCGAAGACTTGTACAAAAAACGTTTATAAATATCCAAGTAATTTTTATTATGCATAAAACAAACGTAAATATTTAATTCTAGATTTTTTAAGAATTTGTTTTAAAAGAAATAAAAAAAAATCTATAAATTTCGTTTACTATTTTTTACTAGTTTAAATCCGCAAGCTACAACTTGCAGATCTTAAAAAGATATTAAAAACTTTTAAAATGGTTTAGGAAAGTATTAATTTAATTAAAATACATTTTGTCTACATATCTTTTAGCTTTAGCTTAAGATTAGCATTCGTTTTTTTCAGGGCTTTGCACGATTTCTTCACTGTTCTGTGACAAACCGAAAACTTCTGGCTACATTTTTTAAAAAGTTTATTTAATTCGTCATAATTACAGTTTTGTTTTAGTAATAGGTTCGATTATATTGACTTTTAGAAATATCTCTACATAAGCAAAACAACTACGACTGATACTTGGGGCTAAAATCGAAAGTAATAAACCTATATTTTGCCATAGTATTTCTATACGAGCGTTGTCGTTGCTATGCAGCGTGGTCGAGTGGTTAAAGCACTGGACTGGTGATCAACATGGTCTCGGTTCAAAACCCACTTGCGCCATTCTGTTGTGTTCTTGGCAAAGACACTTTACGGCACTTTCCCCTGCTTGGTGGTCTTGACAAGCAGTTCCAAATTACAATAATATCTCTACTAAATTTACTAGCGGACAGCAATATCTTGCCATCTCCGGAAGCAGGTCGGGGTAATTGCTTACCCTATGTATAGCGCCTCCATCGCTTTCCTGCGAGTCAGGAGGATAAATATAGAGATAAAAATAAAAATAAAAATAAATAAAATAAAATGTTTGATGATGAATACCGCTATCAGGCGAATAGTGAACACGCAAAACAGCTTAGCCTGATGTTTTCTTATTGTAGAGTCTATGGTCAGCCCGTTGCCATTACGAAGATTTCCAGAGATAAAGTTGCTCAATGGCAAATAATCGAAAACCATCTTGTGCCACTTGAAGTCGCACTCATGATGAGGTACAAAGTCTGTTTGACTTTTATGTATTAATCGTCAATACATTAGCATATGGAAATTTATGAACTAGGTTAAAATTAAAACTGTTTTTTTTTGTTAGAGTCACCGATCATCCGGGAGTTATTAAGTTACTCGATTGGTATCAAGATGAAGAGTTTGCAACGATAGTTATGGATAGACCACGAAACTCGATGGATTTATTTGATTTAATTGCGGAACGCGGAAAATTAGATGAACGACAAGCTTCTAAGATTTTCAAGCAAGTAAGTGTAATTCGTTTGATCTTTGACTGAAGTTTCATTGTTTGTGGTTCATTTGATTTAATATCAATGTGTTTCGATAATTACATTTCAGGTTGTGTCGGCCGTTGATTACATTCATTCCCGCGGTGTCTTTCATCGCGACATTAAAGCAGAAAACATTATTGTTAACTCCGAAACGCTTGAAACAAAAGTGATTGACTTTGGATGTGGATGTTTCTTTTATAACGGATATTATTCGGAGTTTGCTGGAACACGGTTATTTTTTCCGCCGGAATGGTTTATCAAGGTGTGTATTATTGAAATACAATTGTGTTTTCCAATTTAATTGTAAACAAGAACGTGGTCTTTTACGAGCGTATTTTCGAAAAAAGTATTTGCAAGTTACTGAAATGATTTAAAGTTTTGTTGAAACTCATCAGAAGATTTTATTCCAGGGCCGATATAGAGCGGAGAGCGTTACGGTGTGGTCGTTAGGCATTCTACTGCATAAAATGTTGTGTGGCGACGTTCCATTTAAATCGGAGAGTTCACTCGTATTTGGAAAACTACAATTCAAGGTAAACAAAGTTTATTGTTTTCTAAAATAGAACTTAGTTGCTCAATTTGCGATGATTGGGCTAGCCTTTAAAACATCATAAAGTTTGTGTTGAGTCAAATAATGATTGGTTTGTTCTGATTACTTTCAGGTTTCACTGTCGATATCAAGCAAAGAATTGATTTGTTCCCTGTTAGATGGTCAAGCTAAAAAAATACCAAGTATTGCCTCGATTCTAACACACCCTTATCTGACGGAACATTAATATAGACTCATTGTTTGATTGTTTTATGTTTTTGTTAATAATTTGTTTTAATGTTGTGTTTATTTTTGTAATAAACTGTTTTGAATAATTACAGAGAAGTGTTTTTTTTTAAATTCGGCACAGTTTTGTAATTACTTTTACAATGGTAGTTCTTTAAAATAAATCTGCCATCCGTAAACAGCTTTATGTTCTGGTTGTGAAAATTTTGAACATGTGGTAAAAAGTTAGAGGTTTCATCTTTGGTGTCCTTTAGTTTCATCAGAATAATTTTATGTCGATAAAAGTTTAAAATTTAAGAACCACTGGGACAGCCAGTTCACCTTTTTCCCACCAACTTTGTAATTACTCCGAAGTTGTAAAAAAGTCTGATAAGAAAACTGAGCGAAGCAGTTTGTGGATACCAAGCAATAAAGTTTTTAATATTGATGTAAAATCAAATAAAAATGTAAATTAAATGCCATTTGTTTAGTTTAGCAAGAAATTAAGAGCACAGAATATACAGCAAGAAATATATTAATTTAAAGTTTAGAAATAACTTTTCGAACAAGTCGTTTATTTTAAACAACTTGAATGATTAGATTTTTTTAAAACTTTTACGTCCGGTGGCAATTGAGCTTAGCTCATGTTGTTCGGGCAAGCTCAATCCAACAGGCCTAGCACTGGCTATGGGTATAAAACACGGAGCCTCAATGTACTGTTGTACGACATTATAATAGGTTGCATGTGTGACCATTAAGCAATTTACACGATTGCGGTTCAAATCTACTCGCTTGGTTCTGTTGTGTCCCTGCGGAAGAATAATTTACGTTTTTTGCTTTAAATTCTAGTCATATTACAAAGAAAATTAAAAATATTAATTTATATATCAAGCTATATGATTGATGGCACTAAAAACTACCATCCATGCATAGTGCGTCACGCACACCGAACCCGAGCTCACTGCCCGACCATGGTTTCTACTTTTAAACTCTTATTGAGACAGTCTGCTTACCCAGAAGATGAAAACTTTGAAATCAGTTTTCTGGAGAGATCAAGAAAAATTAAAAATGGATTTGTCTTTCCAGAAATGGAAGACCTAGCCTCCATTGGCAAAAAAGATATTGAAAAAATTTTGCCCCCACCTCATGCAGCTGCTCAAACTAAACGGTTATGTGGGGTGATGAAATTTAACGTTGATTTATCATATGTGTAATTTTTTGTGTGTGCATGTTTGTTTCTGTATATTTTTGTGTTTGTTTGAAGTTAATGTGAAAAGAAACAACTTTTGATAGCTTTGTAAGAAGTGTTCCATAGGTCCCAGGCGGTGTTCCACAGGTCCCACAGTGGGACCTTTTTGTTCCATTTTGTTTCATTGTTCCATAGGTGCCACAGGAGTGGGACCTATGGAACAAAATGTAAAAATTTAATAATTGCTTGTAACTTGGCAACCAATTACCACACAGCCAAAACATTTTATCCCAATGCAGAGCTACCTAATCACAACCAGCAGACCAATTATCAAGCAATTTTTAGTTAAAATATAAAAGTTACTGCCGTTTAAAAAAAATCGTTCCATAGGTCCCACACTTCCCCTAAACTAAAAAAGTAGGCAAGCTCAAAACAATATGAAAACTATATTACTTGAGCTAATTTTTTCAGTTTTTATTTTTTTTTGAGTGGGGTTGGTAGTGGTGGATATTCAAAATTAGGGGTTTGAAGCAAAATCTAAATAAGGGCTCCCAAAAAATGACGAAAAATTTGACCACCATTTTAACAATTCCATCTTGAAGGTACTAAATATTGAATAAAAATGTGACTAATGCAGACACTTCATTTGAAATAAAGTAAATCATTTTTTACTTGTAAAAAGTATGAAAAGACTTGAACGTGATTAAAATTTATCATTGCAAAGAACAACGACTCGATTCGAATCCTCAAATCAACTCACAGCTTGGAGTTATTTTGGTGTGCTTTGTGGGCATGATATACAAAACATGAAAATTAGTTTTGTACCCTAAATTCGAGATTTAGTGGACTCAAATTAAAGCTTTGATGGGTTCAATCAATCAATCAATCATTTATTTTGTTAGGCGGTAAGGAGGAAGAAATAGATTACAAGGATAAAATTTACAACAAATACACACACTGTTACAATAAACAAACAAACAATAATATAAATTGTACCACCATAACAGATGGTAGCGAAAGACCATTAAGGTCATCAAAGTCTGCTACCACCAATAAGGTCAAATGATAAGATTTTGAAATAAGTATATATATATATAAAAACACAGATGAACATACCAAATATTTGATAACAGGATAACAAGTATTTTATAACAACTGTTTAATTATAATATATGTACCGGAAGTGGTTAAGTGCGTTATGTCCAAGCTTAATTGCAACAGTTCAAAGTCAGAAGGTTAACTACTAACTTAATTCTATTTACAGGGTATATTTATTCACTTATTCAAATAGAATTGAAAACGAAACAAATGTTGAAATAAATAGTTACAATAATAGAAACAATTTAATATAGCATAATTATAACATAAGTTAACTTATCTAACCGATATCTGCCGGAGGGTAGCTCAATTTATTACAATTTATGACCGAGCCATATCGCTGTATACGAGAGGGCGTATTACCACGTGATCATACGATATGGAACGGCAGGATGTGAAATTTAAAATTGCGTAAAATAGAGCATGTGAAAGTTAAATTCAACGTTTTGAACCAAATTCTATAATTCCCATAAAAAATAAAGTTGTGTTTCATGTGAAAATACGTATTTGGGCTGTCCAATTAATCGCTACAGATACCCCCCGTCAGAAAAAAAAATTTTTTTTTTTCGAAATATAGCATAAATTTTCAAAAATGCAATCTGCAGCACGACAACACGACGGTGAAAAAGGAAGTAGATGTAAATACAGAAGATGATTATTGCACGACTAAAAACAGACTAAAAAAGTACAAAACAAATTTTGACAATAACAAAAACTGGTTAATAATTATATCTTGATTAAAAATTTAGTAAAACAGAACAAAATAGTATAAATATATATAATTAATATATAAATATAAGAATAAATATTTTATAACAATTGTTTGATAACAAGAATTTGAAAAATAAGTATAAAAAACACAGATGAACACACCAAATATTTTTATAAACTTAACAAAGTGAAGCATATGAATATTTTAGCTCAAAAAAACAACCAACAAACCAAAAAAGAAAAAGAAACAAATGAATACCAGTATATACTCAACAATACAATTATAAGTACCCTAAAAAAAAAAAGTCATAATTTTGTTTTATTTTTGTGTGTCACTGGCATAGTTGCTAATAAGAAATAATTTGTATTTATATTTAAAACTATAATACGAATTTTCTTTGATTTCTTTTGGAATTTCAGCCCATATTTTAATACCAGCAAAACTTAGCATTTTTTTACCAAAGTTGGAAGAAACAGTAGGTAAAAATAGTTCACGTGTTTGGCATTGGCGAGTGTTATAATTGTGTATTTGCCTAAGATGTCTAAAATAATCAGCAAAAACATGAGGCAGCATATTATTAATATATTTAAACATAAATTTAGCATGATCAATTTTTATTAAGTCATTTATTTTTAAGACATTAAATTCATAAAAGAGATAATTTATATTAGTTGACTTTGATGAAAACAGACAGGCACGAATAAACTTATTTTGAAGAACTTGTAAAGGAGCTGTCAATGTTTTATTAGCTCTTCCCCAATTGAGAATTGAATATTGGATTTTGGATTGAAATAAAGCAAAGTAAATCGTTTTTAAAGTTGATAAAGGAGCACAATGTCTAAGTTTATATACTATGCCACAAACTTTGGCCAGCTGTTGACGCAAGTTTGAAATATGACATTTCCATGACAAGCATTCATCTAAAGTCACCCCAAGGTACTTAAAGTTGGATTTTCTTTCAATACAATGACCATTACACAAACTCAATTTTTAGTGGATTAGCAGGCTAATAAAATCAATTATTCCATTAGGCTAATAATAGTGGAATAATTGAACTCAACTGTAAATGTCATTGTGTAGGTGACACAAATCTAAGAGAATTATATTTTTAAAATTCTGCCATCATATCACTATTGAAATTCAAGCCAATATTTTTGTAATCTCAAATTATACTGATTTAAATAATGAATTGTTTATACTGAATATATTTCAATGACTAAAAATTGGACTGACTGACTTGATCGCAAATAAAAATCTGATCTTTTTTAAAAGAGCAAAAGCTAGCTTGTATTGGTTGCATAGCAACAATAACAACAACAACAACAACGATAACAATTTTTAATATTGGATATCTATACGATTATAAAACAATAACACTAAACAATTGTGTACCACAAATCTTCTCAACGCAATTAATTGAGGAAAAGAAGTTAAATACTTAGAATAGAATTAGGCGGATTCCACAATGTTACAACAACTTCTGATGCGGCACGCATACGCTCACGAGTTTGACATACCTGCTTATATAAACGGTGATAAAACTATAAACTAATATAAAAACAATTTATTCGGACAGCAATGACTTAGTATTCTCAAAAACAAGTCTGATTATTGCTTGACGGTAGTCTTAAGCTTAAGCATAACGCCTCCTCTGATGTTTTCCGGCGAGTACGGACAATAATTAAATTGGGATAACAACAATAAAAAAAGAAGGTAATTAGATTTAACGTTCTTTGTAAACTTTAGAATATTCGTAAACTGTACAATTATCTTTCCTTTGTCAGTTTCTTCATATCATTATAGCCTACTTGCGATTATAGTTTTAAAACATTGATCTCTCTTGGAATCTCATTTAAATTCTTTTTTTGTCCTTATGTTTTTAATTTTTTCAAAAAGTTTTGGCAACTTCATTTTAGGCGAAAACAGCAAACTTTCTTTTTGTTTGTGTAGAGTGTTTCACACTGCGATTTTTAGTCAAAACTTCAGGAAAAATCCTTCTAGTTGTTGAATAAAAAAATTCCTCAAAAAGGCAGTCTGCTTATTCTGCTGTGTCAAAATAGCTACTACCAGATATTGAAAGAACAACAACAAATAGTTTAATAGGAAACAAACGTGTTAGAAGTCTTTTAACAAAAATCTAATATCCTTTCCGGTAAAGTCAAATTGACGATTTTATTTAAATGGTCAAATTGCGATATATGAATTAATTAATAAATTTGGTCAAATTCCAACGAGCCGAATATTTAATATAGAAATTAAAAATTAAAACAAATTAATTCATCACAAAAAATCAATTTTCACCTATGAAGGTCATTAGCTTCTGTAAAAAATCAAAGTTTTTTTAAAAAATTTTTAAGAAAAGTTTTTGAAAAAACTTCGATTTTATGCAGAAACTGATAATGATCTTTAGCGGTCGAAATAGATTTTTGTCATGAATTAGTTTGTTTTAATTTCTAAATTTTATATTAAATGTTTGGCTGATTGAAATTTGACCAATTTTATTAATGACTTTATGTATAGAAAACGAATGAGTTTAGTAGTACAGTGGTAATAACTAATAAATTTTCGCCAATACAATAAATGTGCACACTCTAATCATAGAATTGTTGATCTTTATTTAATATTAGCACATTGTAATCTGTCGTTGAAAAAGACATTTTTTGACATTTTCTTTTACTTGATGATTTCAGCAAGCTTTAAATTTTAGCCATATGTTTAAAATAAAAAAAATTAACCAAAAAAAAATTTCAACTAGTCAGCAATGTCTTGGCATTTTTAAAAGCAGGTCAGGGTCACTTGATGATTGCCTTAAGTATAGTGCTTCTGACTTTTTTTGCTTATAACTCAAAAGGATAAATAGAGATTAAAAGATAAATTCTATTAACAAATAAACATTTATTTTCTATATTTAGTTAAGTTTCTTTACATCTTATAACTTTTATATGTTATTATTCAATGGATGATTCACTTGAAACCTTTACTAATCAACCTACTGTTGTCATAAAGTTAAGTATAAATCTATCCAATGAAGCAATTGCATGGTTGATTGATCAAATTTCAGCAGATAAAACCAAAAATGGTTGCCAGCTTTCTGTTGTTTATAAAATGGATTTGCTTTTTGTAAGGTAAATTGTGTTATATTGTTAGATTAATATAATCATTGATTTTTTAAATCCTTTTGTAATTATAAAAGTAAGTTTGACTCACTTTTCACTTTGGTATCTTTATATCAAAAATTAAAATATATTTTAAGATATGTGCAACTGTCAAAGTAAATTATTCAAATAAAATTTTGATCATGTTTTGTCAACTGTTATTATTCAACTTTAATATCGCTTTAAACAAAGTCGATTTCATTGGAACCATAAGCTTTTCATGATGCTCTCATCAGTGGAAATCGTATCAAAATGGGACGAACCAGAGAAAATCATGATATTTATAGTCTCAACAGTTGGGAGGAAGATGATGTAGTCTCAGAAAGGAGAAAGGCACAACTGCACAACATCAAGGAAGTGTGTTGCAATATAGTGTAATCTCAGAAAGGAGAAACGCACTGTGCAATTACCAAGGAGAACACCGTTACTTGCAACTTAGGTTATTTGAAAAGTTTTAATGTGTAAACAAATTCCTTTTGTTTACATAAAACCAGATGTCTGGTTTTAATAAAAGTTGCCTCGAGTAGACATAGGGCGTAGGTAAAGAATACGGACCCCCCTTGTAAAAATAATTTAAAATAACAAAAATAGGGATAATTCCGAAATGGGTTAGGGTTAGGGTTAGGGTTAGCCTTAGCCTAACCCTAACCCTAACCCTATTTTTGTTATTTTAAATTATTTTTACAAGGAGGTCCGTATTCTTTACCTACGCCAGACATAGATGGAACGAGTTGCTTGCCACAGCAAGAATTTTAAAACGTTTCTTGTTATAGTTTGCAGCACATTGCTCGTTGTCAAGCAAATGTTGTCCTATGGCAGAGTCACAATCTGGGTTATTACGTTTTAGGTCACGATTTAAAGTTTTTCATTTTTTAAGATTAGATGGACAAAAGTTAATCTGATAATAACTTTTTTGTTTGTGAGGATATAAAAAGATGAAAATACTCCACTATCATTTTACCCCTTTATTCCAATTTGCTAAGCAATTATATTTTGGCAATCCATATGATTGGAGCTTTCCATATTTTTCCTATATTGCTGAAAAGAATAATTTATATGTAGGTTTACTATTTGTTTCATTGCTTTGATTTATTGTCCTGTTTTTCCTGTAGGCTTGGTACAAAACACCATTGATGACATTATAAATACTGCAATATTTTTTCTGTGCATCTGTATAGTTCTGAAACCAAATTGTAGCTATTCAAAATTTTCTTGGCTTTTAAGACCATTTTTTATTACTAGTAAACAAGAAATTTTACAGTATTCTATATGAGCTTATTGATTACAGTATTGGTATTCTACAAGTGTTGGCATATGGACAAATTTGAATGCAGCACTAAAATTGAACAAGAATATTTTACAAAAATTAGGCATTATAAAGCAAAATAGCTATAACTTAAGTGCTGCTTTAGAAAATTCAAAAAAATTTACAAATGCATCGTGTATTAGCTGAGGTTTTCTTGTCATCAATATTTTTCATCACTCTAAATTAGTAAACCTTCTTTTTAGCTTGTTAAACCAAAAATTCTGTTTATAAGCTTAATTGAATTTATCATTTAATTTGTCACTTTACCATTATGACACAAGAAAAAAAAGAAAAAATTCAGTTATGTTCCACATTGTAACACCAGTAGAAAAAGGGTTAAGACAAAAATGGTAATTAATGGAATTAAAAACTAAAATGGAATTAAAAACTTAGTTTAATGCATTAAATGGATATTTATTCATAGTTCCACTAGTAAAATAAAAACAAAACTTTAATTATGGCTCAAGTTACAACTTTTTTTAAAATTTTTAATTGAAAATAGTTTTAATTAAAGATTTATCCATATGCTAATTAAATTTAATTCTACTAAAAAAATTTAAATGTATATACTTAATTTTGTTCTTGGAAGAATGTGTTCTAATTTTGATATATTTTAAATGTCAATAAATAGGATTTTAAGACCCCAGGAAAATTAAATCCTGTTTAATTTAATAATTGTATCTTAATGTTCTCCTTCATTTCTATGCCATGCTATGCTTTGCTTTTTTAAAGAAAAACACATTTTTCAAGATAATCTCATTCCAAATAATTTTTTTATTAAAATGTCTTGTCAAGAATATATGCAAATTTAAATGCAACTTTGAATAACTTTAGTAATTTATCAAATTTGTAAAGCTTGCTAATTTAATGAAAAAAATTTTAACAATTTTAAAATATTTATAAATCTTTTTCATAGTTTCATACAGTAAAGGATTTTTTACAAAAATTAAATGTTTTGAATAAAAAGTTGGTCTTTAAATAAATCCTTTTCCATAAGGATAGCTTTTAAATTGTGCCTTCTTCTACAGTTTTTTATTGTAAAAGAACTGTTCTAGAAAGAAGTAATAGTTTCAGCATACTTTTTGGTCTGATTTCATGTAGTTTGGGTTATAATATCAATCATACTAGATTTGTAAGTTTTAAGAAAATTATTTGCTTTAATCCCAGAATTTGTTTTTACACCTCATTACTAGTGAATGAAGACCTATCACAAATTGTATTTATTGCTGTATTAATTGAGTCATTTTCCTGTGAGAACCCTAAATCTTTTAAACTACAATAACTAAAGATGAAATAAAAAAAAATAAAAAATTTGAATGTTAAGTGTATCAATCATAATTTTTTTGGTATGGTCTTGTTAGCTTAATGCTGCTACCTGTTTAAAGCAGAATAACCAGCAGCATGACTCCATTAAGGAATTTGTCATGAAATACCTTTCCTAAAGGCATAACAGAAATCATTCAGGTAGAATGAGTAATAAGCTCAGATATTTTTACTTGCAAGTCAGAATGCTGTCACACTAAGCTATCCTGTCAACAAAACTATTTTAATTGCATGTGAGTCATTGTATAAAATTGTTTGTTTTTAGTGCAACACAATTTCGTTTTTTGATGGGAGCTGAAGTTATGGGTTTCAAAAAAGTATACAAAGATGGTACCATTAGACAGTTTTCTCTTGCTGACAGCCATAATTTTAAACATTTTGCTGGTAATTAGTTTTCTCCAAGTTTAATATTAAAAAAACAATGTTTCACATTTCATAAAGTATGCATGTATAACCTAAATGATTTTATGCTATAATTCTGATGTTTTGTTGCTTATAAATTTATTTTTTGTATGTTACAAAATGTATTAGTCATTCAGTATCAAAATGTTGGTTGTATATGCACCTAGACAAGCTTTTATGTTCTCTTATGTCAAAATAAATTTTTCCAGCTAATTTACTATACTTATCTAAAGTAGTTTTTATCAACCATGTAGCTTATAAGTATATATTAAGTTAAAATAAAAACAGCCCACTATCAACCTAACTGCATAAATTGCTTGTTCATTGACATAATCATTCTGATTTATAATTGTTGTCACTGTTCTTACTAATCATATAAAATTGAATTTTAATTATTAATTTTGTATTTGCTATGGAATAAAATACCAATTTTATGTCTTATTACTCTATTTACCAATACAGTGGTACCTCAGGATACGACTTTAATTTGTTCTGAGACAGCATTTGTAAAGTGAATTATTCATATGCAGAAGCAAGGATTTACATGTAAATGCCCTAATCTGTTCCAACCCAACCAAACCCAATCTTATAAAATGTAGAATTAGACATTATAAGCACATATTCAATGATACACATCTAAACAAACAATGAGACCTAAACAAAATCAATAATTAAAACAATGTTAATAATGCAAATTGTTGTTTTATTGCAACCCACTTGAAAACAGTGATACAGTACACTATGAAGTGTGAAAAACCACAAAAATTTACAATATTGCTTTAAATAAAGTCGATTTTATCGGAGCCATAAGCTTTTCGTGATGCTCTCATCAGTGGCAATTGCGTCAAAATGGAACAAACCAGAGAAAATCAAGATATTTATAGTCTCAACTGTTGGGAGAAAGGTGCTGCAGTCTCGGAAAGGAGAAAGGCACAATTGCACAAAATCAAAGAAGTGTGGTGCAATACAGTGTAATCTCAGAAAGGAGAAATGCACGATGTGCAATTACCCAGGAGAAACACTGTTACTTGCAACTTAGGTTATTTGAAAAGTTTTAATGTGTAAACAAATTCCTTTTGTTTACATACAACGTATGTAAACTTAACACTTTCATTTATGTACATTATGTAATTTTTTTTGGACTTTGTGTTTTATTTGATGCATATCTTGGAACAAATATTTCTGCAAGGCTCGGTTCGTAAGCCAAAATATTCATAGCCAGACCAATCATATCCAGAGGTCAGGGCTGTGGAGCTGGAGCTGGAGCTGGAGCTGGAGCCAGTCATTTTTTAAAGATGATCTAACAGAAGCAATACTGTTTCTAAAAATGAACTGAGATTAGTTGAAACCAATATTTTCTGTTAAAAATAATAAAATTTTACTGTTTTAGTTTTTATTTAATTAATAAATAAAAAGGAGTTTTTTTACTTTTGTTTATTTTTATACTTTCCATTTCTTGCAAAAAAAATTGATAAAGTCAGCAGAGCATGTTTTTATTTTTCAGATGCTATGTTTGTATGATATAAAAAAGGATATATAAACCACCGCCAGTATACCCTTGCGGTTTAGCGATGTCTTTTGCAGTTGCGCTGGTGGAACATTGTTTTCATTGTACTACCTATCCAGTGTTCAGGTCCACAACTGGATGTTTGAGGTGTAAAAACCACAAACAGAAAGTTGTGCCAGCTGTTTAAGTTTTCAACTTTTTCAGCTGGGGTCAACAACAAGCTGTAGTGTCCTGACGAGTCCTAATAAGGACGAAACAGGTCTGTCGGCACTTGCTTGTTGATTGACTTGACCATTCTTACTATATGTTTGTAAAAGGATATATTATTAAATTAATAAATATAAAAAAGCCTAAAAGGCATAACTACAGTCTTTAGGAATCAGATTATCGTAGTCACTATATTATCAATTGTGAAAGTAATCTGAATTCTATAAAGTGGTTTGATGAATCATGTGATTGTGATGAAATGCCTTGAGTTTTTTTTACTTCATACCAATAGTAGTGTCTTTATTAATTTTGTGTATATACATAGATTGCATTAACTCAAACATAAGTTCAAATTAGTCGTTTACAATAGATCTGGATATGAAGCAAGTTTTTTAATAGTGTCAAAGCAAATATATAGTCAGTCATTTGAAAAATACTAGAACAGAGTTGGAGCTAATCACTTTAAAGATGCTGGAGCAGAGCTGGGGCTGGAGCTATTCATTTTTAAAGATGCTGGAGCAGAGCTGGAGCTGGAGCCATTTATTTTTAAAGATGCTGGAGCAGAGTTGGAGCTGGAGCTATAGATTTTTTTGCCATCTTCGCAGCCCTGCCAGAGGTACCATTGTACTTTGTACAATAAGGCTTGTAATAAATTTTCTAAGAATAATTTTGCTTAATGATTTGGTTTTATCTAGGGATGTACTGATACTTAGGTATTAATGTTGGTGGTATCAGTCTATTTTTATGGTATTGGCTGGTAATATCAGTATCAGTTAAATATAGCCAATACCTGCTAATACTTTTTATGCACAAAATAAATATAAAATTTTTTTGTTTTTTATAGTTTAAATATAAAGATATTTTGCTATAAAAACCGTTTGCTTGATTTGTTAAACTTTCTTTTACAGATTTGCAATAATGTAATGAACAATGATAAATAAATATCTAGAAAAAATTCAAAATGAAATAAACTAAATTTAGTAAATACTTTCTTTGATGCTACTTACAAAAGCTTTTATTGATGGTGCTCAATAAATAAAAAAGTATTGGTTGCATCAGTAGTATTGGTGTCGGTTCTAAATGCTGGTATTAGTATCAGTACATCACTAGTTTTATCCCAGAAAAACTTTTTAAAAGTTGTATTTTGTATCTATGTTTATTGGCATTCCTTCTGGTATGAAGGTGTATGATATATTTTCCAAATATTATTGAAGCTCAAGTAACTTCTGGTTTTAGCTATTAAGTAATAGCTATTGAATTAAGTAGTATGGTGCCGTAAAAAACAAAATTTTTGAATTTTGAAAAGTGGTGTTTATATTTGTCTCCAAATATGGAGTAAATGACGTAGAACCAATTTTAGGTTTGTGCACCCTTTAGTGGCCATGCATATGTGCCAAATGAGGAAAAATTGCTAATTTGACCATATCTCAAAAACTTGTTGACCTCAAAAGCTGGTGTTTGGCTTAAAAGATGCAGAAGCACCACTTTCATATCTTCTCTAAGAGAAATTTTCTGTCTAAAATGCTCTAAAAAAAGCTATAAGCAAAAAACAACTTTTTGATAAAAATCATGCATTTCTGTATATGAAGTTAAGGCTATCTTTGGTATTTGCAAAACTTCTAAGTTCATTGTTAATAATTAGGTATGTTTAAGTTGGTTTAATTTATCACCTGGGACTCTTGTATTACTAATGTCCATCTTTGGATATGTCATACAGCAAGTATCATTCATAAAATATAAAAATTCTGAATGCAACATAGGCACTGGCTACATGATTGCAAATATGTCATTATATCAAAGCACTGTTTGCAAATATGTCTTGGTGAAGATGCAAGGCAAGCAGTAAACATATTATAAACACCTTAAACAGTTAATGTTTCTGCCTCCAGCATCTCAAAAAGTCATTGTCAAATGTATTAATACACAGTAGCAGAATAAAAAAGTAGGTGACTGTAAATCTGTGTCAATTTACAATCATATGTGGATTCAGTTAAAAAATGAAGCAATGCTTTGTGTGCAATTTCTTCATAATCTGTCATGACTTCAATTTTTGCCAAACAATTTCATTATAATGATCAATGCCACATGCTTGTGATGATGCCTCTTGTGTCCAATTTTACATGCCTTTCTGCATTCTGATTGTGGCATGGATGGTTCAGTTTCTGGGAATTCTTTCAAGTAACTTCTTAAGTCGCTGTGGTGCTTTATTGCTGGCAGTTGCTTCACCTTCCTTTTATTCAGGTTAGCAATTTGATAAAAAGATCATGAATTGACATTGGTTATTGTAACTTCAAATCTTCTGATACTGCTTACATTAACAGCACCTGTTTTGATAGTCATGGATGTAACCTCCTTTAAAGTTGCTCTTTGGAATAGTATGTTGCAATTATTTTCCATGCAAAGCTTGAATTTTATTAACTGCTAATCTTCTAAATTTCTTCATCATCATCCCCCAGCACACCCAAAAGAACATTTTCAGGATGTGCAAAATCAACATTTCTTTGCACAACTTTAAGCACAGTAGAGCAAATTTTGCTGTATGGAAACTGTTGCATACAATGGAACAAGTTAAAAAAATTTTTTGCACTGTCATTGTCTGCCGTCACTGTCTTAGTGTGACTGAGCTTCAACCTCCAAGTATGGAGATATGCTGAAAGTGCAGACATGTCTTGGCTTAAAGTCCCCTCCAAGTCCTTCCAATTTCCAGAAGAATGCAACAATGCTAAATCATTAGCATGTGCAAACTTTTTGGAAATCATGGAAGAAAGATCGTATGTATAGATGTTAAATAAGAGGGGAGCCAAGATCGATCCCTGAGGAACGCCGTTTTTGAAACGGTGTAGCCTGCTTTGCTTGCTGTCACTGGCAGTAAGGGTGAAACTTCGATTTCGGACAAGCTCCATGATCATTTTGACCATGTGCTTATCCGGAAGTAGTCTCAGCAGCTTGCAGGTAAGGCCACGGTGCCAGACAGTGTCATAAGCAGCTGTCAGATCGATAAATACAGCACCAGCCTTCTTTTTAGCCTCAAAAGAATCCTCGATGTTCTTGGTTAGTAGAACAACTTGATCTACGGTTGACTTCTCGCGTTGAAACCCAGCCTGCTCTTTAGGGAGCAGTGGATCAATTAATAATTGAATGTGGGCGTAGATAAGCCTCGAGGATCTTGTAGGGGACACAGAGCAGAGATATCGGTCGATAACTCTATGGGTCTCCCACAGGCTTTCCTGGTTTTGGGATTGTGACCACAAGTGCTCTTCTCCAGATCTTGGAAATTTTGAGTCTGTGCAAATAGGAAGAAAGAAAGTCACATAACCAGGACTTCAAAGCAGCTCCAGCATGGAGTATAAGCTCTGAGCAGATGGAATGAGGACTCAGAGCTTTACCTGATTTTAAATGTTGAAGGGCAGCAGCAAATTCTCTCTGTGAAAGATTGTCAGAGATATTTACCGCGTCTGGTGTTGTGGCCCTCCAAAAGTCAGACACTTGTTAAGAGACAAGTCAAGATGACTTTCGATCAACAGCCATGTATTTCCCATTTCTAAACAGCTGAGATGCAATAGCATTGGCTGAAATGGGACAGTGACAAGGAGAGTGTTGTGACCTACCAGTAAGGTTGTTCAAAATACTCCACGCTTTTTGACTAGAGTGTGAAAAGTCAATGCTCCGAACTTCCTTGGACTATCGATCCCTCTGCTTCCTGTCAAGCTTGGCAAACATAGCTGTAGCAGCCAAACTTGAGTCGTCTCCCTGAGGAGACTGCAAAAAGGTTTTATTAAGGGATTCACACCCTGCATCCCAACAAGGAATATAGTTATTTCAATACCCGCATGGGATAGTCTTTTTGGCTGCTTTCTTAATGGTGTTACAGAAGTCCTGGTAAGCCGCATCCACATCAAGTGAATCAGGCGGCAACAAAGTCTTTGCGAATTTATTTGTCAAAGCAATGTAGTGACTCCATTTGGCCTTGCAGAAGTTTATTCATTCATTCATTTTTTTATTCTCGATCATTATTAAACAGTTTAGATCAAGAAAAGGAAGAAGCAGCACAATGTCAGACGTTAAAACATGCATATGATAAACACAAGGTAAAAGTACAAGACAGTATAAAGCATGGGCGCAACACCTTAATCAGATAAAGGTATAAGAAATGAAAAAGAAAAAATAAAAGAAATAAAAATATATAATAATATTATTATCAAATAAACTGAACGATTAAATAACTAGTGCATGACTAGGCTGCATAATGATGATGGGTGGCACAGCTAGCCAAGATGGGAATTTAGCTCAACTGAACTAGGTGAGTAAAGAAAAACCACCCTTAAAAAGAAACCTCACCAGGTCCGAAAATCTTTTCTAAATGCAAGTGGTGACTACAATAGATTGCTTAATAGGCATGCTTGGCACTGCCATAGCAAACCTTGGTGGTGTAATAAGCAAAGGTTGATGTTGTGACCTGGGGAACTTGTCAAGGACACGTCTATTTGGTAAGCGACTGTTTGGAACTGCACTTGTGAAAGCTAGATCTGGACTGGTGGCAGTGTTTCAGCAGTCGGAATAAAAACTGTTGGCATCTTTGGCATTATATAGGAGGGCAAGACAATACTTGCCCAGCCAGCCAAGCACTCACTATCCGGACTGTTGTCATTGTAACCCCAGTCAGCATGACGACAGTTAAAACCGCCAGCATAAAGACAGGGGTAAGGAAACACTGGGAGATCCAGGGTTCGCAATCACATTGGCAGTGGCTTGTAGACATTGATTATTTTATAACCATCCACGTCCACACACAGCCACTCAATCTCTGATGTTGATGGAGATTGGTCCAAAAGCATGTATCTCAGTCACTCGTGGACAAACGTGGCAAGGCCATGCTTCCTGCTTAAAGAAGACCCAGCTAGTTGGTAGTTTGGAAGTACCAATTTCTCTGCATCAGTGCAGTGGGTCTCCTGCAGTAGGATGACAAGTGCCTCAGACTGCATAGCGAGGTGATGAAGAACGTTCATTTTGCTTGCAGTGAGGCCTTCAATGTTCAGCTAAAGAATAGTGGGTCTTCGAAACTTGTTGGCAATGTGCCCTGAAAAATGCAGTTTTATCCTGGCATTGCCTCGTCCTGAAAAGCACGTTTTCCAAATAGCAGACCCACACTGAACATTGGAATGAATGGATACCCTTTCATTTTGTACTTGAATTGATTTAATGTATGATTAATTTTATACTTGAGTTGAGTTAATTGCACTTGATTGGATAAATGTGTGAGGTAGTATGTCCCAAGTTCATCTACCCATACATAATGCTCTTCAAGTTGGGTGGACCTGTATATTTTTCTATTTGGTTCTTCCACTATAACCTGTATTGCATCTTTTTTGCCATCAAAATACAATTCAGCAACAAATTTTAAATTGGAAATTTTTTCTTGACGAATTTCTTCTCTGCACCTCTCCCTCTCCCTTCACAGTTTTGCAGACTTAGGTTGCTATCTTGTGGTGCAAAAAGTGCTTCCTTAGATGAATGTGATGCAGAACTATTGATATCACTATTAGAATCAGAAATAAGGGAAGGGTGTTGTTCTGAACTTGATGTCACTGCCTATGTTGCATTCAGAATTTTTGTATTTTATAGATCATTGTCATCGTCGTTTGAAGGGTGTCCACTCCAGGTCAGAAACAAACAGAAATAGGGTCGAGGGTTTATCCTTTTACTACCCCAGACTGCTGCACTGCCTGGATCAGATGTTGGCAGTGATGTCATTAAGCCAGCATTGAGTTTCGTCATCCAAAACCGTCAGACCTCGTGCTCCATGTGGTGCCCGATGTATAGAGCACGCTGTTAGTACATGGTCTATGGTTTGCTCAGAGGCACCACACTTGCAATTCGGTGAAGGAGCGAGACCCCATTTGTGCATGGACGAATGGAATCGCCCAACGGTATCCCGTCAATTAACCGTGAACAAATTAACCGGCGACAATTGGTTTTGATCAACTGACCTGCAACAAATTGGCCGGCAACACAAACCAATCAGCAACAAATTGGCTGGCGGCACAAATCAGCTTTCTCAGCTTTGACAACTCCACATTGTATCTGTAGGTATTTACAAGCATTTACAGGCATTTCCATTTTTTTAGAAAAAAAGTCTGAAAATGGCAGATGTTATCTCTGAGAGAGGGAAGAAAAAATTAGTTTACAACCATTACATTTTCTGGAGAGATGGACAAAGTTCAGACGGGAAAATTACATTCTGGAGATGCAGCAATCGCTACAAGAGTTTTTGTAAGGCACGTCTCCATACTGTAGATGGGTTAGTTACGAAAGAGTTGCACGAACACAGTCACCTGCAAGAAGAGAGACATGTTCAAATAGCCAAAGTACTTACGGTCGTCAAGGAACGCGCTGCAAACGCTAACGATATGTCCACACCAGCAAATATCATATCCGACGCGACAGTGGGATTGCCAGGCGCCGTCAGAGCGCACATTGTGGAAAAAAATGTGAAAAGAACAATACAGTGAACACGACTT
This sequence comes from Diplosoma virens, assembly GCA_963680785.1. NCBI lineage: Eukaryota > Metazoa > Chordata > Ascidiacea > Aplousobranchia > Didemnidae > Diplosoma > Diplosoma virens. Next base: position 38,856,306 of record OY796886.1, on the reverse strand, counting down.
AGGACCGCGGCAGCACCTGTAAATCCACAGAACTGCGCAGATTTAGAAATACCTGACTCGTACAAACATATCCTTTTAGATGATGCTAGGGGGCCAGAACTTTTTTTGCAGTATGACTCGGGAGCTGAAGAAAATAGGATATTAATTTTTGGCACCGAAAAAAGCAAAAGAGTACTAGAATTATCAGAAAATTGGCAAGCTGATGGGACGTTCAAGGTTACTCCCCCAATATTTGCACAGGTTTACTCTATCCACGCTTCACGACATGGCGACCTTGTCCCTGCGTTTTACTGTTTACTACCGAACAAAGCACAAGAAACATATGAGCGGCTATTTCGCGCAGTGCGGCAACTGATGCCAAATGCACATCCAACAAGTTTTTTGGTTGATTTTGAAATGTCTGCAATAAATGCAATTCGGATGGTGTTTGAGTATGCTGACCTCACAGTAAGTGGTTGCTTTTTTCATCTAAATGAAAATGTCAGGAAGCACATGCAGCAAATCGGACTTCAAAGAAGGTATCAAAATGATCCAGAATTTGCAGTACTTTTGCGTCACATACCGGCTTTGGCATTTGTTCCAATACAGCATCTGATTGAAGCTTTTGAAACATTAGAGGAAGTCATGCCTGATGAAATGCTTCTGCTTCTGGACTACTTTGAGCGTACTTACATAGGGCGTCGCTTGCGTTCCTGCCGATGAGACCCGCCATATTCACATGACTTCTGGAACGTTCATGTTTGGGTGTCAAATGGCGACGCAAGAACCAACAACAAAGTTGAAGGTCACCACAATCTAATAAACAAAATGTTATCAATGCAACACCCAACCATTTGGAAATTTATAGAAGCTTTGAGGAAATTGCAGAACATAAACAAAAACAAGATTGAGGCACTCTGTGCCCAAGGGCCGCCTGCCAAAAGGAGAAAATATAAGGATCTGGATGCGCGACTTAAAACAATCGTTGAAGATTTTGCAAACCGTGACATATAAGATTTTCTCAGAGGCATCGCCCACAACCTACAATTTGTGCAATAAACTTCCTTATTTGTCAAATAACAGTTAATGTAAATTTTAGTGCCCTTAATCATGTAGTGCTATATGTGTTTTTTTGAAGTCTTTTTGTTTATTTGAATAAACGTTTTTAATTTATATTAATTCCACGCACGGTCAATTTGGCACGGTTAATTTACCTGCCGGTCAATTTTGATTCGGGTCGGTTGGTCCTGGTTAACTTGTTCACGGTCAATTGCGCCCGGTTAATTGTCGTGGAATCTCGCCCAACAACAGTCTGCAGGCAGTTGAGCTTAACCCAAGTTGCTTTGGGAAGCCCATCCCAACAGGCCTGGCACTGGTACCAAGCACAAAAGCAGCGTCCTTGGCATTATATAGGAGGGCAAGACAATTAATACGCGTACTTGCCCAGCCAGCCAAGCACTCACTGTCCGGACTGTTGTCGTCATAACCCCAGTCAGCATGTTAAAATTGCCAGCATACAGACAGGGGTGAGGAAACACTGGGAGATCCAGGGTTTGCAATTGCATTGGCAGTGGTTTGTAGACGTTGATTATTTTATAGCCATCAACGTCCACACACAACCACTTGATCTCTGATGTCGGTGGAGATTGGTCCAAAAGTGTGTATCTCAGTCACTCGTGGACAAAGGTGGCAAGGCAATGCTTCCTGCTTAAAGAAGACCCAGCTAGTTGATAGTTTGGAAGTACCAACTTCTCTGCATCAATGCAGTGGGTCTCCTGCAGTAGGATGACGAGTGCCTCAGACTGCATAGCGAGGTGATGAAGAACGTTCATTTTGCTTGCAGTGAGGCCTTCAATGTTCAGCTGAAGAATAGTGGGTCTTCGAAACTTGTTGGCAATGTGCCCTGAAAAGGGCAGTTTTATCCTGGCATTGCCCCATCCTGAAAAGGACGTTTGCTGATTAACAGACCCACACTGAACATCGGAATGTGTGGATAGCCTTTCGTTTTGGTAGGTTCAGTTTCGGTCTGCCATTTTTAAAATCAATGAACAGACTTACTCACGGCCCAGGCTGCGTGAAAGCACCTACCATCTGGGCCTTCATTTTATAGATGATACTTGCTGTATGACACATCTAAAGATGGACATTAGTAATACAAGAGTCCCAGGTTATAAATTAGACCAACTTAAATGTATTTAATCATTAACAATGAACTTAGAAGTTTTGCAAGTACCAAAGATAGCCTTAACTTCATATACAGAAATTCATGATTTTTATCAAAAAGTTGTTTTTTGTGTATAGCTTTTTTCAGAGCATTTTAGACAGAAAATTTCTTTTAGAGAAGATATGAAAGTGGTGCTTCTGCATCTTTTAAGCCAAACACCAGCTTTTGAGGTCAACAAGTTTTTGAGATATGGCCAAATTAGCAATTTTTTTCTCATTTGGCACATATGCATGGCCACTAGAGTGTGCACAAATCTAAAATTGGTTCTATGTCATTTACTCAATATTGGGAAAAATATAAACACCACTTTTCAAAATTCAAAAATTTTGTTTTTCACTGCACCCTATTTATTAGAACTTACATTACTTGCAATTAAATTCTTATGACATCAAAACGCAACCATTTTGCTGAAAAAAGTTTGAAAACTTTTGCAAATACGAAATTTTTTCAGATGATAGTTTTTTGATGGAAAGTGAGTGTCATGAAATCATTAAGTATGAGTTGGATGGATTGCGTTCAGTTCGTGCAAAATTTGTTCCTGGAAATCCTGGCACTAGTCTTTATCCTGGTCAATCAATTTGTAAGCAAATGTTTGCATTGCAAATATGGTATTATTGTTAACACTAGAATTACTACCATTTTTTTACCTCTGCATTTGCAACAGTATCAATTTTAATGTTATATGCTGTGGCAACATTTTGCATTTCTTATCAATTATTTTTTCTAAATATATCAAAAAAAAATTATATAAAATAAAAAAGTTTAAACTGTTTCTTACAAAAATGTGTGAACTTAAGGAAGGAATTGTAAAATAAAGCAATAAAATTTATATCAAGCCACTTATCTCCTGATCACTTACCTCCTGGTCATATACCCCCTAGTATCATTTTATTCTGGTCATACCCCTGGGGGTAAGTGGTTAGTATGTGAACAAAAGGTAAGTGCCCAAGGCATGTATAATCAGAGGTATGTCACCAAGGGGTTAATACCTGAGTGTGAAGTGTCCTAACCCAATAAAAATTTTAATTTTATTGAATGAAAAATTTTATGTTATTATATGAAAAATTTCATGTTTTATCTTTAGCAATGTTTACAAACAAAGTAATAGAAAGTTAACCAAAGTGTTGTACAGTTATTTGTGCCTGACCAAATTGTATTATGATTGTAATAATAGGTTGTTATGTAGTGATTAATTTAGTTTTTCACTATTCCAAAAAATTTTTAAAAACACAATTTTCAATTACAGTAGAGATATTGGTGCCAAAATATGATATTCTATCCCATATTCAATTCAAAAGTTTTTATATTGTAAATTTAAAACAAATGTAAGTTATTTCTTGTAATAATATGGTCTTATAACTAATACAAGAAAAACTTAGTTTTGTCATTCAGATCTGATTGTTTTCTAGTTTTGTTTTAAGGTTTCATTTGTTAATTATTTTTTGCTTTTTTACATCTTGCTCATTAAATAATATTTTTTATTTTTCGTCTTTTTTCTCATTTTAAATGATCCAATAAGGTGACTGTTTAAAGACCTTGGAGTCATTTTATAGTCACATTGTTATTACTAGAGATGGAACATTTGCCATAAATGCCTTTAATGCCTTTAAATACCTGGAATAGCCATATCTACTTGTTTAATGTAGATTATTTATTTCCTAATCTATGAACAAATATAGCTAACCAAATGCTATTGCCTGCCCAAACAATTAAATAATTGATAGATAAAGGGTATTTTAAATTTATAAAAGTATATCAAATTGACACATCTTTCAAATAAAATGTGTGTGACAATATAAAACATCTAAAGCCTATCTGATCAGTTTATATTGCTTTGCCATTGGTGCATGTGTTGCTGAAGAAGAGGTCTTTTTATATTACTGTTTTTTTCTATTCTTCGAATAGAATGCACACATTCTATTATAATTTTTTTTATGGGTTTGTGCACATTCTAAACAAGGGCACATTCTATTTTTTAATAACAACTTTCAACCAACTGTAACCCTACTGTACTCTATTTTAAAGTAGCTTTGGACACCTTAAATCCAAAATAATGGGTGTTTTTATACGAAACAAGTTATAAAAGTGCTCATGCAGCAGGCAAGCAGCACTAATTTTGCATTGTCTGCTAGGTGACGTTATTTATGCTACTAAGTGACTTTATTTATGTGCACTGCATTCAAGGGTGCATTCTATTTTTTTTTATTGCGAATTGGTGTACATTCTAAACAAGGGCACATTTTAATTAAAGAAATAGAAATACGGGAAACCATTTTCTATTAAAAAATAAACAGGCAGAACTTTTTTATGTATATTTAAATCTCACCAGCAAATCTGATCAAGCCACCAACTATGTTTTATTCATGCATTATACATATTTAATGGTTAACAATATACAGTATTGTGCAAATTAATTGACTCACTACAAAAAAACACAAAAAACTTCATTTTTTCAATTTATTTTCATTTCAAAGCAACAAGAACTATTTTCAATAGGAGATATGGCCACCTCTATTTGTAATCAACTTCTTAACTCGTTTTGGCATTGATTCTACGAGTTTTTCGCAGTTCTGAGTGATTTTTTGGTCGTGGTACCACACGTCAATTATAGCATTAATGAGCTTCATTTGGGTTGTGCAATCCCTTTTTAAGAGCCGATTTTTTACTATACTCCACAAATTTTCAATCGGGTTTAAGTCAGGCGAATTCCCAGGCCAGTCAAGAACCTTGATGTGATTTTCTTCAAAAAAATTTTTCACTTTTTTTGCAGTATGACAGGGAGCCAAGTCTTGCTGAAAAATCCCTCCTCCGTTGGGAAATGCCCTTTCCATGTCTTTCACCACTTTACGTTGAATTACTTTAATATATTTGTCGGCATTCATCATCCCTTGAACAGGGAAAAGAGATCCAATACCTTTAAAGCTGAAACTTTCCCAAAACATCTTCTTGAGGGGGTGCTTTACACCCTGATTAATATGACATGATCTAATTTCTTCACCCTTGCTCCTTCTAACAAACCGACTCTGCTGCCCCTGTACCATAAAATGGCTTTCATCTGAAAATAAAACCTTCTTCCAGTCAGCCGTAGTCCATTTTCTGTATTTTTAGCCCATGCAAGCCTTTTTTTCTTCATATGAACAGTCAAAAGCTGCTTCTTTTGTGGCCTTGTTGCTCTTCTACCACCAAAAACAAGACGTCTTCTCACAAGAGATGCACTAATCTCCACTCCTGCTGTAGATAAATCTTTTTGAAGATCACTACTTGTTTTTCTAGGGTCTAGTTTACTCTTTCTTAAAAGGTATGCATCATTTCTTGCAGTGGTTTTTCGTTTTCGTCCACACTTTCCTTTTCGTTTTGGTGATAATGATCCTGTTTCTTTGAATTGTTTAATAATTCGAGCTACACTGGATTGGCTTACATTATATAACTTGGCAATATCCCTCGTTGATGCCTGACAATGCTCATGAAATGCCCAAATACAAGCACGCTTTTTGGGGGTTATATCCGCCATTCAATTCTGACTGAAAAAACGTCAAATTTACAAAAAGTAAACCTGAGATATAAGTTACCACAATTAAAAAGCATATAAAACCTTTATCTATGATGTAACACATATAATATTACATAACAATAAATTTAAAATGTTATCGTTTCCTTATCATGTTTAAAACATGAAAATAACATTTGGAAATCATGTGCAATAAGCGTGCAAATTGATATGATTAAAAAATATCTAAGTGAGTCAATTAATTTGCACAATACTGTATGTACTATATATCATGGTTGTTGAGTCAGAGGAATTTTTTTCAACTCCAACTCTGACTCTGACTCCAGAACATTGGCAAAACCAACTCCAAATCTGAGTCCAGATCATTTAAAAAAATGACTGCAACACCAACGATTCTAAAAAAACAATTCTAGCTCTGATTCTGACTCTAGCAAAACTAAAAGAATGACTCTGGCCCCAATTCTGCCCAAAAGCATATGACTCCACAACTCCACTTCAAGTCATAACCCTGCTATATATTAAGTAATTAAGACATTGACTACTGACTGGCTTTTGTCAAAACTGCTCAAAATTGCCAAACATACTAGTGCTAAGTACTAGTATTGCTGCCAACTACAACTATACTTGAGGGTGCTAACTATGAGTATAATCATTATTGGCAACTAAGATTATACTCTTTGGCAATAGAGACGAGAGTATACTCATAGTTGGCAGTCAACATGTTAATACCTCTTAATGCTTGTTTTAGTACCAAAAATGCCTATGTTAAGTGCTTGCCATAAGTGCCTTTTTTTAAGTGTCTTAACGTTTGGTCTCTAGTTATTACATTTAATCTCTATATGTCGAGCATGTATTTGTAAATGCCTAATAACAAATAAACATATCTGAATTTACATCTCTTGCACCACTTTTAAGCATAACAAATATTTTAAGTGGCATAATTTTATGGCTGTTTTAGTTATTTTAAATCTTAATATGATACAGCCTTTGTATAACTAACTTAATTTCATTATAAATTAACTTTTTTTTTAGATTTAAGTCTCACATACTTCTAAAGGCTATTTAAATCAACAAAATTTTTCGTTATAGTAAAGTTTTCTCATTTTGGTGCAGAAGGTTTGGATTTGATTTATTATGTATATTTCCAATGTTCTAGTATAAATTAATAAATTTCCCAAATCCTTCCTAAAGTTTTTCTGTTAGTAGTAAATTCTTTTTAAGGGCTTAGTGGTATTCTTTCAGAAACAACAACATGTGTTAAAACTTAAACTAATTCCAATACTTTTAATAATAATTTTTGTACTAAGATATTTAAACATTCAAAACAAAGATGTTTTTTGAGAGAAGTCTTAAAAACATGAAGTTTACCAGATGCACTTACCGTATATACTCGCATATAAGCTGAGTTTAAAACTCAAAAAAAAAGTTTCCAAATTAAGGGGTTGCATAACTTCAATCATGTCCAAACGAAATAATGTAATGTTTGAACACGATTAATGTTGTTTCGTTTGAACACGATTGATTTAATGTTGTTGTTCAAACGAAACAACAATAACATTACGCTAACCTAATTTCGACAACTACTACTCTTAATTGCCTATTATTATATTCATTTCACCTTCAAACTTATTTCTCTTTCACATGTCTTAAAACAACCATGTGGGTTATAACTTGTTTCTCTTTGTTATATCTTTGAACAAGCATGTGCATTGTGTGTGCTGAAACACATTTCTCTTTCTTATATTTTTGAACAACTGTGTACACTGAAACTCATTTTTCTTTGTTATATCTTCGAACAAGAGTGTGTGCCGCATGTCCTGAAACGCATTTCTCTTATATTTTTGAACAACCGTGTATGCTGATTCTTTTTTATATATCTTTGAACAACCACATACATGATCATGTGGGACAAAATGTGGGATGATGATAATGGCATATATACCTTGGAGGAATGGAAAGATCTCTTTGGGGAGTCGGACAGTAATAGTGAGGATAAATTTGAAGGATTTTGAGATACTCCTTACCATTATTAATGAAAAGTAATAAAAGCAAAACACAACAATAATAGTTATGATGTGATACATACATATGGTGTGTTATGATTTGTAGGGTTGGCTTATATGCGAGTATGTACAGTAAGTACAGCCAAAAATTTGGTGACCATACGAGGGCTGTTTGAAAAGTAACGGGACTGTGTAAATAATTATTTTATTTGAAATGCCATGTAAAAATTACAACTTGTCCCCTTCAAAGTAATCTCCTTGAGCTCAAATGCACTTTTCTAATCTCTGCTGCCATGCTTCTATGCACTTCTGGAAAGATTCCATTGGGATCGCTCGTAGTTCCTTCGTTACGGCTGTTGTTATGGCTTTTGAGTCTTGAAAACAGGTTCCTTTAATGACTCCCTTGAGCTTAGGAAACAAGAAAAAATCACAGGGAGCCAGATCTGGCAAGTAGGGTGGTTGCTCCAGCACGGCAATGTTATTTTCTGCAAGAAATTGTCGTATGCTTAAGGCATTGTGAGCAGGAGCATTGTCATGATGAAGCAGCCATGACTTTGTCTCCCACAATTCTCTTCTTTTCTCCCTTATTGAACGCATCAAACATCGCAAGATGTCTTTGTAAACATTCTGGTTAATGGTTTGGCCCTGTGGCAAGAATTCTAGATGAACAATTCCATGAACATCAAAGAAAACTATCAGCATCACCTTAATTTTGGACTTGAACAGCCTTGCTTTCTTGGGTCTTGGTGAGGATGCACTCTTCCATTCAAGGCTCTGCCGTTTGGTGAGTGGATCGTACTTGAAGATCCACGACTCATCATCGGTAACAACTCTACTCAGCAGATCTGGTGTAATTTCAAGTTGTTTCAGGATATCTTGACACACTTGCACACGATTTTCCTTTTGCCCATCATTCAGCAACCTTGGTACCATTTTCGCACAAACCTTCCTCATCCCCAGATCTTCTGTAATGATCCTCCACACCCTCTCACTATTCATGCTCAACTCATCTGCTATCAATCTAACAGTAAGGCGGCGGTCACTGCGCACTTTTTCTCTCACATGCTCAACATTTTTGTTTGTTCTGCTTGTTGTTGGCCTTCCACTCTTAGGATCATCTTCCACATCCTCTCTTCCCTCTCTGAACCTCTTGTGCCACTCAAAAATCCGAGTTCTTGACATCGTAGCATCTCCGTAAACTTCTTGGAGCAAATTGAATGTTTCAGTTGGAGTTTTTCCAAGTCGAACGAGAAACTTCAAGTTGATTCTTTGTTCAATGCTCATTATTTGTTAACAAAAGAAGAAAAAAAAAGAAAAAAATATTTACTAAATAAATTATCCCAAAACGAACTGCAGTAAAGCACCTTTCAAGAAAAGCCTGTAAAAAAGCATATGGTTGTCACAGAATGCTGAAACTACATTTTTACAACCACAAGACATTGTGCCATCTTAAAAAACAAAGCTTTTATCACTGTTGCAAGTGTTGTTTGTGCAAAGCATACAGTCCCGATACTTTTCAAACACACCTCGTATTTATTAATGAAATGTATTTTCATTTAAAGCAAAATCAAATTACATTTATTCTTTTCAACTTTTTTTTTTAAAATGTTTATCTGTATGTATAAATTAATTAGTAACTGACTTGACATCATAAGTTTAATTTGTTAAAAAACCCAGTGGATCTGTTTAACCCTATTGGATGAAGATTTTAGGACGATTCTCTTGAAACGCATCTCAATTAAAATGTTTCAATAAGGGAGACAAGAATCAGTCCAAATTTATTAAAAACTTATTTATTTTAAATTTAAAATCGATTTCAAAAGATCATCATCAGTTAACGATTCTATTAAGTCTGTGAAATTTTAAGAATAAAAATTAATAGAAAATTATTGAAAATTATTGATTAATGATTAAATTTAGTAAATGTCATAGAATAAAATAAAATGTACTCACTTAACAAAACAATTCTTTTCAAATAGTAAAGTAAAAACTTACTGTCAAAATTGTAAACTGCTAGTGCCAATTAAATTAAATGAATTATACAATAGTAAACATCAAGAAAAACAGCTGATTGCATATTAATAAAGGCGATTGTGACGTGTGAAGAGTCAAAAGTTGAAATACAAAATTTCGTAGTAATGTAAATCAAGACAGAAATAATATAGTAGTAAAATGAAGAGTGTAAGTGCAAGGTAGTGTAAGTGTAAGTACAGTGTATTATTTAAAAAAATTTTTTAATAGCAATATAAAGAAAAAATGCCTGGAGAAAATATATAAAGGAAGAAAGAGAAAAATATAAAAATATAAAAGAAACGTACAATAAAAAGAGAAGAGAAGCATTCAACGTTGAATAGGAAGAAGAGTAGCTTGAATATTTATAGAGGCATCTAAGAGATGAATCCAGCAGGATTCACAAATGTCTAAAGAAGAATTTGAAAGTTGTTGTAAGAAAGTAACTGTATAGCATTCTGAAATAGGTTTATTCTTATATGGAAGATCAGTGTGGTTCTTGTGGTAATGTATCGATAATGCTGCCTTTTCAGAATCCAATGTGTTGTTATTCCAAATATGGCGGTTTGTATTCCAACGTACGGAAAAACGATTTATAGTTTGGCCAATATAAATTTCAGAGCATATATTACAAGAAGCGGCATATATACCGAAATTAATGCAGTTGAGGTTTTGCTTAAGTTGAATAATTTTACCATTTTTACTTTTGATAAAATTAGTGTTTTGGACCATGTTTTTATGTGTTCCATGATTACCACAAAGAGCACAGTGACCACATCATTAAGCATTTTTCTGACTTTAGGTCATTGAGCACTTTTCTGATAAACATGGCCAAAAATTTGGAAAAACTTCTATCTGTTTATTTATGTATTTGTATCAATCTTTAGTTTTTTCAAAAAACCCTAAATGTGTGTCAGCAAGTTCTTTCTTTTGCATGTTAATTGCCAACCTTTTTGGATTATTATTTTATTCTGCCAGTTAAAACAATTTTTGTGCTACTAATTCTGTTGATTGTAGTTAACAAATTAAAAGAAAACCAACTTATTACTGATTTCTTTCCTCTTCACAATCGACCAGCTTTAGCTAACTTGAAGCAGCTGTGGTACAAAAATGGAAGACTTTCCCTTTTTCAACCTATAAGTAAGTTGTTATTATGATCTAAATTAATAATTATTTTGTTCTTTTGATTGAAATATTGCATATGACACAATTTCTTTAAAAATTCCAATCCATATTGTAAGTATAATTTAATTAAATAAATAATTAGATTCAGTTTACTGATAATTAATGTAAATTACAGTTCAATTGCAAATTGTTTCATTTTTAAGTGTTGCTAATTTTTGTTAAATCAAAATAAATTACATAAACTGCCATTACTGCATGAAATCAGACAGCATAATTTCAAAAAATACTTAAAGGGTTTCAACTTTTAAGACAGCATTTTTTTATTTTGTTTGGTTTTAGTAAACTTTTAAGTTTAAAGTGTGCATTCATGAATTAAGATACTTAAAGGGTTTCAACTTTTATAACAACATTTTTTTTATTTTGTTTGGTTTTAGTAAACTTTTAAGTTTGAAATGTGCATGCATGAATTAAAATGTAAAATTGTGGAAAAAAAGTACATGAAAATGAGCAAAAATTCTTTAATATACTAAATAATTAATTTTAATGTACTGGTTACTCTAATTAATTAATATGTTATGACCACTAAAAATTTTTGCAATGGTACAATATTTTAATCTTCTGATGGTTTTGGATGACGAAACTCAATACTGGCTTAATAACACCACTGCCTTAATAACACCACTGCCAGCATCTGATTCAGGTAGTGCAGCAGCCTGGGGTAGTAAAAGGATAAACCCTTGGCCCCAGTCCTGTTTGTGTCTGACCTGCAGTGGATACCCTTCAAACGACAATGAATATTTTAATGTTGCTTTTCAAATTAAGGCTTCCTTGGTAATATTTTTTTGCTTAAATAAGAAGTTTTAAAAAAATGTGCTTTTGAAGAATTGAAAATTTTCTAACCTTTGAGAAAATTATGCTAAAAATGCAATAGGAAACTGAAATGTACTATTTGTGCCACTTAAAGACTGATTTTAATTGACTGAAAAATCTAATTTATTTAAGATTGTTTTAATGTTTAAAAAAATTGGCAATTAAAGAAACTATAAACCCCAAAGATCAATCAAATACATAGGACCAAAAATTTGGGAATTCTATTAGTCATAACCTGAGAATAATGTCATTTAATAGATTTTAAAAAAATTTATAATCATTTCTACTTTTCAGTGATTAAATTTTTATTTTATATATTTTAGTTTTTCTTTGTTGCTTGGTTGGTCTTAACTTAATCTTAATGTTATTTTTGCTTTTTTTTTGTGTATGTATATTCAATTTTCAATATTAACGCATAACTTGTGTATAGTCAAACTGGGCAATGCGCAGCTACCCATTTTTTACCGCCTAATGCGCAGAAGCTTTTTAATAAACAAACAAAAAAAAACAAAAAAAATTACTCCAGGATTTATCTTATATCTTTAAAAAGTGTCAGTATCAAAATCAAGCAATCCAAGTGTTTTTTGACATTAAACTACACGTTCTTCAAACAGCTTCATTTTTTTTAACTTTTAACTTTGCCCTTCAACCTGCTAACTTTGCTTATATCATGAAATATACTGAACGCTTAATGTAATCTATAGTTTCTAGCCAGTCTACTAATGGTCAAGAACATATTTGAACAAAAAACAGCAAAAAAAAATGTTTTCTCTTTCTCTTATAAAAAGATGTTCTTTACCCATATTTTTTTCATTATATTTTGTCCAATGCGCATAATGGTCAAGTGTAATTTAAAGAAAAACCAATTGGAGTGAGAGCAAAAAAGAAACAAAACTAGTTGCTCTAAAAGATAAAAAAAGAAAAAATCTGCGCAAATTGAATTTGTGAGCCCAAAATTTAAAAAAAAATTTTTTAATTTGTTAAGAAGCTTGAGAAGAGCTTAGTTTTTTTTCAATCAACTAGTTTCTCTCTAAAACTAACTCTTTCTGTCTTTCACTTTCACTTCAATCGTTTTTTTTTTTGAATTAGACCCGACCGTGCATAATAGCATCAACGTGCTTCCAACTTGCATCTTTTGTCAGAAACAGTAAACTTAGTTCTATGATTTGATGTTTATGATCAAGGGCAAGGGAAGAGCAGAGATTTCTTTAGGGTTTGATGATTTTTTTTTCTGAAATTATATTTAAAGTATTTCTATTTGGAGAATTAGATGTTTTTAGATACGAAAACAAAATTTCAATGAGATGTTTGCTTGTTTAATTAGTAACAAAAAAATTGAGAAAAAGGTTAAGAAAACCTATCCTTACATATGACAATTATTTTTTAAGAATTACAAAAATTTATCTAACCTGGTCGAGTGGTTAAGAGCGCCATTTTGATGGCGCAGCATCAACATGGTTGCGGTTTAAAAGTTACTTGGGTCAAATTGTTGTATCCTTGGAAAAGAAATTTTACGACACTTTTCTCTGCTTGAAATTCTTAGTTAGCATATTTACATATTACAGTATTTATATCGAAATGAATGAATAAACAAAAATCCAAATAATAAAATTTAACCGGACAGCTATATCTTGGCATCACCGGAAGCATATCGGGAAAATCAACAGTGGACAAGAAAAAAAATTTTGAGCAATAGGCCTATACAACAACTGGCATGAAAATTCTTCAGAAATGAACCAAAAAAAATGCACTGAAGTTGATCAAAATTTATTTAATTGCATTAGTTTTCGTAAACTACTTGGTTATGACGCGCAAGAGGACAACATAAAACACACTAAATTCTGAAATAAATTAATATCTGTAAAAAGCAGACCACTACAAATAACAAGAGGCTGAATCAACGTAATCTATAATAATCTAAGTATGCTCTAATCTTCATTGTTGATTTGAATTTGTTCTTCAAAACTAATATAGCGTTATTCTTCTCTGATCAAACACTTCTCTAAAACAACAAAACCTTATTAGAATTCCAATAACTTTTTTTTTTTCTTTTTATAATCACAAAAAAATCTTTTATTCATTATGTGGTTCCATGCGTAGCCTAACTATTTCTATGCCTGCCTTAACCGTATTTGAATCTAATTATACCAGGAAAAAGCAGGTTAGGCTCGTTGCTCGTATAAATAATCAAATAGATTTAAAAATAATGAACTATGCAATAGGTTATTTAGAGATGTAGTTTCATTACCAGGAACGGAGAATTCTGTCCCGTGTTCAGTGCACTTAATTATTCCCTTCCAGTTGTATATAATGCGTTGATGAAACAGAAACAACATGTGAAAGGAGAGGTTAGCAAAAAAAATTGAGACAAATTTTTGAATCGCAAAAAAAAATTTTAAAGCTATTTTTATTTTGTTTAACTGGTGAACTTTGGCCCTTTAACCCCCCCTCAGGTAGTCCTTTCCATGTTTAAAATTTTTTAAATCATTCCACCTAAGTTATGATTGTCTAACATTTAAAGTACAAAAAATATGCAGTAACCGCGATCGCCTGCGCATTACCCGTATCTCGTAAAAAGCCGTGCTAGCTCCGGAAACGGAAGTTAAATTTAAAAAATATATATTTTTTAAACACGTCAATAAATTGTTAAATAAAATAAGTTAAATTCACGGCTTCATTGCATTCAAAAAGCAAGCTATTTAATCAAAAGTTAAAATTTTCCGCGTTTTCGCTGTGCATTGGCCAGTTTGACTATATTTGCTGTATTTCTACCGGGTGATTGCTTGACTCAATGAACTCACAGTCCCTTTGCAATTACCTTGATGCAATTTATGAATTTCTACTATTAGATCAAGCTGTTATATCCAACAAATTAACTAAACTATGTTTCACCAGTGTAAAAATAGTTTTTTTTAAATGACCGATGGCACTAACAGAACCATTAACTCTTTCAATTTATGCTGGTTTTTAAAAAGACTGTTTTCTTTAAAATTCTATAAACTAAAAAAACTTTTTGTTGGGTTTTTCAACCAACACACTAAGAAATGGCAGCAAATCTTTTTTTTTTTCTTATAAGTCAAAACAAGACAAAAATGACTGCAGAAAATTAAGTTTTTTTAAAAAATTGGTTGCATTCCATTTTATTGCTGAAAATAGTGAAAGTGTTATCATTTCATCTTTATATTTATCCTTCTGACTTGCAGGAAAGTGATAAAGATACTACACAGCAAGGACAGGCAAGGGCAAATAATTATCCCAACCTGCTTCCAGAAATGCTGAAATATTAGTGTCTGGTTTTGTTTTTTTGTTTTATAAAAATTTTGAGATTTTGATCTAAAATAAAGAAAAGTTGTTTTTAAGAAATAAATGTTTATAAATTCCCACATCAAAAGTCTCACATTTACTTCTTAAAACACCTTAAAACTTTTTTCTTTGTTTTAGATTTGTTGATGAAATTTTTGCAACTTTCAGTAATGAAATGGAATGCAACCATTTTCTTGAAAAACTGGATTCTCTACATTCATTTCTAGGTGTTATTCATGAAAAAGAAATTAAAGATTTACAACTGTTCTTTGATTTACTTGTAAAAAAATCAAGTAATAAGTTTCTTACTTTAGTTTATAAAAAATCCTATATATCAGATATTATACACACTGAGATTCATTTAAATAAAGAAAAGGAAAACTATTTTTATTGGCACTTTTGTTCATTAACTGCTTAAAATTGGCTCTTCTGAAAAAACTGTCAAATGAAGTCAAAAAAATCAAATATATTTTGTAAGAGAATGGATACCCAGAAGAAGCTATCATTTTCTGAATTAAAAAGAAAATTTTAAAGCATCAAAGCTATTCAGTGTTCTGTGTATCTAAAATTACCTTGGATTGGAAACATTTCCCTTCAATATAAAAAACAAACAAAGTCAACCATCAGCAGTTGTCTCAACTACAATATTTTTTGTTTTTTAAAAAGATGTTGCATTCTGTTCAAAAGGATGTTTTACCAGTTCATCAACAAAACAATGTTGTATATAAGTACTTGTGCCATTGCCATAGTGTGTACGTACATTGAACATCCAACAACTGGAGTTCTACAACATCTTCCAAAATCAATTCAAAACCAAGTTGAACTTGGGAAAAATCTTCCTAGATGTCAATAGAAATCCTTTTAAAATTCAGCTATTGTTTGAAATTTATTAGATAACAAGATTTGCTTAAAAAAATTCAATATTAATTGGTTCTCTGTTTTAGTTAACGGATAATCACTTATTCATCTAGCAACGCTTGAAGCCACCTTCATAGAATCACTTGAACCCTCTCTTTTTTACCAGAAAGAATTTGTTTATAGATGAACTTTGTCTATGGCACAAGTAAGCATGCTACCAATCAACCATGTGTTCTCTAACTCTATATGAACCATGTTTCTTCACAGTTTGTTGTTGCCAACAATTTTCTTAGTTCAGTTCAGTGTCTTTTATTTCTGCTCCACCACATGAACAAAATATAACAAAATGTTGAAAAGTTTGTGAGTTGTTGAAAGATGGGGTTAGAAAAAGGAAGAAGCAACAAAACGAGTTGAAGTTGTGACTTGCTAATTAGCAATGAAAAGTGTGACCTATTGTATCATATAGAAGCAGGGTTGCTTAACCTCATTATAAAGTTGTGTAAAAAAATAGAAAGAAAAACGTATGAGACCAAGGTTATTTGCTTAATAAAATGCTGCTATGGGGACAGTGCATTGGTAGGACCATAGTAGAGTTTGGCTTGAAGAATATGATCAGTCCTTCTGATAAGAGTTGGCCCAAAAGAATTCTTGAGAAAAAGTCTGATTGTAGACCACCACAAATCAAAAGAGTTAATGGTTTTGTCAGTATCATTGGTCATTTTAAAGTTTTGTAGAACTAAAAATTTATTTAAAAAAGTTTTTAAAATTTATCTACAAATGTATTGAATTGAAAAAGAAATACACTTACACAAATAATTTGTGATTATAGCAAATTCTTTTTTTTATTAATTTGGGGTTTAGAAGATGTGATAGAATTGATTTCCAGTCAACTAAATGAAAGTCAAACATTTCTTCCAAAGCATCTATATATACCATTTGCTTTTTGCTTTTTACATTTTTCAGAATGTATGCCCATGATCTAGCATTTCTGGTGACTGGAAGGTACTTTAAACCAGTGTGCAGCAAGACAATGATAGCTGTGCCACAGAATAACTGTCATCTGGACATACTTGTTTTTAAACAAAAAACTTTAATTTTTTGAAATTTAAGCTTTATAGCTGCTAGACATTTTGCTGACTCAAACTCTATCTGGACTTTATAACTCATTAGAATAAGTCATAAAGTTTTTATGTGTTTAAATTAATTTGAATTTTTACCTTTTTGGTGTGCCCCA
Source organism: Diplosoma virens (assembly GCA_963680785.1). Lineage (NCBI taxonomy): Eukaryota > Metazoa > Chordata > Ascidiacea > Aplousobranchia > Didemnidae > Diplosoma > Diplosoma virens. The sequence goes on along the minus strand of OY796886.1, from coordinate 38,839,192 downwards.
AAATTTTAAAGTTTCAAAGTGTGCCATTAGTGAAAAAGAAGTTGCAGAGCACTGCTTTATACCAGGGTTCTTCAAACTGGGGGTTGCAAAAGGGCTCAATGGGGGTCGGGGGTTGGGAGAAAAATAGCAAAATGCAACAGCAAATTGAAGTGAAGACCTTTTTTTTTTTAGAGAACACCTTGATTTTTGGGGAAAAATAACGGAATCAGAGATTGATTCTAGCTGAAGATCCTTTTTTAGGGGTCAGGAAAAAATTTGCCTGTGAAAAATGGGTCTCGATAAAAAAAGTTTGAAGAACACTGCTTTATACCAAGCCATGACTACATGTTTAGCATATTTTTAGGCTTGAAAGTTAAAGTTTAGTCATGCTAGAAAAATGACAGCAATTTTTAACTAAACATTCATGAAGCAAATATGAGCTTTAAGTTTACAACACTGGCAAAATTTGTATGTAAAATTCACATTTTATCGGTTGTTGTTGTTTACCCTCCTCCAAGAATATTTTGTAGTAGCCATCCCTTATCCCCTCAAAAAAGCCAATCAATTCTTGGATTACTACTGTTGCTTTCAAAGGCTTTTTCCACAGGCAAGTGGTGTTGTGTTGCATTGGTACTTGACTACAGATAATCAGGTAATTACTGTTATTTGTGTCTGTCAAGCAATTGGGCATTTTGTCATTTAACTACCAGGATTGTCTGTATGTAGCTAATTTTGCAAGAGTGTTAATTGTTGGCTCTGAGCTGTGCCAGTTTTGTATGCATATCACGTGGTAATATTTGTTCTGATAAATTAATGTCATAGGGTGTGGTGTTAGTAACTTTATTGTTTTTTCTAGAACTGAGAGTAAATTTGTTGTTTTTTCTAGAACTGAGATATTGTGAGGTGATGGTAGTGTGAATGTGCTTGAGGTTTTTTCTACATTTTTCAGGTGTTATGTCTGGTTCTGAGATGATAATATTAATGTACTCATTGTTACAACAGATTATGGCCTTCATATTTTTGGGTGGATTTAAGGTTATGTAGAGGTGTGTTAGTGTTTGAGTCAGTTGTTTAAGTTGAGCAACTTTGTTTAAGTTTGAAATGAGTGTTTATTGAAGCACTTTGGTTTTATCATGTAGGTGTTGAGTGTTTATATCTCATGTGCTGCAGCCAGTAAAAATTTGCAAAGCTGTGCTTTGAATGGTTTGCAGTTGTTTAATGTTGGTGTTTGATATGATAGGGCTCCATATGGTGTTTGCATATTCTAAAATGGGGCAAGTGATAGCTTTAAATAATTCCTTTGAATGAATCAATTAATTCCTTTTGTTTACCTTATTTGGTAGAAGTGAGTACTTTTAAAATGTTAGCATTTATTTTGCTTTAGTGGTGGTGATGTTTATATGTTGTGAAAAAGTCAATTTTGGGTCTAGAATGATTGCAAAAGTTTTTGGGTGTTTTGTTGCTGGTATTGTTTGGTTGTTTAATTTAAGTGATAGAGTTGTGCCATATTTAGCTGGGTCTGGTATAAAAAGTGTGATAGTAGTTTTGTCTCTGTTTATATGAAGGTTATTAGTGGTGGCCCATTCATATAATTTGTGAAGATACGGTTGAATGAGGTGTTGGGCCTTACTTATTGATATGAGATACTGTGATTGTTGTGTCATCAGCATATGTTGTGATTTGAAGTTTGGGCCCATGTTGTGGTCTTTGTTTGGCTTTGGATTGAGAATGATTATGGTATGTTTTCAAAGATAGAATGTTGCATTAGTGTTGAGGGCAATGTTGTACATGTTTGTGAGAGATCTGATGGCAAGTGGCCCTAGGTGTTTGAGGTGTCTGACATTTATGCCATCGGGTTCAGTGGAATTGTTGTTTGTGCTGTTTGAGATGGTTAATTGTGGTTAATTGCACTTGTGTAGTGGTCAGTTGTATTTCCTTGATGGGAAGAATCTTGATTGTATGGTCTACGTGCCTGTTGATTTTGTTTGTGCTATATTCAGCAAAAAAGATTGAATGGGAATGTGGAAAAAAGATATGGAAAAGACAATGAATAAAGAAAATGCATGGGATCAAAAAACTGAGATTAGTTTAGTGGAAGGTCCAGTGAAAGAGGTTTCCTTAGAGGAAATAACAAATGCAATAAAGAAAATGAATAAGGAAACTTTTTAAAGTAAACTAGGCTTTGGCTTGATCCAATTGACAAATTTTAATAAAATTAAAGTACTGCAAAGTGCATCCATGTTTATTTTCAACCTTTGTTCTAATATTTAAGCACTTCTACTCTTTTTGCTTATTCATTAAAGCACGACAGAATAAGAAATGATTCCTTGGTCACCTTTTTGTAGTAGTTAAATTAAATTGATGATGGTATGAGACAAAATTCTAAAATTGCTTTATAAATTATAGTTTGCTATGTTTTGGCTTTGCTGTAAATCATATTTTGCCATATTGCTATGTATTGGCTTGGCTAAATTTAAAATAGATTATTTTATAATTAAGTCTTTATACCTTATGAAAACTGTTCTATTTATATATAATCAAACAGGGGTTTAAAAAAATGAAGAAAAGCCACTTGCACAAAATGTAGTTTACAAATTAGAACAAACAGTTTACATATTTTAAGCAATGTGAAGTAAAGAAACCTTGAATTGATGGATTCTGCCAGTTTCTTAGTATAATTTGAAAAACTATTTTCATAATTTGGTGCAGACAACACTAAATCTTTTGTTCTCATAATAAAGAAGATTTCTTAAAATCTACTATTAATACTATTAGTATACTTGATGATAGCAGTATATATAGTCATGGAAGTTTGGCAAACAAGAATTAGGCACCCAGGTTTTGGTGTGCATTTGGCAACTTACAAATTTTGGAATCCTTAATTTATTTTTAAAAAAACAGGAAGGCCTGTCTTTTGCTCTTTTCCAAAAATATAACTATAAAAATTTTTGACTATTTTATGATAAATAGTCACATTTAAATAGTGTCTTGGTTAATAACTTTTAAAATGATTTTTTAAAGCTGGGTCAAATTTGGTGGTTAAAGCAAATTTTCTTTTATTATATTTGGTTTAGTATGCACATTTGAATTTTGATAGATTTAAGATACAAATAATTAGTTCAAAAGAAGTCAGTTGCAAGTTGTTTTTTTTGTTGACTTCAAAAGAGACAAATATAGCACTTTACATAATGATGCTTAGACAAATCAGATTGGTTCTGCATCTGAGTAACAAAGACAACTTTAGAAATGATTTTCACTGCATGACTGATTCATCTAAAAATTAAAATTTATCTAAAAATATTTATCTGTTTGATCATGACTGATTCATTTAAAAATATTTAATTATATAATTTATATAATATATCTTTTGAAAAAAATATTAAACAGGCTTTTCTGTTTTGTTCTAAAAATATATCTTAGGCCCAAATTCAATGTGTGCCAAAATGCAGGAACTAAATTCTCATGAACTGATCATCATATGGGCAATTTTTATTTTGAAATTTTTAATGCTATTTTTTGCACACTTTTGAATGGTATAATAAGTAAAATGATATTTTTAAGCAATGGATAGCTAGATAAAAAGTGTGAAATTTTTGTTTCAAGTAGTGATGTGCCAAGACCAGAATTTTGCCAAAGCCACTTTGCCAAAGTCGAAGCTTCAGCTGCAGCAAAGATTTGTTGTTGTTTTTATTTTGTGAGGGTCCTTGCTCCCTCTTGATAAATTATTTTTGCAAAGTATACAAACAGCTTTGCTAACATCCTCATTACTTATTTTGAACTAATCCCACAAGGGATTTTCACCTTGCTTAGGCATTATGAGTAATGATTAGCTTAGTTCTCCATATTGTTAATGATAAGATCTGAAAAATCAATGATCAACATCATGATATTTATACATTTAAAAAGATGCAATTGTTTATGATAATTATATAATACAGTAATACAGTATACACTTTAGCAATATAACTAATTAGCTACTGACTATTTATAAAACAACATTATTTACAACACATGTTTTTGAGCACTCAGACACATGAGAAGTTTTTTAATTTTATATTAAAACCATAGAAAGTTGCAGATTGAAACTTCACATAGCACACACTACTATTGATCTGAAAGTCAGGCATCTTCTGGCCATACTCCTTTTTTAGTGCTAGCACAACAGAAGGAAAGATGGAACAAAGTGGAGCTAACTGTAAGCCAGTGGCATGTTGTGACCTCATAGGCTGGCCATGCGGTTGGTATGCAAAAGCCATTCATGCAATTGGCATGCAACACTTTATGGGTAGGACAAAAATTGTTTGGGATTCTAAGTCAATGACTAATTTTTGTCTCAAAATCATGGTCTTCTCTCAAAAAAAGGTTGTTGTTGTCATCGTTTGAAGAGGTATCCACTCCAGGTCAGACTGGGGCCAATGGTTTATCCTTTTACTATCCTAGGCTTCTGTACTGCCTGAATCAGATGCTGGCAGTGATGTTATTAAGCCAGCATCTGATTCTGGCACCTGATATGGTTTTGTCATCCAAAACTGTCAGACCTCGTGCTTTATGTGGTGGTTGATGTATAGGGCATGCTGTTAGAACATGGTCTGCATTGCTGAGAACTCCTGAGAACTAGAACACTGATGCAGAGAAGTTGGTACTTTCAAAAAAAGGTCTTCACTTGAAATCAGTCTTAGATTTCTGACTTTTTGTTTCAAAATCGTGGTGTTCTCTAAAAAAAGGAAGAAAAGGTCTTCACCTCAGATCAGCCTCAGATTTTTCTAATTTTGTCCCAAAACCATAATATTCTTTCTTAAGTAAAAAAATACAGGTCATCAAGCAAAAGTTTGTTGTCATGCAAAGCATAACTTGCATGCCCTGACTGCACACCACTGCTGTAAGTCAGTGTAAACAAACATGGGCTTAAAACAGATGAATAACACATTACAGTATCAATAGCATGTGATTTTGTAATAAGCTTTGTATTTGATATAATAAATTATTTCAGCTATCAGGTGTAAGGATCTTATAACAATGGAAAATTGCCTGCCAAGGCTTTGACAAACATGCCCAATATTTAGCATGCCGAAGCTTTGGTACATCCCTAGTTTCAAGTTGAGATTGTAAAAGTCTTTTTTATTATAGATTCTATTCGAGAATATTATGGACATACTCTTGCTATTTACTTTGCTTTTGTGAACTATTATACCAATGGTTTAATTCCTATATTTTTTTTGGTGATTCTAAATGCTACTTTTGGAGTAGTCAATGGAATAAAGGAAGATATTTTTATGGCTATACTAGTCACTAGTTGGTCAACAACATTGCTTCTTATGTGGAAAAGAAAATCAAATGAGTATTTGTACAAATGGGGAAAATTTGATGTTAAGGTAATTTTAACTTGTAAATATAAAACATCAAACACTGTGTAAGGTTTTTTTTACAGAGTTATAAAGATAAAAATCCTATTTTTCATTTTTGATGTGATTTCATAAAAGTTCTTTTTCAACAGGGTTTGAAATATGACTTAGCCACAATTGCTAAAACTCAACACTGATGAAGTTGGTTGAGTAGACAATAGTACTCTATTGATGATGAATGCTACTAACACAGCATGGTTTAAAATGTATTCTCATCATTTGTTGTGTTTTTAGGAAAGACACTTTACAGCAGGGACATGCAACTATTTATCTCAATAGGCCAAAACTTACATTAGTAATAATGCTATGGGCTGGACAATTTAGTATCAAGCAAAAACAGCTGTTGCTATTAATCCTTTTATTGAAAAATTTTTTCAATCAATTTAAACGTAATGTTAAAACATTAATAAGATAACTGAAATCTTCTGTTTTTACATATCTTGTCAATGTCTGCTTTCACTAAAAAAGTAGTCAGTTGAAGTTGACTAGACAAGTGTCTATCAGTTAACTGATTCTGACATTTTATCTTACAGTAAAACAACCTTACTTTAGAAAAGAACTGCTTCCAGCAGTATTTTAAACTGCTCTATTTTGTCAAACAGTAATTGGCCTCTAATGCCTTTAAATTTGACAGTATGTTTTGTGCAATAGTGATGCTTAATATTGTACTCTTCTGTTACTACTAGAATAAATCAGACAAAATTATATTTTCATTATGTTGAATAACCAAGTACTTTTTGCATCACTAATTGCTAAACCATCTTCTTTCACGATCAATCTTCCTTTATTACTTGTTAGCATTTTAAACTTTTAGGCTACTTTTCAGAATGAATCTTTGTATTTGAGTAGCTGTTTAACTAGCACTATAATAAAACAAGAGCAAATTGTCTTAGTTTGTAGTCTGAGTTTAATTACAATATGACGGAAATGAAGACAAAAATCACAATTTGGATAGAAAACTATAAGAAGGTTAAAATAGCTTGTAATAAAAAGGCAAGAGACAAAAATTAATCAATCCCACAAAGCACCAAACATTTCTCACTTTACACCAATCCAATCACATTACAAACATGGAGGAGGCACCTTAACTTACATTAAACACAGCATTAATTTTTCACAACTTAATACATCAAACACCTTTTTAATTGAACTACAAGTTATCAAAATTCACTTTTCTACATCACAGCAATTACATATTGCAAACATGTACATTCCACCCAGTTATCGCAAACAGAAGAAGACTCAATTATATGCAGCATGTTTACAACCATAGCAAATCTTCCAAACACAACCATCACAACAGATGTCAATGCTCACTTACTATTATGGTAAGCCTAGTTATTAGCAATCTTACTAAAAAACAATAGCCAGTTTTCCACAGGAAAAAACAAATAGTGGTAGCAATTTCTATTGAAATAGGTACAAGTGTAAAAAATACAAGTTTAAGTGCAATAACATTTTCAATATAAACTTGTTTTCTAAAATTTTTCACTTAAACAAATATATGTAGATTTCATCAATTTTTAAATAGAATTTAATATTCTGGAAAGATTTTGGAATCTAATTCCATTCCTATTTATAGGTTTCTATTGATCCCTATTTATAGGTTTCTATTGATTTAGGATTGGGAGGACCCAAGACCACAATTTCAAGGACCTCTTGGTATAAACAGTATCAGTAGAAAAAAAGAGCCCTTGTATCCTTCATGGAAGCGCTTTTTAAGAATTTGGTTTATATCTAATCCCATCATAGCTGGTTGCCTCAGCCTTTCAGTATTGCTCATGTTGTATTATTTCAGGTATATGATGCTTATTTTGTAATTTAAACTTGTATATCTGTACAATTTTTTTTAGTTGGGAAATCTATTTTATTAAAGTGTACAAAGAAAACGATACTTTTTCAATTTTTATGCAAAATGTTCCATCTTTTGTGTATTCCATTGTTATTATTCTTGCTGATTGCTTGTATCGCTTTCTTGCAGAGTATCTCACATTACAAGGTTTGTAAAAAAATAGTTTTATTTACTTACGCTGTAGATATTTATGTAATTTTGTTTTTAATTTTTAGGCAGTAATTTTTTGTTTTGTTGTTTGGTTACTGATTTTTTTTAGTTATAGTATGAACCTTAAAACACAACCCTAAAATATTTTTCTAAACTCTTCATTATATTTTATATTAAGTTGTTCTCAACTAAGGCCGAATTTAACAAAGCAGGTGATAAAAATACTTTGAAATAAACTAAACCAGATTTAATAATCATTTCAAATCAAAATAAAGGGACTGAACAAATCAAGCATTATATGAAAATTGTCAAAAGATTTGATTTAATTTATTTATTTTTATTTTCATCACTATATTTATCCTCCTGACTTGCAGGAAAGCAATGGAGGTGCTAATACATAAGGTAGGCAATTACCCAACCTGCTTCTGGAGATGCCAAGATATTGCTGTCTGCTTGTAATTTAATAGAGATATGACTGTAATTTAGAACTGCTTGCCAGGACCACCAAGCAGGGGAATGTGCCGTAAAGTGTCTTTTCCAAGGACACAACAGAATGGCACAAGTGGGTTTTGAACTGAGACCGTGTTGGTCACAAGCCTGGCACTTTAACCACTTGACCACACTGCTCCTTTAACATTCAAATAATGTACTGGAAAGGAAGATTATGATTTTTATGTATTTTTATATTATGGGATTGTAACAGTTTTGACAACTAACTTATATCATTATTAAAGCAAAAAAAAAAATTATTATCAATTGTACATTGTCAAAACATTTTATTTGGTTTAACAATTAATTAGTTGAGATGACAAAGATTTCTACTGTTACATTGGCTTTGTGTTTTATATTGGAATTAGTGAGATTTTTTTTAAGTCATTTTGCTGTATTAGTAAGATTTAATTTTAAAAGCTGCATCTGTGGACTGAAATAAGTTTTTTAACACTATTTTCATTTTCAAAAAATAAAATTGACATAATTTAGCTATTCAATGATCAATGATATGTTGTCTATCTATGCAACTATTGTATATTATAGTGGCACTATTAAAAAACAATTGATTTATTTTTTAAGCAAAAATTAAACCAATCCTCAATAAATTCTTGACTTTCCCAGCTCATTTATTTAATTACTTAAAACTTTTCAAAATCTCCTACTACTTTCTGGTGCTCATTCTTTGTATTATTTTTTCAAAAAATTCTATCCTAAACACACATTTTATTTTGATTTCATCACAAACAAAATCAACATGACTTTTGCATCTCTACTGCATATTTCATATTATTTAAAAACAATTTTTCATTGTATTTTTTACTTTTGTTTATTTTATTAGTGATAATGATCTTGAATAGTCTTTTTGGCTTTCAAATGTCTTTGCTTGTCAGATCTGTAAATATAAGCACTACTTTTTCTGCTTGCACAGTAGTGTTATGTACAAGGTGTGACAAAAAAGGAACTGAACTGTTATAAAAATTTTAATACAACATTTTTTGATAATTTATGAATTGTCTTCTTCGAAGTACTCCCCCTCCAAGTCAATGCACTTTTGCATTTGATCCTGTGACCCACAAAAGCACTTGTAAATCCTCTTCTTTGAGTCTTTCAGCTCCCTCATCAATGAGGTCTTGATTTCTTCTAGAGATGAGAAATGAGTTCCTTTCATCACAGCCTTCAGCCTGGGAAAAAGCCAAAAGCCAAAAGTCACAAGGCACTAAATCTGGGGAATAAGGAGGGTGTTCAAGAGCTGTTATTTGTTTTTTTAACCAAGAGCTGCCTCACACTAATTGCCTTGTGTGTGGGTGCATTATCATGGTGGAGAACCCATGACTTGTCACTCCACAGTTCCTGCCTGCTGCATTGAACTTGGTTATGGGGTTGAATGAGAACCTATTGGCAGAAGTGCTGATTTACTGTTTTACCCTCAGGCACAAATTCATGATGAACCTACCCTTCAAATCGAAAAAAGCGCTCAGTAGGATCTTGATTTTTGATTTTGACATGCACGCCTTCTTGGGTCAGGTGATTCTGCAGTCTTCCACTGCATGCATTGCCTCTTTGTTTCAGGATGGTATTGGAAAAACCAAGTTTCATCTTCTATGATAATCTGCCTAAGAATATTTTAATCGTCTTTTAATTTTTTCCAGCATGCCTTCACAAAACTTGACTCATTTCTGCTTCTGGTCTTCTGACAAAATCTTGGGCACCATTTTGGCACACACCTTTCACATCCCCAGATCATGCAGCAAGATTGTCTGCAGTGATTCTCTGTTTAAGCTCAGTTCATCTGATATCATTTGTACTGTTAACCTGTGATCACTTTGCACCAGCTGCTTCATTCTAGTGATGTTTTCATATGTCCTCATTGTGGAAGGTCTTCCTGTCGTGGGATCATCCTCCACTTCCTCACAGCCTTTCTCAAAATGTTTGTGCCATTTGAAGATTTGCATCCTCGACATTACATTTTTACCATAAATCTCTTGAAGAAGTTTAGAACACTCAATTGGTGTCTTCCTCAGTTTCGCAAAACACTTCAAGTTGATTCATTTTTTCATTCTTGAGCTACTAACAGTTTTGTAACAACCAACAAAACAATTGCAGAAGCTTCCCCATTGCGGCCTCTGGAAAGTTCTCATTTGAGAACTTGCTAATTCTGTAACAACTCAAGACATACCATAGATACTACTTCAGTCTACTATCTCTTGTAGTCCAACAAAGTTTATTAGAGCCTCTTGTCAATCCACAGCATTAAGTTGTACCCAGATTGTGTTACAACACACATTATGCAAACAAGGAGGCCTTTATTAAGGCCAGCATTTCTGGCTATATCTGTAAACATTGAAGGACTATCCTCAACAAAAGAAGACTTCCTAGCTAACATCTGCAAGGACTACGACTGTGACATCCTGTGTATCCAGGAAACACACTGTGGTCCTAATCACAATCGACCACATGTACCAGGAATGACCCTGGCTGTAAAGCATCTTATGAAAACATGAAAGCGTTATGTTTGTTAAAAATGGTAGCATATCTGAATCAACATCCCAAATCAGTTGCAACAGTATTGAAATGTTGAGTACCACCTTGAATGGACTAACCATTACCTCCATCTAAAAACCTCCCAATGAACCTTTCTGTATAACACCAGTTCTTACCAACAAAAAGGAAGTTTTTATCAGAGACTTCAATAGCCATAGCACCACTTGGGGCTAGGAAAATACAAATAACGATGGAGAAGCTGTGGAACAATGGGTTGCAGCTCAGAATTTGAATCTTATTCATGACACTAAACTGTGCAAGTCATTTAATAGTAAAGGCTGGAAAAAAGGCTACAACACAGATCTAGCTTTTGTAAGCTCAAACATTGTGACACTCTGTAATAAGCTTGTACTGCAGCCAATTCTCTGGACACAACATCGTCCAATTGGTATTAAGATCAATGCAGCAGTCATGCCGAAAACTGTTCCATTTCAACGTTGCTTTAATTACACCAAAGCAAACTGGCAAGCCTTCTCTGAAGAACTTGAAGCTTAAAATTGGAATGTACACCCATCAAATATAAGTTTATTGAACTGGTACACAAAGCTGCTTGAAACAACATCCCCTGAGGTTGCAGAACATCATACATCCCCAGCTTGACTAATGAGAGTGCTAGGTTATATAAAGAATACAAACAACTCTTCAATAAGGATCCCTCCCTATTTCCAACCAAAAGCAGCAAACCTGGCAAAACCTGGTTGAGTCAACAGATATCAGAAGAAGCAGCCAGAAAGCTTGGAACCTCATTCGCAAGCTTGGGAATGACCAAACAGCATTCAAATGTCACTGCTAATCAGGTTGCACACCAATTAGTATTAAATGAGAAGACAACTCATTCCATTAAAGTAAAGTCTAAAATCAATTTGTGTTTGCCTTCCAGTGAGCCAAAATCTACTAGATTCACAGAAGAGCTGAACACGGGAATTAAGAGTTTGAAGAATGGCAAAGCAATAGGACTTGATAACATCTCAGTGGAAGAAATCAAGCATTTTGGGCTCAAGGCAAAAAAGTGGCTATTACAGTTTTTCAACAACTGCCTTTTACAACAAAAGATTTCCAGAATATGGAGAAGAACCAAGGTAGTTGCCCTGCTGAAACCAGGGAAAAATTGTTTGGAACCGAAAAGTTAGAGGCCAATATCCCTGCTCAGCCATCTCTACAAACTCTTAGAGCGACTTCTTCTCAACTGAATTGCTCCCATCATAGAAGCACACCTTATTGAAGAGCAAGCTGATTTCTGCCCTGGTAAATCGACCATCGGCCAATTGCTAAACCTGACTCACCACATTGATGATGGCTGCCAGGAAAAGAAGATTATGGGAACTGTGTTTGTAGACCTCATTGCTGCCTACAACACAGTGTACCATCATCTTCTCCAAACATCTTGTGCAGTTTCTTGGAAAGATGCTGAGAAATAGCCATTTTTATGTAATGCTAAACAATAAATGAAGCAGACTCCAACTGCAAAAGAAGAATGGCTTCCTCAAGGCAGCATGCTATCCTTGCTCCTCTACAACATATACACAAATGACCAACCACTGGATCCAGAAACCAAGTGTTTCATCTATGCTGATAATCTTTGTGTTACTAGCCAGCATTCAACATTCACTGCAGTCGAAAAATTGCTTACCAATCCTCTAAACAGCATACAGGTTTACTATGCAGAAAATTCTCTCAAAGCCAACCCATCAAAGACCAAAGTGTGCTCCTTCCACCTCAAGAACAGAGAGGCGAACCGCCCACTGTATATCATATGGCATGGAAAGAAATTTAAAAACACCGCATACCCTAAATACCTTGGAGTAACCCTTGATCGATCTTTGACATTTAAAAAGCACATTCAGAACTGCAAGGCTAAAGTGTGCATGGAAAACAATATCTTGCGCAAGCTTATTTCCTCACACTTGGGAGCTATCCCTCATACATTAAGAATATCAGCACTTGATCTCTGCTACTCTGCAGCTGAATATGCTTACCCAGTATGGTCACAGTCAGCATATGCTCATCGACTAGACCCTGCTCTTAATGACAGTTGTTGCATTATTACAAGGTGCCTAAAATCCACCAACACCAATTGTTTATACCTGATTGCCAGAATAGCTCCACCAGACATTCAACATGAGGTGGCAAGCAGAAGGGAAAGGCAAAAAGCAAGACATGACCCAAGCCACATGCTATACAGATCAGATGCAGCAAATCAATGCCTAAAATTAAGGAAGAGTTTTTTGCATATCACCCCTCCTCTTAATATGCCTTCCAAGGATATGATGATTGAGCTATGGAAGAACCCTTTAAAGCTAGCTTTTAACATAGAACCAGTGAGGTGCTTGCCCCTGGTCATCAAGCTTCCTGGAAGACTGGAGATGCCTTAATTGACTTTGAACTGGAACCATTAAAGCCCAAAGCACACTTGCAAAATGGGGATTTCATAATAGCCTGACTTTGTGTGAGTGTGGTACTGCAGATGACACTGCAGAACACTTGCTTGGATGCCTTCTACTTTTACCGAAGTGCAGTCGAGACAACCTTTCAGCCTTCAACAACATTGCTGAAAAAACAGTGAAGTTTGGAAAGACTATGTTTAGAGACACGAAATATATATATTTTAATGTATATGGCAAGACAAAAAATGTTTGAGCTATCCAAACAATAAAGAAATATTTGCATCTAATAAAACTAATTGAACTTTTTATCATGATCACCAGTTTCTTTGTTGAATATTTATAGACCTAATTTGTTCTGGATTGTCTTGAGCTTGTACTTGTTTCATTTTTAAATCTTAAAAAATTAGCAAATGTTCTTCAAAAATTTGTTTTAATTTTTGTCTTAAAAAGTGTTGAAAAAATCCAAATTTATCAAAAAAAATTTTTTTATCTTGATTTTATGTTGTAATGTTTGTTGTTTTGTTGCTTCCTTTTTTGCTTGACATAACTGAAATATATTTATTACTTTAAAACAAACAATTTTTCTCTATTTTTTTTAGGTAGAGCTAAAATAAAAATACTCATGCTGAAAGGATTTTTCACTGACTATTTTTTTGTGTTATTAAAACATGCTTTTTAAAAAAAAACTTTTATCTAATGCAGAAAAAAGTTGTTAGAATTGAAAAAAATGAAGCAAATAACATCATGTAGCAAAGATAATAAAGAACATATTTCACTGGCTGAAAGAAAATTGACCAAAAGAATTTAAGAGTTTTAAGCCAAAGTCAAATTTTTTTTATTTGTATAGATTTAATTTGAGACATTTAATAAAAATTGTTTTTAAAATAGATGGAAAGTAAAATGCCTAAGCATAATTTTTATTTTTTATAAAATGCCCTGATAGCTAGATGTAAAAAAGTCTTATAATATACTTTAAGGTAATTTTCCTTAACCACTTAGAACACTTGAAAAATTGCATCACTGCTTAAACCTAACAACGTTTCAGACTTGGCAAACAGAAGCTGCCTAGCATATGGGATTTTATGTCTCCTTGCTGGACATATGAAAATCTTATTGTTATTATTTTTAGCTGTTCAAAAATAAAATTGTTGTTGCCATTGTCACCATTTATTTATCAAATGCATGAAAGTACCATCATGCAAAGCCTATGTCTGAACTTTATAGCTGGATCAGATTGGATTTGTAAACATTTCATCAGAATGCTTTTCATGATAAAGCAGTATTGATTTGTAAATCAATTAAAATGTATACACATTCATTTATTGACATTTAGTATTCAGACAATCAATGTAGGGCCTGACTTTTGATAGCTTGTTTTTAAGCAGGCTGGTGTTATTGATCTGAAGTAAATTTGATCAATAATACCTGCTCATTTCTTCATGTTTATTCTTAAAGTTTGTTCAGACTAAAAGTGTTTGCAGAAAAAGCAAAGCATGTAATGGAAAGCTTAAAAAATATGAAATGTTTCAACTTTTTACTGAAAGAGTTTGAAAAAAGCAAGCAGAAAGCAAACTATTTTGTAAGCATGGCAGAAAATATACATTTTGCTTTTTTTTTGTTACCACTTTCAGTTTGAACCAACATTAAATGTTATAATCAACATCAATTGACCAATACATTCTATTTAAAAAAGGCAAAGATTAGCAAGTATTTTTTGTAATATTGTAAATTAAATTTTAAAAATGAATGAAAGAAATAAACATAACATGAATGACAATAAAGAAATTAAAGAAATGATGAAGGAACTAAAAAAAGAGATGGTTAGAGACATTAAAAGTTGTTGTTTGATATACAAAATTTAATTCAATTTTTGTAAAACAAATGTGCAAAGGGTTAAATTATTTGAAAGAATAAAATAAAAACTGAACTGGAGAAAAAAATTAAAATTTTAGAAAAAGATTAAAAGTGACTATAAAACCAAAATAACAGTTATGAGTAGTATGGAAGACAACAAAACTTGGAATTTGGTAAAATTCCATACTTACCAATTAAAAACACAAAATTTCTATTCAACAACTTGAAAAAAAAATTTGAAAAAATAAATTAATTGCCCTGAGACTGTTGATATGACAAGCTCAACAGATAAATAGTCAAGAGCAGAGATTTCCAGCCTTTTTTCATAATGTACCAAATTATAAATTTAAGTATATTTGGTGGGCCACAAAATTACTTTTATATAAAATTTTCTCATTTTACAATTAGATACCATGACCAATTGACAAGTATTAAAACTAAATTTAAAATTGATTACCGTATATTTCGGCATATAAGACAACTCTTAATTTCAAAAAAACCACCCTTAAAAATTGTGGGTCATTTTATACAACCAATATAATTTACAAAATAAAAACATATGATAAATTTATAAGATTTTGCTCTAATTTTGTACCTCGTCTTATCTAATGGTCACCTTATATGCCAAAATATATGATAACTAATTAGAAATCTTAGTAAAGTGTGAAACTATTGAAATCATTATGTAATTAGCATTAAAAAATGTCTGTACTGGAGCTGCTTTAAAGTCCTGGTTACTTAAATTTATTTCTTCCTGCTTGCATGACTCAAAATTCATTAAAAAATGTCTGTACTGGAGCTACTTTAAAGTCCTGGTTTAGTTAAATTTATTTCTTCCTGCTTGCACGACTCAAAATTCATAGAATCTGTAGAAGAGCACTTGTAGTGGCAATCCCAAAGCCAATGAAGCTCATGGGAAACCCAAAGATTATTGACAGATATCCCTGGTCTGGGCCTCTTACAAGGCTTTTACAAAATACTACATCTTCATCCCTGATTGATCATTTTTATTTAAATGATAGGCAAGTATTCTTTTTATACATAATCGCAAGCAAAATCCAATATTTCATTAGTTTGCAAATTTTATTAAAAAACCTGAAAGTTTTCGACCATCATCAATCCTCATCAAAGCATCTAAAATATTTAGCACAAATTA
This sequence comes from Diplosoma virens, assembly GCA_963680785.1. Taxonomy (NCBI): domain Eukaryota; kingdom Metazoa; phylum Chordata; class Ascidiacea; order Aplousobranchia; family Didemnidae; genus Diplosoma; species Diplosoma virens. The sequence goes on along the minus strand of OY796886.1, from coordinate 38,823,382 downwards.
GCAATTAACTCTAAACTACAAATACAATCAATTACAATATAAACAATAATTCTCTCAAGTTTATGCTGTCAATGTTATTACTAATTCAATTTAAAACAATGACAATTACACAAAACTACTAGAATTTTTAGACTCACAACATAAAAACTTACAATTTACAATAGAAAATCTCCTAATACTCTCCCCTTTTTAGACCTGGAACTTAGAATACACAATAATTATTTACAATCATGGTGTTGGAGAAAACCGACTCATACTGGTATTTTTTTTGAATTTCAAAGCAGTTTGCCATTAAAGTGTAAAACAAACTTAATTAGTTGTATGCTGAATTGTGCCAAAAATATGTGTTCCAATCGCCAACTCTTTCAAATTGAAATAGAAAAATTAAGATCAATGTTTTTTAATAATGGATACCCAAATTATTTTTTCAATAAAGTTCTTTACCAATTGAAGAGTGTAGTTTTAAAAGTGCCTAAGTCACAAAATGTCGGTTTTGAGAAAAATGGCTTTAAAGTTTTAGATTGCTCCTGAAATCATGTTCTTGTAAAATGTTGCGAAATTCCTTCAGGACCTGGTTTCTAGTCACCTTGGCTACTTATACAACCGTGTCTACCTGACTCCTGCAAAAATTAAGCTAAATATGGCTCATTGTCGTCGTTGTTTGAAGGGCATCCACTCCAGGCCAGACACAAACAGAACTGGGGCCGAGGGTTTATCCTTTTACTACCCCAGACTGCTGCACTGCATGGATCAGATGCTGGCAGTGATGTTATTAAGCCAGCATCAAGTTTCGTCATCCAAAACCGTCAGACCGCGTGCTCCATGTGGTGCCCGATGTATGGGGCACATTGTTAGTACATGGTCTGCGGTTTGCTCTGAAGCGCCACACTCGCAATTCGGTGAAGGAGCGAGACCCCATTTGTGCATGGACAAATGGAATTGCCCAACACCAGTCCGCAGGCGGTTGAGCTTAACCCAAGCTGCTTGGGGTAAGCCCCATCCCAACAGGCCTGACACTGGTCCTGGGCACAAAAGCACAGAGCCTGGAAGCATTTTCACAGTACTCCGCATTTCATTTCTGATTTGTCCATTCAGAGGCACGGATGCCAAGTCTGGCAAGATTGTCCAAGAGATTCCGCGCACCTGGCACAAACAGGCGTCTGGATCTTAGTCTCACTTGGCCAGTATCTGAGGACCCACTTAAGAGACCATGCAAGATATGATCGGGGTCCAGAGATTCACAGTAAGCCAAGGAGAGTGTTGCTCCCAGTCGGCGAAGCTCAGCTGGCTGGATGCCTGAAAGTACAGGTAGGTGGTCCATTGGAGTGGGACGCAGGCATCCAGTAACTATGCGCAAGCGTCATTCAAGACACTGTCAATGAGGCGAGTGTGAGCACTGCAACACCAGACTGGCGCACAGTACTCAGCTGTTGAGTAGACCAGGGACAAGGTGGCTATGCGTAGTGTTTTAGCACCAGCACCCCATCCCGAGCCCACGAGTCGCCTCAGCAGTGTGATGCACAAAGATAGTTTTTTGCGCAATGCCACTAAATGGTGACGAAACGTGAGCGATCTGTCCAGTTTTACCCCAAGGTATGTAGGGGTTGGACAGAACGGTAAAAGTCTACTATTGTTGTAGACCTTTAGCTCACGTTTGGTCTCTCGGTTATTTAAGTGAAAGGCTGCCGTCACCGTCTTAGTGTGACTGAGCTTCAACCTCCAAGTCTGGAGATACGCTGAAAGTGTGGACATGTCTTGGCTTAAAGTCCCCTCCAAGTCCTTCCAGTTTCCAGAAGAATGCAACAATGCTAATCATCAGCTTAAGCAAACTTTCTGGAAATCATGGAAGGAAGATCGTACGTATAGATGTTAAATAGGAGGGGAGCCAAGACCGATCCCTGAGGAACGCCGTTTTTAAGACGGCGTAGCCTGCTTTGCTTGCTGTCACCGGTGGTAAGGGTGAAACTTCGATTTCAGACAAGCTCCATGATCATTTTGACCATGTGCTTATCTGGAAGTAGTCTCAGCAGCTTGCAGGTAAGGCCACGGTGCCAGACAGTGTCATAAGCAGCTGTCAGATCGATAAATACGGCACCGGCCTTCTTTTTAGCCTCGAAAGAATCCTCGATGTTCTGGGTTAGCAGAACAGCTTGATCTACGGTTGACTTCTCGCGTCGGAACCCAGCCTGCTCTTTAGGGAGCAGTGGATTGATTAATGGTTCAACGCGGGCATGGATAAGCCTCTTGAGGATCTTGTAGGGAACACAGAGCAGAGATATCGATCGATAATTCTTTGGGTCTCCCACGGGCTTTCCTGGTTTTGGGATCGCGACCACAAGCGCTCTTCTCCAGATCTTGGAAATTTTGAGTCGGTGCAAACAGGAAGAAAGGAAGTCACGTAACCAGGACTTCAAAGCAGCTCCAGCATGGAGTATAAGCTCTGGGCAGATGGAATCAGGACCCGGAGCTTTACCTGGTTTTAAGTGCTGAAGGGCAGCAGCAAATTCTCTCTGTGAAAAATTGTCAGAGATATTTACTGCGTCTGGTGTTGTGGCCCTCCAAAGGTCAGACACTTCTTGAAAGACAAGTCGAGATGACTTGTGATCAACAGCCTCGTATTTCCCATTTCTAACCAGCTGAGATGCAATAGCATCGGCTGAAACGGAACAGTGACAAGGAGAGTGTCGTGACCTACCAGTAAGGTTGTTCAAAATACTCCACGCTTTTCGACTAGAGTGTGAGAAGTCAATGCTTCGAACTGCTTCGGACCATCGATCCCTCTGCTTCCTGTCAAGCTTGGCAAGCATAGCTGTAGCAGCCAAACTTGAGTTGTCTCCCTGAGGAGACTGCAGAAAGGTTTTATAGAGGGATTCACACTCTGCATCCCAACACGGAATATAGTTATTTTGATACCCGAGTGGGATAGTCTTTTTGGCTGCTTTCTTAATGGTGTTACAGAAGTCCTGGTAAGCCGCATCCACATCAAGTGAATCAGACGGCAACAAAGTCTTTGCGAATTTATTCATCAAAGCAATGTAGTGACTCCAATTGGCCTTGCGGAAGTTCCATTGCTTAACAGGTATGCTTGGCACTGCCATAGCAAACCTTGGTGGTGTAATAAGCGAAGGTCGATGTTGTGACCTGGGGAACTTCTCAAGGACACGTCTATCCGGTAAGCGACTGTTTGGACCTACGCTAGCGAAAGCTAGGTCTGGATTGGTGCCAGTGTTCCAACGGCCGGAATAAAAACTGGCAGCGTCCTTGGCATTATATAGGAGGGCAAGACAATTAATACTTGCCCAGCCAGCCAAGCACTCATCGTCTGGACTGTTGTCATCGTAACCCCAGTCAGCATGACGACAGTTAAAATCACCAGCGTACAGACAGGGGTAAGGAAACACTGGGAGATCCAGGGTTTGCAATTGCGTTGGCGGTGGTTTGTAGACGTTGACTATTTTATAGCCATCAACGTCCACACACAACCACTCGATCTCCGATGTCGGTGGAGATTGGTCCAAAAGCATGTATCTCAGTCGCTCGTGGACAAACGTGGCCAGGCCATGCTTCCTGCATAAAGAAGACCCAGCTAGTTGGTAGTGTGGTAGCACCAACTTCTCTGCATCAGTACATTGGTTCTGCAGTAGGATGACAAGTGCCTCAGACTGCATAGCGAGGTGATGAAGAACATTCATCTTGCTTGCAGTGAGGCCTTCGATGTTCAGCTGAAGAATAGTGGGTCTTCGGAACTTGTTGGCAATGTGCCCTGAAAAGGGCAGTTTTATCCTGGCATTGCTCCATCCTGAAAAGGACGTTTGCCGATTAGCAGACCCACACTGAACATCGGAATGGGTAGATACCCTTCCGTTTTGGTAGGTTCGGTTTCGGTCTGTCATTTTAAAATCAATGAGCAGACTTACTCACGGCCCAGGCTGCGTGAAAGCACCTACCATCTGGGCCAAGCTGGCATCTCGTCTGAATATGGCTAAATCTTGTTTTGGACTTAGGCACTTTTTTGATGGCATTGTGACTTAGTTACTTCTAACATGAAAATGGATACTTCATTGTACATGGTTTGTTGAGAAATGAACTAGTTGTATTACCAACAGCTCTCAAGAAAGTAAATGACACAGTACTGGGTTGTATAAGCACTGCAATGTTGTGAAATGGGAATGTTTATACAAGGAATCAGGCTCAGCAGAACACACACACAAAAATACAGTAAAGCTGCTATACACAAGATTTTATCATTAGTAGGTCAGCAGTCTGTCAAGGTATGGTTTAGAACAAAGCATCAACACATGGCAGCCTTTAACGAAACATGAAAGAGATACATTGCTGGTTTAAAGAATATCATGTCATTATGGGATAACCAAACTGGTGAGCAAGAAACAAAAGATACATCAAGACAAAATTGCGGTCTACATGTTTTGCGCCAAAGTGGAAAAGCAGGATACAGGTACAGCTGAGGGAACCCTAAACGAAAGCGTAAGGAAACACAGGGATCACTTGATTATTCCCAATCCTCTTCATCAGATTCGCCATTATCTTTTGAAGATCTCAGTTGCCAGTAAAAGGCAACATCAGGAGACAGTAACATGTTTCAAGAAATTTTCTACATCTTTTAGTTTTGCTGCTTTTATTGGCAGGAAATCAACATAAGCATCTGGGATTTGTGAAAGCTGTGTCATTGTAATGACAGAGTTAATCTTCGTGCCTCATTTGAGAAGGCTGACAGGTGTTAGGCAATCACCAGTCATAGATGTGCAACTCAACGGGTTTGCACCCCGTTTGAAGAGCAGCCCTCGTATAGCAGATATCCCACTAGGTGCTCATAGAAACTATTCATAGGCAGCTTTGTAATCTTTTACTTTAATGACAGCATTACCATCTGGCAAGATATTATCTGTGACCAGGTGTTCCACTTACACGATTGTGAACAGTCTGTCATGGTCTTTTGCAGCAATCAGCTTTATCCACTCAGACGGCTGAACAACCTTGTCCTTTCTGCATCTCTTTTTTTCGATTCTGCCAAAATCACGGTCACAGGGCATTCTGCTATGTCCAGGCAGAGGAAAATGAACATCAATTTCATGAAGAAGGCAGTTTGATATAACGTGTAAGTACATTATCAAATAACGATTTTTATTCTGCGAAAAGAAGTTGTCTGCAAAAATGTGAAGCTTGGTTATGCATGCAGGTAAACCTGCGTGCAGGTAATATAATGATTGAGACACGAAATCACTTCATTAGGCCCTTTAGCTGCATAATGTTCAGCATGAGGTACATTGTGGCACAGTTGTTGACGTTGTCATGGATATAAAAATTGTGTAACCATAGCTGCCTCTTGTAGTACTCTTGTGACACACCAGTTAAGGGAAGTGGCAAATTCTTTTGGAAGTCCATAGCAATAACTGCAGTGTCACAGTTATCCCCCAATGCCTTTGCATTTTCGGAAACTTCACTTGTTTGTATGTAGAAGACATCCGCTTTTCTTACATGAAGTTCGTGCTCTATCTTCAAGCTTTTGGTTTTTTCTTTGTCTTGTGACAGCTCAGCTGCCTTTATCTCTGCTTGTTGTTTCTCGCAAGTGTCACAAATATCTATTCTAGGATATCCAAAAGAGATATTGAATTCATAATTAAATATGTTTTGGTACAATCGGTAGCTGCAGGTGTGTTGTAAATCCATGTTTTCAGACAAGAAGATGTGATGCATCTCAGCGATGGTAAGGCTGGCATCAAGATACTTCTTGTGCTGATTTTTGCTCCTGCTGTAATGACTTTCACAAGCAGGAAACTTTATGATGTGCTGCCAAACACGATTTTTTATATCTTCATCTATTTTTGAGTGGTTCCCATGCTTGCCATGATTGTTGGAGATATCCTTGCCAAAGTGAAGAACCTTTCTCATCAGCCTTGATGCCTTAATGCCATGCAGGCCAAGAAATGCAGCTTGACATATCTTCACACTTTTCTCCCCAGAAGTGACCATATAGGAAAAGCTTTGTCTACCTGTTGATTTTGGTGCATCCGATCATGGACATCGTCTTATTTCTTTATCAGATTTAAGGTTTACACAACCACAAAGGTAGATGTTTTGTGACTCATGGTCTTTCAATGAGTTGAAAGATTGAAAAATTGCAGCCCTTTCTCCAACACTAAGTTCATGATAACAGTGACAATAGCAGTGTACTAAAACTTGTTCTCTTTTTTTGATCACTTTTCCACTGTATGTGGTATGTTCTTCACCTGAAAAAGAAAGAAATATTTTAAACCTGTCATTAACATGTGTACAAAAGTTTAGGTTAAGCTGGGGTGAAACAGAATGTGGGAAAAATGGGACATATTGGCAATACATTCCAGGAACTACTAAGCCACTTCAGAAAGCACATAAAGCCATTCATAGAGGTATGGTAGTGGCAAACGTTACTTATTTGTGTCTCAAAAACTGAGTGTCCCTTATCTTCCATACATTTTACTCATTTATTCAAGCTAGTACCAGCACTACTACTTCAGAAAATTCTGCAAGCCATTCATAAGATATGGCATTGCAGTGGATGCTAACATTCTTTCAATTTTGGCAGTGCAGCTAAATGTGCAGCTACATTAATTGAGTTGGGTAATGTACCACTAAAATATATGCAACATTAAATCTGGACAGTTTGTGCATACTTAGCTTGCAGGTACATACATAGTATTTTTACTAGTTTTGTTGTTTTATGCCATACTGGTACTGCACATCCCACAGTAATGTACTGCACTACAGTGCTGCACATCAGCACTGCTCCTTAGTCTTCGCACCAAGTTTTAAGCCATGGTCGTGGTTTAATTAATCCGATATGGTGTACTCTACAGTACTAGTAAATAAAACCACATGGAAGAATACTGGCATCATGGTAATAGATTAGGCTAAGTTCTGTAAAATAATGTCACAGTAGACTAATAATTGGGTAGGCAATTACAATGAACAAAGACTTGTGACTTAGGGTATTTGCTATATCTTGATAGCTGAACAAAAACCAGTTCATTAAACTACAGCGTAATCTATTTATGAAACATCGTTTCTACTTTTTATAACAAACCAAGATTTTTGTAATGATCACTGTCAACATAGTAACTTCCAGCTTCTAACATTGCTAATCCATTAGTCAGCATGCATTTACAGCATTAGGGGTCAAAGATTTGTGGTGAGCAGCAAATACAGTACCGGTAAGCTTACACAGTTACAGACTTACCCTTTGCTTTAGTTGCTTTTATGCGATTATGTTTCCACTCAGCTGGGTTCATTTTCTTGTGCTTTGGTTTAGGAGAATCTTCATTACAATCAAGACATAACTGATAAGTATTAACAAAAACTTCTTTATTGCTTTACTCTTTCAACACTTTCTAATAAACCTGCAACCAAAATCAACTTTTCTCCTACCTTGCTTGTCACGTGACAAAATTAAACTATCTAATTGGATGAAAAGTGGTTGAAAAATGTCTTAGGGGCTTTCCCTTATTTGCAACAGGACTTAGTTACTTTTAATACAGCAAATTTGTCTTATTGAAAAAACTATGGCAGTGAAAATTGGACTTAGCCACTTTTTTTTCGAGTTGAAACTTTGTAAGTATATTAAGTGGACTATAAAACGCCTTTTTCTACTGCTAACTCCATATCGACCAAAATGTGACTTAGGCACAATTTATAAATTGTCAACAAACAAATTTAAATTGGACGCAACCTGCAAATAAAAAAGAAAAAGAAATCGTATCAGTTGAAATTCCATATGTGGGGAAACAATCTCACATATTCGCAAAAAACATTTTGAAACATATTTGGAAATCTTCTACCATGCATTTAGCACCTATATATAAAACTTGCAAGGTTGGAAATTATTTCAATTTAAAATCTAACACACCTGTGCTTTTATTGTCAAATGTTGTTCATTGCTTTTCATGCCCGTGCGATGTGTGTCTGACTTACATCAGTAAGTCAACACGTCATTTGTTAACAAGAGCAAAAGAATACTTAAATTTAAGTTCTTTGGTCAAAAGCAAAATAAAAGAACATATTAGTGAATGCAATTTGTGAAATAAAAAAGATACAGATATTCTAATACAGGGCTCTTCAACCTTTTTTTCTCTCATGCACCTTTGCAAGAATACTTTATATTTCATGCACCCTTGTGATAAAATTACTCAAAGTCTAAAAAAAGCTTTGCAGAACCCGCAATTTCTATTGTGTATTCTTAAATAAACATTTATAAAAAATACACAATACACATGAAAAGTGAGCAAAATATAAAAAAGAATGTTGCAGTGGGCTGAGAAAAGCAAAACTAACTAAAAGCAAAAAAATAATCAAATGATTAACAATTTATCAGGGATTAATGACTTTTCTGTGGTTGCAGTTTTCGTACCAATAAGTCATGCACCCCAGAGGCAGTTGTGGTGCATCCTTGTTGAAGAGCACTGGTCTAATACATCCTTTTATTGTTATAAGGAAATGTTCATCAGATTACGACTGTAAAATTCATGAAGCTTTAATAATTAAAAAGCATCAACCAAAATTAAATAAACAATTGTATGAAAACGGCTCATCTTTCTTGCTGCAACTATTCTAATTGAACTATGTGATTTGTATTATTTTTCTCTTCTCTTTTTTCCTCTGTGAATTCTGACATAGTTTTGTGTGATTGTCATTGCTTTTAAATTGAATTAGTAATAATAGTGACAGCATAAACTTGAAAGAATTATTGTTTATATTGTAATTGATTGTGCCTGTAGTTTATAGTTAATTGCTAAATTGTGCGAAATATTTTAGATGCTTTGATAAGAACTGATGATGGTCAAAAACATCAGCTTTTTTAATAAAATTTGCAAACTGATGAAATATTGAATTTTGCCTGCAATTATTTATATATGGATTTTAAAAATTACCTCTCTTCCTAAAGTATTCTTTTAACTGACATATCTAACCACTTACTTACTGCTACAGTAGTTAAAAACTTTAGGTCTTTTACTTATATTTCAACTAAATATAAATGTGACAAAAAACCATTGGATGCTGAGAAATTTTTATTGACTTAAGTTGACCATTATTTCCTAAAGAGCAGGCTGGGTTTTGACATGGGGAGTCGACCATGGATCAAGTTGTTCTGCTGACCAGAACATGGAGATTCTTTTAAAACTAAGAAGAAGGCCTGTATTGTATTTGTCAATCTGACCGCTGCTTATGATGCTTTCTGGCATAATGGCCCTACATGCATGCTGCTGAGACTTTTGCCAAATAAGCACATGATCAGAATATCATGGAGCTTGTCTGAAACTAAAGTTTCACCTTTACTACCAGTGACAGCAAGCAAAGCTATGCCATCTAAAAATAGCATTTCTCAGGGATTGATTTTAGTTACCCTCCTTTTCAACATCTATACATATGACCTGCCCTCCACAATTTCTAAAAAGTTTGTTTATGCTGACAACCTAGCATTGTTACACTCTTATAGAAACTGGAAGGACTTGGAGGGGACTTTAAGCCAAGACATGAATACACTTTCAGCATATCTCCAGACTTGGAGGTTGAAGCTCAGTGATAATAAGATGGTGATGGCAGCCTTTCATTTAAATAACTGAGAGGTTAAATGTGAGCTAAAAGTTTACAAATAGACTTTTACCGTTCCATCCAACTCCTACTTATCTTGGGGTAAAGCTGGACAGATTGCTCATGTTTTGTCACCATCTAGTGGCATTGTACAAAAAAACTATCATTGTGTGCCACACTGCTGAGGCAACTTGTAAGTTTAGGATGGGGTGCTGGTGCCAAAAAACTGTGCACAACTTCCCAATCTCTGGTGTACTCAACAGCTGAGTACTGTGCACCAGTATAGTGTTGCAGCACTCACACTTGCCTTATAGACAGTGTCCTGAATGACACCTTGCACATACTTGCTGGATGCCTGCATCCCACTCCAATGGAACACTTGCCCATACTTTTAGTCATTCAGCCAGTTGAGCTTTGTCAAGTAGAAGCAACACTTTCCTTGGCTTACCATGCATTCCTGGAACCTGACCATATGTTGCATGGTCTTTTAAGTGGGTTTTCAGATGCTCACCAAGAGAGACTAAGATGTAGATGCCTGTTTGTACCAGCTGCATGGAATCTACTGAATAACTTTTCCAGACTTGGCATCCACACTTTTCAGTGGATAAATTACAGATGAAACACAAACTACTGTGAGACCCATCCAGGCTCTGTGCTTTCATACCAATAACCAGTCCCAGGCCTGTTGGATTGAGTTTGCCTCAAACAGCTTGGGTCAAGCTCAATCACCTGCAGACTGGTGTTGGGCAATTCCATTCCTCCTTGCACAAATGGGTCTTGCTCCTTTACTAAACTACAAGTGCAGCACCATTGAGCAACTGCAGAGTACATCCTAATAGTGTGCCCCATACATTAGGCACCAAAAAAAGCTTGAGATCTGAGAGTTTTGAATGACAAGACTTGATAGTGGCTTAACAACATCACTGCCAGCATCTGATTCAGGCAATACAGCAGTCTAGGATAGTAAAAGGATAAAAACTCGGCCCCAGTCCTGTTTGTGTCTGGCCTGGAGTGGGTGCCCTTTCAAACAATGACAACAACTATAAAGGGTGTCCCAGAAGTCATGCACTATATACAGAGTTTTAGAGCTTCACCAGACTTGGCAATTAGTGTGTGTAATTACTTGAATCAGAGCTTTACTAAAAAATTAGGGTGATTGACTGAAGAGGTCCGGTAGATGCCCACCCCAATCACCACATCTGTCCCCTGTTGACTATTTCCTTTCAGGACATTTCAAATCAGTTGCAAACAGAATCGTCCATGCTCTCTCAATAATTTTAAAGGCTTGTTCACACACAATGAGATCAACGAGATGTTGTCTCATTGACAAGGAGACATTGAACAAAAATTTGGTTCAGACTGAATAAAGCAATGCGACATTTTGTTTCAATGAATAAATTTTGATCAAAAAAGAAGTTAACCGGAATATAAATTATTTAAGCTTTTATTTACATGCTAAAGATTCATAAAAAAGTAATTTATAAGCATAGACCCTACAGTAAGAAAAATGCTGAAAATCTAACATGTGGCTGACATTCACAAACATCTCTATTGTAAAAACAGGCAGATTTTACTATAGTTTCGTTTTCTGTTGTTCTTTATAATCAAACCTCGTGGTTTTGCAAGTTTAACTAGATAATTACCTAAGTTTCATGAAAAGCTGGTTAGAAAATCTAGTTCGTTTAAATTTTCTAGGCCTACTTTCAAAGTGCGGTAGCCCTAAATAAAAGTAGGGTAAAGTTTTTGAATATTTTTTTACTTATCAGTTTGATTTTAATGGACTATTATTTATAAGCTTAATTAATCTCAATTATAATTTAGTCACAAATTTTTTCTATTTATTTTCTCTAGTTGTATGCTAAAGATTAAAATTGGTAACTATTGAATATGGCAGAAAAATCATGTTATGCAAAGTGACATTGAACTTGTAGAATGGGATTTGTTATTTTGTTGTAGCTTTTCTTTTTTTTGTAATTAGCTTATTGCAAAATATTTTCATTACAAAAAGTTGAACAGTTGACAAACTATAATTTGTAGGTACGAATCTGTGATGAGGTAAAGAAATCTCAGACCAAACGTAAAAATTAACTACAATTAAAGGGTTAAAAAACTAATTGTAATGGTAAAAGGCACTTAAGCTGGCCGATTGTTTTTGTAGAATTTTGTAGAAAAAGTAACAAAGTTTAAAATCTTTTGCTGATTTCTATCACAGCAACTAAACTAAAGCACTGACAAAAAGCAAAGTGTTGGCAGCGTGATCGAGTGATTAGAATGCTGGGATTGCAATCAATATGGTCCCGGTTCAAAACCTACTTATGCCATTCTGTTGTGTCCTTGGGAAAGACACTCAACAGTACTTTCTCCTGCTTGGTGGTCTTGACAAGCAGTTTAAATTGAAGTCATATCTCTATTAAATTACTGGGGGACAGCAATACTTCGGCATCTCCAAAAGCAGGTCGGAGCAATTGCTTACCCTATGTATTAGCACCTTTGTTGCTTCCCTGTAAGTCAGGAGGATATAGAGATAAAATAGAAATAAATAAAATATTAAGCAAGAGTGCTAAATGGAACTGCTATTAAAGCATGTAATTAAGTACATTATAAAATATTTAAAGTATTATAAAAAAGGAAAACTTATTGGGCATCAACTACAGCAAGTAGAACAATGCTGAATGTTCCTTCATAGTTGAAAAACAAAGAACCAGAGTTCTTTGGGCACTGAAGGACAACATGCTTCCCATCCATGGCATCAATGCAATGAGGAAAATTCCAAATTTTTTCAAACTGTGATGCAATTTCCAGTAAACCTTTGCATGTTGGTGCCATTAAGTGAGTTTTGCTTAATTTTTTCCAAAGAGCATCACAAACTTGTGGAATGATGCTGGAGACAGTAGCTCTTCCAATGCAAAAAGATGCACTGATAGTGCAAAAAGAATCTCCAGTTGCTAAATATCTATGAAAGACAACAATTTTAAAAACATTTAATAATAATTTATACAATTAAAAGTATTACCTTAAAGTAATGGCTAGCTGCTCACCAGGTGAAATTGCCTCCCTCCAATTAGTTTTCAATTTTAAAATAGAAGGACCAGCAATTTTGAGCAGTTCATTAAATTGGCAAGGGGTGCATCTCGTATAATCCTTAAAATATGATGCTCTCTCTAGCTCCATTTCTTTCAATAATCAATGATATTCACCTAAAAATTTTACTTTTTTAACTTGTGAGTTTAATCATAAAAACTTAACATAGTTTGAGTAGCTTAGTAAAAAAAATAAATAAACAATAGAAGCTTATAATCACCTAGTGCTTTTCTTCTCTTTAAAATAGGATGGACCCAAACACATCTTTTTTTTAAATGTTTAAAACAACAGCAGTCAAAGTAACAGGATCCATATTTTAAATAGAGCTACTGAAAACAGGACAAAACAAAAAAATGTCAGATTATTTACAGTTTTAATCATGTCAAAAAAGAAACAATTAGCAATCATTATTGCATATTAGCTTAATGAGGAAATATAATATGTAAGAATATTTGAAAGCAAATGAAGCCCATCACTTGATTTTTATAATAATGCAAATAAGCAACATACCATAATCTAAATTGAGTGTCAAAAACTGTCTAAAAAAACTGAAAACCAATAATTTTGCTTACCAAGACTTGGCCAACTAGTTTTTTCAATGAACCAAAAAGTTGCAATGACATTTGTTACAGAAACTTTTCAGATACAAATCTATTATGTCTATTTGTCATTGAAATTAATGAGACCAATGTAATTTTTATGTGTTAACATCATAATAAAAAAAACCTAAAATGTTGGATTGATTTATTGGCTTCTATGTCTTACTAATTTCATTGTGAGCAAACGTCTTATTAGTACAAATAAGAAAAATTATTTAAAACAATATTTGAATGCAATAAATATCATTATTTATTTTTATACAAAATTAAGCAAGCACCAGGCAATGTTTTTTAACCAAACATTAGAAGATTGCAATTATTTGCTTTGATTAAAATCATTTATTTGAAAGGTCACAAAAGAAATGCAATTATTGTAAAAATTATGGATATATTAAAAACTCACAGGTTCAGACAATTAACTGTAGCTGGACAAAATCCAGAATAATAACTAATTAAAAAAAACTTAAAAATGTACACAAAATAGCTTATTCTTAAAGTAATTAAACAATTTTCTCATCTAAAAAAAACTTTAGCCTTATACTTTTTTGTAAGTTGCTATACTATTTATTTTTAGCAGAAAAATTGCCTATTTTTTATTTAACCAAAAACATCAAAAACAAGCAATGACTGGATTTGACTGGATTATTTTTAGCAGAAAAATTGCCTATTTTTCTTTTATTTAACCAAAAACATCAAAAACAAGCAATGACTGGTGTTGGAGCACCAAGTCAAAATGTAATTAGGTTAAAAATATCCGAAGTTGCAGAAAATAAGATTAAATAACAAAATTTATTTAAAAAAATTTTTTTTCAAAAAATTTCTGCCTAAATTTGATGATATAACAGTCTTTTTTCACTAAAAACCAGTGATTAAATTTTTTTTATACTTTTCTATACCTAGAATTTTATATTTACCAATCATTTTATATGTAAAACGACACAAACCGTCAAAAAGAATTAAAAACCAGTAAATTTGCTAAATAACTAGCTTAGCGAGATTTGGCTAACTAGTTTTTTCATTGAAGCAAAATGTCTCAATGACATTTATGAATGAGACTTTTTAGATACAAATCTAAAATGTCTATTTGTGATTGAAACCAATGAGACCAGTTCATTGTGTGTGAACATCATAATAAAATAAACACAATCTAAAATGTCGCATTAATTGGTGTTTAATGTCTCGTTGGTCTCATTGTGTGTAAATGGGCCTTAAGGCTTTTCTAACAATTGAGTGTCAAAGGATCACTACTGAATAACTCAGAAGGGTGAAAAACAGTTTTATAAAGAGAATTATTGGATCTGTCATTGTAGGAGATGAACAATTCGAGCATCTCTTATGACTGTAATCAGTAAAATTTTGAAATTTATATGTGTTTTTATGAAAGCCTTGTTGTTGTGTGATTTCTGGGACATCCTTCATGTATATTTGCTGTCTTTGTTTTTGTGCTGTTTTTATTTTTACAGTATATTTGTGTAATCACTGTTGCTTTTTTTGTCTTCTGCAACTTTTTGTTTGTCTGTACGAGGTCTGTTCAAAAAGTATCCGACCTTTTTCCCTCTCGCCAATAAGGTATGAGCAAACTGCCCGTGCAAAGCGTGGCTGCACACATACACATTCACGCATAATCGTGAAGCGTTTCAGGCCGATTCGTCATTTGTATCTCTCTGTGTAAAGCATTTAGTGCAGGCGTGTAGTACGTGTTCATCGGTTTTTTGATTTTCAGAAAATTTCATTTCAATGACAGAACGCATCGAACAGAGGTATTGCATCAAGTTTTGTCAAAAACTTGGTGATACTCAAGTTGAAACAATTCGAAAGATTCAACAAGCTTTTGAAAATGAGGCCTTAAGCCCAACTCAGATAAAGCAATGGTTTAAACGCTTTAAAGATGGCCGTGCATCAGTGGAAAGTGATCCTCGCTCAGGAAGGCCATCCACAAGCCGAAACGAGGAGGCGATGGATCAGGTTCGTGAAAAAGTGTTGGAGGATCGTCGTTTAACAGTACGAGAGATTGCTGCAGAAATGGGAATAAGCACAGGCTCAGTTCATTCAATCCTAACTGAGGATTTGAACCTGCGGAGAGTGTCGGCTAAATTTGTCCCCAAGCTGCTGACGGAGCAACAGAAGGAACTCCGGAAGGAAATTTCAGAGGACATGCTGGATGTTGCAAATCATGACCCAGAATTTATCAAGACAATCATCACTGGTGATGAGACCTGGGTTTATGGTTATGACCCAGAAACCAAGTTTCAATCATCACAATGGAAGCATCCGGAATCACCACGCCCAAAAAAAGCTCGGCAAGTCCGCAGCAATGTGAAAGTTATGCTGACCTGTTTTTTTGATTCCCGTGGCATCATGCATCATGAATATGCACCAGAAGGTCAAACAATCAACAAAGAGTACTACCTGGAGATTCTACGTCGCCTTCGTGATGCTGTGCGAAGAAAGCGGCCAAACATGTGGGCAGCAAAGAATTTTCAGCTTCACCACGATAATGCTCCCGCTCATTCTGCACATGTGGTCCAAGCTTTTCTAGCCAAAAACAGCATGCCACTTATTAGACAGGCTCCTTACTCTCCCGACTTAGCACCGTGTGATTTCTGGCTGTTCCCTAAGCTAAAAACAACTCTGAAAGGGAGGCGATTTCAGTCAAGAGAAGACATTATGAAAAAAGCGACGGAGGAGCTTCAGAGCATTCCGGGGGAGGAGTTTATGAAGTGTTTTGAGAAGTGGCAGAAGCGCTGGGATAAGTGTGTGAACCACCAAGGGGAATATTTTGAAGGAGATTGAATAAAACTTGCAAAATTTATTGTGTTGTGTGCTTTATACAAAAAAGTCGGATACTTTTTGAACAGACCTCGTACATAATAATCTTTCAGTGAAATTTAAATTTTTGCTAGCAATGATTGCACTGGTTAACAAAAAAAAAATTTTTTTTTCTTGCATGGACTTTGAGAATGAAGTTAGGGTAACTTTGGGGTGCTGAATCTGAATCTGAGCTCAGATTTTCTCTATTACATCACATTTTTGTGCAATTTGCATGGTTTTGTAGTGCTGCATTGTGTGAAAGTTGCTCATTTGCTCAGATGTTTGATGCCATTAATCAAGCACAAAAGCAACTTCAAAAACATAGTTTTTAAACCAGTTTTGCGAAATGGGAAAAAAAGGCCATAATATTGTTTATGGTGCCGGAAAGTCATGAGAAACTCAACTTCTTATTTTGATGTTGGATACAAGAACTAGCCATGAAGTTACAAAAATTTCACTTTGCAGACAAGGTAGTAAGGTTAAGAATGGTTGTTCTTCTGAAACATATGTTTGTATGTAACAGCATAGTTTCTAAACAGGAGTGTTTGTTAATATGTTACAGGTTCAGTAATATTTATAGTTCAGTGTTTTTAAAGCTTTTCTGTTTCATCTTACGTTAAGGTCTTAACATGTTTGTGACTTCCAAGCAAAGAAAATGCTGCAATGACCCAGATATTTTCTGTTATATCTGTGGTCATTTTACTTTACCACCTCAAAGATGTAATATCAATAGTTCTATCAAAAAAATTTACCTTGCTTATCTTGGAGTACCTCTTGGTGACCAGGACAAAAGTTGGGCGCCTTACCAAGTTTGCACAACGTGTGCAAAACATTGAGATCCTGGTCTCAAGGAAAGAATGTGAAGCTCAAATTTGGTGTGCCAATGATATGGAGAGAACCAAAAAAACATGTGGATGACTGCTACTTCTGCCTTGTAAATGTCAAAGGATTCAACAAAAAAAACAAGCAACACTTGCAATACCCAAACATACATTCTGCTTTGTGACCGATTCCCCATAGTGATAAAGTACCTGTACCCATTTTCATCAAGCTTCCGGATATTGATGAGGACCAGTTTAGGTCTTCCACGTCTTCAACCAATTTTGATGATGAAAACAGGATATAGCGCATGAGGCATGGAATGCTGGCCGAGTTTCTTTGTATAGTCAGACTGAATTGAATGATTTGATACGAGATATAAATTTGCCAAAGCAATCCGCTGAAGTGCTGGCTTCTAGACTGCAGGAAAAACATCTTTTCAAAGGTGGTAGAAATGTTTCATTTTATCGTAACCAGGAAGAGAAATTAAGATAGTACTTTCAGTCTGATGGCCAGCTTGTTTACTGTACAGATGTTGAGGGGCTTCTTGCTATGGGTTTGTCTGCATATTGTTCAAATGACTGGAGACTTTTTATTGATAGCTCAAAAAGAAGCCTTAAGTGTGTCTTGCTCCATAATGGTAACCAGTATGGATCCATCCCTATAGGACACTCTGTCACTTTGAAGGAAAACTACAAAAACATCAAGGTTGTGCTTGAAAGAGTGAAGTACTGTGTTCACCAGTGGTTGATATATGTGGATTTAAAAATGGTGAATTTCCTATTAGGGCAACAAGGAGGTCATACCAAATATTCTTATACCAAATATTCTATGCTACTGGGATAGTAGAGCCAATAAAGAGCATTGGGTAAGAAAAGAATGGCCACCAAGGAATACAATAAAACCTGGAGAAAAGTACATCGTCAATAACCCCTTGGTTGATCAGAAAAACATCATTTTGCCACCACTACACATCAAACTTGGACTAATGAAGCAATTTGTCAAAGCACTTGATCGTTCTGGAGACTGTTTTAAATACATTTTCTCAATCTTTTCTGGCCTTACTATGAGAAGAAAAAAGCAGGGATATTTGATGGGCCTCAGATCAGAATGTTGCTCAGGGACCAGTATTTTGTGACTACAATGACTGTCGTTGAGGTTCGAGCTTGGAAAGCATTTTCTAGAGTGGTCCATGGAAGTGCTCTACTTGCACAGCCACCTCAGTGAATTTCCCATGAATCTTGGCAACGTTAGTGAGGAGCAAGGAGAGCATTTCCATCAGGATGTCAAAGTGATGTAAAAACGTTATCAAGGTCGATGGAACTGCAACATGATGGCAGATTACTGCTGGAGTTTGATGAGAGATGTCCCTTACGCAGTTCATAAAAGATTAGCAACAAAAAGAAAATTTTTGATGCCATAATGTGATTTTGTTTGTGCTAAACTATGCATTGAATTTGTGTACAGTCATACTGATTGTTGCAATGTGACAGTGTTACTTTTTTGTATATTTTTTGCTTGGTTTTGCTTAAACCTGCTAATGTAATTTTGTGAGAATGACACAAAATGAAAAAACTTAGATTTTTATTGATGTCATACCTGAGCATAATCCTCCAGATTGTGTATTTTTAATATATTTCACGTATTTCCTATTTATATATGATGTGATCGATAATACACAAACACAGTTTAAGATTACAAATAGCTTTGAAAAGTCATTTTAAAGGATATGCTGCTTTCCATTGTAAACATTATTTCACTTAAGGGCACTTAAACACAACATAAATTTTTTAATTTTTGGCAAAAATTAGCAATTTTTAAAAAAATTAAGTTTTTATATCTCAAAAACCTGACATGATGAGCAAAAACTAACACCAAATTTGGATTCAGTGCCCCCAAATTGCCCAAAATCAGTTGAAAAATCCATGCAAGAAAGTGTTGACCAGTGTTGTTTTTATAACTTTTTTGGGATGTCAGGTGACTTAGTTGATCCTCTTTTGCTGGCTCCTAGCCAAGTGGATTCCACAATTGCTAACTGATTTTTAAATAGTGCTTTGCAAATTGTGTTGTGATTTATTTGGATTTATATGTATTTTGCTTTTAATCTTTAATGATATGCCAGTATAACTTAATGAATAATAAACTGAACTGATTTAAAAGATTTTATTGCTTAAAAATCTTAAATTTAGCATTGAGCTTATTTTTCAATCATTGTTAATGAATTTTTTTGATGAGTGTTTACCAATAATTGCCTTAAACACAATTTTTTTCAAGACTACCGTACAATCAGAAAGTTTTAAATCCATCTGCAGTCAAAGGTTTTTTTAAATTATTTATTGAAAATATGATTAATCTTGAAAAAATCAATATGTAGTTATTTTTCTGCAATGTTTTTCTTATTACAGTATTATGCATAATATAAAGCTTATTTTAGAAAATCACAGATTAGAATCAGATTTTCAGTATTATCTTATCTGCAAGATTTTATTGGTATGTATAATATTTTATCATTGTGATATAAAATTATGCTTTAGTAGTAAAGAGACATTGTTTTTATAATACATCTCAAAAAGTTTAAGAAAAGTGATGCCCATTTTTTTACAAAAATGACACCAACTGCTCTTTTAACCACTTGGCATACGATTATTGGAAATACTTGAAAATTGTTCATGGTAAAGAATTGAAAATAGATTTTGCAAGTAGATTCATTCTCAAAGCTTTTCATATGACACCCTTCAGGAGAAATTGTCAAAATGAAGAAGCAAACCAAACTGAGTTACAAAAAAAAAAAAAGCAGAGCTTAACCTAATCAAAAGCATTGACCAATGACAAGATATGAGGCTAAAAGAGTTTTAGAGGCTAAACAAAATTGTTTTGTTTACAGAGAATAGGATTTTATAAAGATAGTTTGTAAAGTGGAAAGGTGAAAAAAATACTCAAGCAAGAATTAAGACTTATTGATGCTGTAATGAAGAGCATATCATGGATTTTCAAGAAGATGCTGTTCAATGGCAAACTCATGGAAAATGAGGTTGAAAATAACTGTAGCAAGGGCAAGGAAGATTTTTGCAGCTTTGAGAGACAGGAAGATTGATGACAGACTTGGAAATACCAGTATGTTATAAGCTCTTATCGTTTGGGACATGCAACCAACATACCAACAATCACAGTGCTACATAATTTGGTAAATAAGGTTCTTGCAATGATGACAGCATGTCCTTCTGGTTGCTAGCAAGAACATTGTGTTGAAAAACCATACATTGTTCCAAAAAAATAGCAGTGTTTGTCTGTTGTGGTGACTGGTTTTTTTAAATTTCATCAAACTGTTTCTTTCTGTAAAATATAAAAATAAACCAGCCATTTGCTTTGCACTCTGGCTTGGCATTTAGTTGTTCGATTTTTTGAAAAAAAGAAATAAAATTGATGAATTGTTCTAAATAGCCATTTGTGATTAATACAAATAAAATTTTTTCTTTTACTTGTTACAATTTTCTTTTCAAGCAAATCTTGCCTTATAAATTGCCCTATAAACTAATGTATCAATAAGATTAATTTTAGGGTTTTGTGAGTTAAAACAATTCTAGTGTAAGTATTGGCTGCTAAAAGTTGGTATTCTATAAACTGAAATTACGAATTTGAATTCTCGTTTTTCTACCAGCAAAGGAAGTGGCTACATTCTTTCTGAGTAAGTGAAGAATAATGCGAAGAAAATGAAATAGATGAAAAAATAATCACAAAGTTTTTTATCATTGAACACAGTCAAAAATGTGCAAAGAATGATATTTCATTCTGTCAATGTGGTTCAAGTAGGGTTGGATCATTTTTGTGAAAAAATTTATGATTGTGTCATGAATTTATTGTTTTTGTTATGACATTGTACACTTAATATATCCCATCATGTAATAAAAATAGTAGAATTGTTGTTTTTGTTGTTGCCCCCCTTTCAAAGGGTTATGCTACAATTTGGCAGAACCAATTTGGTAGGAGATAATTTGACAGGACAAATTTGTTAATAAGCCAATTTGTCTTGTGACAAATTGGTTTACATTGATTTTACATTGACAAATTGACAGAACAAATTGTAAGACAAATTGTAACTGCTTTAACTTTTGAATCACTGCCATAATTGTCGTGATTTTTTTTTTGTTTTAAGTTCTTTTGCTGACTTTTTATCACTTTGTTAAGCTTTACTTTTTGTATTTGTTTTCAAATTTTTGATTGCTTTCTGACGAGCCCTATAGATGAAACAAACTGTTAGAACTAGTTAAAATAAAACTGTTTATGCATGTCCACCAGAATAGATTTGTTTAGATATAGTAAAATGCTTATTATGACATCATAACTTCGTACACCCGTAAAACTTCAAACCTGTTGTCTTTGTAGTAATTTTTTGTGAAAGATATATGTTAAATGACTGTGATTTGAAAATTTAACTATTGAAGTACCTTTTTTAATTCAAATAATCGAAATTAAGCTATTGTAAATTCAAATCGATAAATATTTGGCTAGGAACATCCCTAAATTTAAAGCATTTAACAACTTTAAATTAAAATTTTCACTGTTATCAGCTAAACAATTACAATTTCCTTTGTGACATAAAACTTTTTTGCTATCGCTTCAACGCTAGTGAAGGTAAATCATTTTTATTTATTTTCCTGCTTAATTGGCTCGCCACCAAATTGGCTTACCAACAAATTTGTCCTGTCAAATTGTCTCCTGCCAAAATGTCTTACTTCACTTTCAAAGATATCTTAGATGAAGCTGTCCCTTAACCCCTCAAAGAAGCCAATCTAGATTTCCACATTTGGATTACCTCTACTGCTTTTAAAGGATTTTTTCACAGATTAGTTGTGAAGTGTTGTGTTGGTTACAGTTAAATAGGTGATTAATGTCATGTGTGTGTAACAAGTATAGTGGGCATTGTGGCATGTAAGAATCAGGGTTTACTGCATGTAGATAACTTCTCAAGATTAGTGATTTTTTGCCCCTAAGTTGTGCAAATTTTGTATGCAAATGGCATGATAATGTTTGTTGTCGTGAATGAATGTCATATGCTGTGGTGTTAGTAACATATAAATTTTTTTTTTCTAGAACCGAGATATTGTAAAATAATGGTAATGTAAGTGTGCTTCAGGTTTTTTCTATATTTCTCAGAAGTTCTCTTTGGATCTAAGATGATGGTGTTAATGTAATCATCGTTATAAAAGATTGTGGTATTCATGTTTCTGTGTAGATTTGAGAGTACATTAAGATTATGTGAAGGCTGTGTTTGAGTCAACTGTTTAAGTTGAGTAGCATGAAGCTTGCCCTTTAGAAGGAATTTTATTTTAAAATGAAAGTGTTGAGTGTTTGTGTCTTGTATGTATCTAGTAGCAAGCACTAAGCTGTGTTTTGAATAGCTTGCAGTTTCTTAATGTTGGTGTTGATATGATAGGGCTCCATATGGTGTTTGCATAGTCCAAAATGAGATGAGTGATAGGTTTAGATATAAAAATGATTAGCCCTTTTCTTTAGTAGATTTCATAGAAACAAATGCTTTGAGAATGTTAAGCTTTAGTAAGGATGACATTTATGTGTTGTGACAATGTCAGTTTTGGGTCCAGAGTGATTTCAAGAATTTTTGGTTGTTTAGAGAAGATAGAGTGAAGTGATAGAGTTGTGCCATATTTCACTAGGTCTGGTGTAAAAAGTGCTGTTGTAGTTTTGTCTGTATTTATATGAAGATTATTATGGTGGCTGGCTAAAAAGTTGTTGGGTCTTTAGGTGTTTGGTGTTAGATGGTGTGATTGTTATGTCATTCATGTACATGTATGTTGTGGTTTGAATGTCTTTTATGGGAAGTGAAATGTCAGAAGTGTAAATGTTGAATAATCTTGGAGACAGAACTCTGCCTTGTGCTACTCCAGTGTTAATTTGTTTGAGTTTTGAGAGTGTGCCATTGTACATTGAGTACATGCTTGTCATCCTTTTATGTAGTTTGCTATGAACTTAATGGTGATGTTAGAAATGCTTGTTAGTGTGAGTTTGTGTATAAGTTTGTGAATGTTTACTGTTTCAAATGCCTTGCTCACGACCAAAGCTACTGCTACAGTGCATTGTGGAGGCTTTGGATTGTTGAAACCTTTTGTGACTTGGTGGCAAATGTTCTGCAAAGCAGTGTGCATTGAGTGTGTATCTTTGAATCCATGTTGATAAGAAATGATTGGAATGTTTTCTGTTATGTATGGTAATAGTGTTTTCTCTAGTGTTTTGGCAATGGGTGGTAGAAGTGATGTGGGTTAGTAGTTTGTGCCAATGTTTTGGTTGTTTTAGAATAGGAATAATTGTGGCATGTTTTCAAAGATGGGTTATTGTGTTAGTGTTGAGAGCAATGTCGTACATGTTTATGAGATATCTGATGGCAAGTGGCCCTAGGTGTTTGAGTTATCTGATGTTTATGCCATCAGGTCAAGTGGAATTGTTGTTTGTGCTGTTTGAGATGGCTAATCACATTTGAGTAGTGGTAAGTTGTATTTCCTCTGTAAGAAGGTTTTTGATTGTATGGTCTATGTGCCTGTTGATTTTGTATGTGCTATATGGAGTGATGTTTGTGAATTGTTTGTAAAAGCTTTTGCTTTGTCTGTGTCAGTGATGGCTGTTTTAGTTCTGAAGCAGATGCTTCTATTGTATTGTGTAGATGGTTTTTTGTTGGTTAGTTTTGCTATGGTCCCCCAAAGAAAGTCAAGATTGTGTTATTAATTTTGTCAAGATGTTGTTTCCAGTTGTTTGTTTTATAATTATATACAGATGAATCCAGTTCATTGTGTAGCCAATTTGCCAAGCTTTGTTATACCATTAACCAGTTTATGCATTTATCCAAAAGTAGTAGCAGTATGGTCAAGTGGTTAGAGCATCGAAATTGTGATTGACATGGTCTTGGTTCAAAACCTACTTGTGTCATTCTGTTGTGTTCTTTGGAAAAACACTTAACGGCTTATTCCCCTGCTTGGTGGTCTAGGCAAGCAGTTCTAAATTTTAGTCATATCTTTATTGAATTTTAATTGAACAGCAATCAATATTTTGGCATCTCCAGAAGTAGGTTGGGGTAATTGCTTACCCTAAGTATTAGTACCTCCATTGCTTTCCTGCAAGTCAAAAGGATAAATATAGAGATAAAAAATAAATAAATAATGGTAAAAACACACCCTTTTGATTATAACTGTTGCTTAATTGGGTCAGTATGTGTACCAATTCATGATAGGCGTTTCAGAATAAACTCGTTATAGTATTACCAGAGAGTTATAGAAATTTCTATATTCCATAATATCTATAAATTCCAGTGGCATTATGCTTGGTTTCTTCATTGCTTTGAAAAGCAAAGCAAGCTAGTGTCCTGTTGCAAGAGGTCTTGTTTCCACTATGAGCATAGAATAAAGTATTTTTTGTTTGTTTTATTGATTTTTTTACTTTGCTTAGTGCCAAGGCTGTCTATAACTTACAGGCCTGGAAGCACAAATAAAATGGCGGACAACAAAGGCTGACACGTCACAGATTAAAAAAGGCATTCACATTCCAAACGCTTTTTAAAAACTTGAACAACTTTTTACTTCTATTGGTAAAACTGTACTTACTACTTGTAAACTGTAATAATTTATCAATATCACTTTAAGTTTGTTACAAATCATTTTTATTAATTATGCTTAGGTAGGATAACTCATTAACAAAAATTTAAATGGGCACAATAAGTTGCGTAATTCAATAAATAATTTAAAATTGGTAATAGATTGAGAAAACCTTCTTTATAATCATAAACATTGATTTATACAAAAACTGATTAAATTTTAAAAGTAGCTTTAAAATTTGGTGGCTCTTTTAGTAATTACCGCAAAATACATTGTCACTTCAAGCTTTGGAATAGCTCAGGGGTCTCAAACTCGAGGCAAGAAAGGGGCCAATATGTGATAAGTAGGCGATCCAGGGGCCACACAAAATTCGGTCCTCTTTAGAAGAGTAAAATTTAAGAAAATAAAATATATTAATTATAACTTTATTAAAATTCTCCTGTTTTTAAGTTTATTTCAGTTGTAAGTTGATAGGCAATTTATAATGAAAGTCTTTATGAGGTTTCTTTGAACTTTGAGTGTCAGATGGAAGACTTCTGGATACGCTTAGAATTTACTAATGAGTCTATATCTGGCTTCAGGCTTGCATCTTTGATAGTAGCAAGTCTTAATACAGATTGCAAGTGTTCATCAGTCAGCCTTGATCTGATGGCACACTTGTTCACCTTCATGGTGGAAAAGAACTGTTCACACACACATGTACTGCCAAACATTGCCAGAATTCGCAAAGCAAAGGCACACAATTTGGGAAACTTGTCGAATGGTAGGAACTTGTAGAATTCCGGAATACCAACCTCTGCATACTTCTGCCTGAGCAGGGTGTCACACTGAAGCTCCATTAACTCCATCTGAAGGTCCTCTCTCACAGTTTCAACATCCACTACTAGTGGTGTAGCAAAGAGCACAAATTGTTTTTCTAAAGCCAGAAAGTCTTGAAATCGGCGCTCAAATTCTGTATGTAAATTTGCAATCATTTCCACATACTCAGTCAGACATTCAGCATCAACCTTTCCCAGTGACTGCAAAGTCTTGAAGTGTGCAAAGTTTCCATTTTCAAGCTGCTTTCTCCACAATAAAAGCTTGCACTTGAAAGCTTTCACACAGTCATACATGATAGTTATAACTTGTTTTGGACCCTGTAGACTCCGGTTCAGCATATTTAAGTGGTCTGTCAAATCTGTGAGAAATGCAAGGTTGGATATGAAAGTGGGATTGCAGAGTTCAGGAATATCATTTTTTTTCATTGCCATAAATAATCCAATTTCTTCTCTCAAAGCAAAGAACCTCCTCAGGACATTTCCACGACTGAGCCACCTCACTTCTGTATGATAGAGCAACTCTCCATATTCACTCTCCATGCTAGACAAAAAAGAAGTAAACTGCCTGTGATTCAGAGACCTTGCACGTATGAAGTTCACAGTCTTCACAACTACATCCATAACATTTTTCATCTGGATCTTTTTTCCACAAAGTGCCTCCTGATGAATAATACAATGTATAGCGGAGATATATTCTCCAAGTTTTTTTACTTTGTCTTTTAGAAGGCCAACTAAGCCCACCCTTTCAGAACACATTGCAGGGGCCCCATCTGTAGCTACTGCCACAAGCTTTGACCAATCTAACCCTGCACGTTCAATGCACATTTCCAGTTCATTAAACACGTTTTGTCCAGTACAACTTCCCTTCAATGGTAGCAAGTCCAACAATTCCTCAGTGATATTAAAATCTTTGTCAACACCTCGGATAAATACAGCACAGTAAGAAACGTCTGTAACACCTGTACTTTCATCAAGGGCAAGTGAAAATGTTTCAAAATTTTTAGCAGCAGCAGTAAGTTTTTGATATGAATTACTTGCTAACTCTGTGATTCGACTGGCAACAGTATTTGCTGACAAGCTAATACTCTCAAAAAGTTTCTTTTTCTCAGGACAAAGAATATCACTGGCTGTTAGAAGACACTCCTTTATAAAAGTACCTTCAGTAAATGGTCGTGAGGATTGTGCAATCTTTTCACTCAAAGCAAAACTAGCTCGTACAGCATTTTTACTTGTTTCGTTCAATTTAGAAAAAAACATTTTGTTGCTTTGACAGGGCCGACTTCAGTTGTGTAATTTTTTCCTCTCGCATTTTCCCACTAAAAACGTCATATTGTTTTTTATGTTTCGTCTCGTAATGCCTTTTAATGTTATACTCCTTTCGTACTGCCACAGTTTCCAGGAAAATCAAGCATTGTACTTTGTCTCTCGCTTCTATTACAAAATACTTATTTTGCCACTTTTCTTGAAAATTTCTGTTCTCTTTTTCAACTTTTCTTTTCTTTAGCTTTGACAACGACATTTTCAATGTTACACAGCCCTACAAAAAATTAAAATTTGGCCTGAAGCAAAAGCTTAAACAATATTATTTTCTAACGTGCAATACTGTATGGTAAAATGGCGGTTGCGCACGTCCAAAATGGACATGCGGCTGCGTCCGCGTCATTCTTATAATAAACAAACAAAAAAAATTTTAATAAAAAGTTTATACAGCCGTACTGTTTGTTTGGTCCTACATATCTACATCAAAAATTTTTAAATATTATCTTTTAAAACAGTTAAATAAGCTAGCAGCAATTAACCTATTAAAAATGTCCTAAAAAACTTTCAGTCAAATGCCGTAACTTTGTTGGCAAATCACTTACGTAATTAAATTCGAAACTGATTTTTTGCTTAGTAATAACCTCACATGACTGCCTCTTAGTCTCATAAAAAAGAAACCAATACTTATTCTCTTTTAAACTGGTTTGGGTTAACCGGACACATTCGGCTGTTAAATACAATAGTACAAAACACGCTTGCGCACCACAAGGTTGTTTGTTACGCGTGAGTGATTGAATTGCTCGAAAGAGAAAATATAAAGAAAACAGACAAGATTTTTTGTGGCGCGAAATGAGAAAAGAAAGAAAAAAAGGATTATTGCACATGGTATTTTTTTAAGCTATGGCCATGTAGTGTTTTTCAACTCGGTATGTACTATTAACACGAAGGTATTATATTTGAAGGACAATTTAGTATATATGTGTCAGGTTGCTTGAGGGCCATAACTTTTTGGTCGGCGGGCCGCATGTTTGAGACCACTGGAATAGCTGCTCAACATTATATTAAACAAAACACTGGCGCATTTCAATAAAATAATAGAATTGCTATTTAAACATAAATTGCAATCTTCAGACATCATGAAAGCATCAACAAATTGCGTATACTCTTTTAGAATTTTTATAAGGACAGCCTTTTGATTATTTAGCTGAATGAAAACTTTTTCATAATTTTTTGAGATACATATTATAAATAAAGCATGAGCAGCTTGAAATACATGTAATAAAATAGTTGAAGGATAAGTTAATCCCCCTCAGTTAAGTTCTTGAAAATATGTAAGCATGGAATTGTTTATGTCAACCTGCAAAAGTTCACCACTTTCATCAACAAGCAGTTGTTTGCAACCACCACAAGACAGTGTTGAAGTGACTTTTTTGGCAGCATACCCTGCAACATAGAGCAAAACTGGTAGCTGAATTTCATCAAATGCAACTTAGTCGTATGGAAACTCTTGTCATAAAGTAAACCGTAAACTAGGCTTTTATTCACAAAATTATGACTAAAATCTTATTCAAATAGAATTAAGCATTTGAAATTAAATTAGCTAAAATCCATTAAACAAAACCAGAGTGCTATTTAAAGTTTAAAAAGTTTGCACAAGGCAGCAAGTTACATAGAAAGATGACAACGAGAGAAATGAATAAACTTATGAATAAGGCAAGTGTTATGGTGGTTTGAGTCTAGGTTAAATCATGATAACTCTTCAATAGAATTTTGGTCGCCTTTTGATAGTGTAGTACTTTCAACTGCATCCGAAAATTCCAATAAATAATACTTCACTGAAATGGTGAAAGACAGAGAATGTAATCTCAGCAAGCTATTAATTTTAAGTTTTCACTTTATTTTATTTCTTGAACAAACACTAATCTGTTGCCGTCACACATTTGACGATACTGGGCAAATCGAATTTCTAAATGGTCAGTCTAAAATTTGCCATAAAGAACAAAGTCAAAATTTAAATTCTCCAACAAATATTTACCAACATCCTTCAATACTTTTAAAGTATGGCACAAAATCAAATAGGTATCTTTAGTGAGAAATTCTTCTCTCTAGCATTGCAGCAAGCTTAGATTTGACCACACATCTAGCCAAGTGCCCATGGAAGAAAGGAACTGCACATTTTCATGACCAGCAGCATCAACAGGACAGGCATATTTGTTCATTGTGTTTCTTCCTTTATAAGGATGTTTTACATTTACAATACACCACCACCTCCAAATTAATGAAATAAAATGTGATGTTCCATTCCAGTTTTCCATGTTTTCTGATTCAGGGCCATAGCATCAATGCTGCAACAGTGGTATCCACAAATATTTTTAAAGCCAATTTAATGTCTTGTGTTTCCAACAAGTGAGGGTGGAGTGCTTTCCATGACAATGTAGGAGCTTTTTTCAATGTATATTTAGCTTCTTTTAGGTAAATACTTTCTAGTTCTGCAAACAATGTATACAGAACTTTATTGTTGTCAGCAATATCAGGAAATATAAAAGTTTTTTTTGCAGTTTTTCAAATTTAACCAATTGTTTCTGATGCATTTAAGTATATGAACAGAATCAAAAAGCAAAAAATGCGTTGCTGGTCATTAAACAGATTTACTACCATGAAGGTAATTCAGCCATCGAAGAGCAACCAGCAAACAGAGTAAACAACTTTCTGTTAATTCTGTTACCATCACTAATTATGCTGATCACATTGTATTGAGCTTCTACAAGTCTTTTCAACAAGCTTTTTAAAATGTTACATAGATTTTCAGCAGTTAGGTTTTTTGCAGGAATTAGGGCTGCTACATCTTTGTTGGATGAAAGCAAAGATGAGATCATGAAACAGTGAAGCAATGTAGCTGTTGCACCTTCATCTGTTGCTCCTGATAATTTTGAGTTTTTGTAGGTGATGCAAGGCTTTATGTGGATTTCATCAAGCAAAATATTAACATGTAATTCTTTTGGATTCAGGTATTTACTTTTGTTGCCAAATATGAATTTGATTCACTGCTTTCACTCATAACACTAGACAATTGATGAAGATGCTGACTGCTGGGTAAAATAAGCATGTTGTTTCTGACGTGCTCATAAATAGCTGATGATTTGATTAACAAAGTATAAGCAGATACAATTAGTGAAGAAGAAAACGTTTGCTGGTTTGGGCTTTCAATTGAATGTTTTAATTGTTCAACTAAAAAAGTGCGAATATCTTTATTGGCTTCAGTAGAAATATATAAAATAATTTTACTTGCATGTTGAACCAATGACCTGTCACTCACTACAGTAGAAAATTTTCCTGTGTCTTCATTGTTGTGCAGTCGAGCAAGAAGATTTTCTAACTGGCTCCAATGCTCCAAACAACCATTTCTTAACTGTAGCCATTTAAGGTCATCCAAATCAAGCTTAATGTCTTGAAACCATACATCTAAATTCATTGATTTGTGCACACGAACAGAAAATTTAAGGAAGGTGTAACATTCAATTACTGGAAATGAAATGTGATATAGAAGCATATAATCATTATTTTTTTGAGCAATAGCAGAATGTTGAAATTCTAGCAGATGCTTATCTAATCCTTCAAGAAATGATTCATATGAAGTAATTTTGTTGGTGTTAAGCCATTGTTCTTGCACAATTTCATGGTATTCCTCATTTTGTTTGCAACGTTTTGATGGGCTGGAGCATCATACAGAGGTAGTTGAAGCTGACAAGTAAGAACATAAGTTTGGAAAAATGCAAGAAAAAGCATCTTTTCAAAGCGCAAATTTTTTTTCATGTTATCTTAACATCTGGGTCACCATTTTTTCCAGGTAGAATGTCATATTTAATAATATCACATTCTTAAAAATGTTTGATACAAACAACTGTATATTTCGACATGCTAAGTCCTTCTCTTGGTATTTTTCTTAACCATTTTTCCTGTAAAGTTTTATCAGTGAAGCAAGTTACATAACCTTTTTCAGAATTACTATCATAATTTGATTTACAATTAGGAACACAACATTTATTAACCATCACACTTCTTTGCTAAATTTAAAGACCAAGTAATATAAAATGTAATAATAATCAAACTGAAACAAACTATACATTATGAAAGATTGATTATATGTAAGAGATTAATCAAGCTTACCTTAAGTTAAAAGCAAAAAATGTTAAATGGGCTACTGATTAAATGAACCACAGTTGTTGAACAAAATCATAATTTTACTGAAGAAGAGAGACTTGCTTTTTTTAAAAAAAAATATATATATATCTAATTGAAAATAATATATGGTTTTGCTTCAAAGGCTTGTCAGGTGACCTTCCCCCTATTGTGAATAAAATGATGCAAATTTGAATACTGCAAATTTTTGTTGTCATTATACATATATATTTGTTATTGATACTGTCACTCTAGCTTACATTAAAAATGTTGTTGACTATTAAGATGCATGTATGACAAAAAATCAAAAAGTTTTACAGTATCAGGCAACTCAAAGGTCAAGACAGACTTATAACAGAAGAGCTAAAATTATCATCTGCAAAAAGTCTATGTGATAGTTTTGGAACAGCTTCCCTGTCTGCAGTCCTGACAGACTCATTATATTTACTTAAAATAAAGTTAAGTTCTTGAGTAACTAAATTAAAAATAAAAAAAAAAACATGAAAAAAATCAAGATTGTATTAGTTTTAACATAAGTAAAGCTCTTATCAAGTTCATCAAACTTTATAAAAAAGCTAGTATAAATTTTAGTTTAGTTATTTTCAGTTTGTTATGAGCTATTTAATGAATCACAAAAGTTTTTAGCTAACTTCTTTCTTCAAGCACATGTATATAAACCTACAATAAACTGATAAACCCATTGTTTGTCAGGTGTCCATACTACAGATAATTCTACTTTATTTATACTTTAAATTAGACTTCAGTTGTTCAAGTTTATTAAAACTGCCATAACTTCAGGTTTAGAGGCTACCTATAACAATATTACTTATCAAATTCTGCTAAAGTAAACTGTCATTGTCAAAGAATCTTTTTTGTGAACCAGCAGTTACCAAACTGCGTTGCTATTCATCAGCCTTTGTTGGTGACATCATTATGGAAAAAGCAACTCCGCTTCTAGGCCTGTAGTTAAAATGGCCTTGTTAGTGCTCATTTAGATTTTAAGCGTGATAAAATCAACAGAAGAAACAAAGAATTCACTACCAGTTTATTCATTTTTTTTTTGCTTTGCTTAGTGCTCACTAAAGTTTTAAGTGTAGAAAGATCAATAAAATAAACAAAGAATGCTTTATTCCACATTTGTAATGGAATCCAGCTTTTAAGGTCTGCATTCCTCAACAATAAGTTGTTATGCTTTGTTTCTTCTTTTCTCATGATGTGAACAAGTGATATAAAACAAAGAAAAAGACAACTGCACATCTTTTTTTTAATCTGTAAGAAACAATGAAACTTTTTTTTTTTAATTAGAGGATGACAGATATTTAAAACATGCAGTAATGCTTGAGCAACTTTATCAGATTAAGACAGATGTTTTAAAAACACTAAAAGTGGTTGAGCAATTTTAATCTCGATTTGTTTTGTATTGACTGCTATCTTTTCATGAATGTACACCAAGAGCATTGTGCATTTGTCCTCACAATGCATTTTTAATTTGCAGTTACTTTCTTTGATGTGTAAAAATGTTTGGGTACTTGAATAAATAGCTTGGAATTTCTATTGAATAAACTGGATTATGCAATAAACTGGTACACGATTAATTGACATGTTTTCTTAGCAAATAATTGGTTTTGGTTTGGGATTTCTGATCTTATGCAAAAAAGTGGATTATGCAGTTATTCAGAATGCAAATATCCAGTTTCATTTGTATTTGTTTGTTTATGTGATGTTAAGAGTATTAATTTGTGGGTTTGATTTGTTTTATTTGCAAAAGTGATTACAATGTTGAATGAGCTTGAGGATATGCATGGTTAAGTGAGTGTAATTTGTGCTTTTGGGATTTTTTTAAGGACAAAGAGTCTCTCGACTCGAGTATTGCCTTGACAAGGTGCTTGTTTGCCTAAAGGACATTTTTTGTGTGGAAAATTTTCTGTGTCGGAAATGAGATCTTTAACATATTGTTTAAATGATGCCAAATTTTTGTTTTGGAGGTTAGTTATTGTTTTAGTGAAGTGAAATGGAGTTTTATGGTTTTGTAATATATGCTGAGGATGGTGAGTAGGCGAACATGATTCAATTTTAGGTAGTAAATGGTCTACCAGCTAGTACAAGTCTGCTGAAGCTGTGGTTATGTCTGATAAAGTAGGCTGTTGTGTTTGATTGGTTGCTAGATTTGTTGGAGTGTTTGTGTTTAACATGATGTAATTGGAATTAAGTAGGATGTTTTCAATTAATTTTTCTATTGTCTTCAGTTGGCAAGTATCATAATGGTGAGTGAGCATTGAC
The DNA here is from genome assembly GCA_963680785.1 of Diplosoma virens. Classification (NCBI taxonomy): domain Eukaryota; kingdom Metazoa; phylum Chordata; class Ascidiacea; order Aplousobranchia; family Didemnidae; genus Diplosoma; species Diplosoma virens. The sequence goes on along the minus strand of OY796886.1, from coordinate 38,790,352 downwards.
ATGATGATTGTGTTTGGAAGATTTTTTATAGTTGTAAATGTGCTGGATATAATCGAGTTTCCTTTTTATAATAGCTTTTTCAATATTAGTAGAATTGTACAATACCAATTTATTGATTTCAATATCATTGTCTTGTTTAAAGTAACAATTTATCAGTTTGTAGTTTTTTTTTCTAAGTTATTATTATAACTATTTTTCATTATACAGTAAAGTAATATAAGAATTTTTTTACTTAATAGCAATAGATTTGAATTTCTTAAATTACTTATTTTCAAGTATTCAAAATAGAAAATACTGCATAAATAGATTGAACTAAAGCAGCATGTTTTTTTTATAATTTTTACAAAAAAACTGCAACAATGTAGGATACTGTAAAGGTTCCAAATTTAAAGTTTAATTTTTGCTCTGGTTATCAATGTTTATAATGAACTTCATAAGATTTGTTAGCAAACTCTAAACATTGTGATGCATGAATTTATTAATAAAATCAGTCAACTTTCAATTTAATATAGAAAAAAAAAGTTAAAAATTTGAAACCAACTGTATTATTACGAAAAATCGATTTCGACCTATAAACATCATCATCAGTTTCTGTAAAAAATTATATTAGATTACCATATATTTGACAAAAAATTTTAAAAATTTTACTGATACTATATGAGTCCTGACTCAAAGACACAAAGTGAAGTTTCCAATAAAAATCAAGAACCGGACAACACAACAGCAGACATAATGATTATGGATCACATAACAATGATGAAAAAGCACACAGTGTAAAACTTGTAGCAAAATTAAAAACCACAAATCCCCGCTAAGATTCAAAGTGTTGACTGAAAAGATTAACAAAGCTGTTGTATTTTAACTGTGTATAGTTTGAACAATAGTAAAGAATAAACGGGTTTAAAACTCAATTGCAATTATAAGACAAAAATTTTATCAATATTAATTTTTGCATTCAAATTATTAATCCATTTATTTTCACACCAATCCAATAAAGTTTTATTCGGGTGTTCTACAAATACGACCATGTAGCATTTAGTGATATCAGGTTGACCATTAAAAGTGTCAAAATGAAATTTATAAAAATGTTTAAGGAGGGCAGCTTGGTCATTGTTATCCTTAATGTTAAATTTGTTCCAGAATGAACAGTGGTTATTTCATTGGGTAGAAAGTTTATTTTTTGTTTGTCCTATGTATTGCATTTTACAAAATTTACATTCTGCAATGTAAATAACATAATTTTTGCAAGTATTATTTTGCTATACAGTATTTAATTTCGCTACAAGTTTTACACTGTGCACTTTTTCATCATTGTTACATTATCCATAATCATTATGTCAGCTGTTGTGTCATTCAGTTCTTGATTTTTATTGGAAACTTCACTTTGTGTCTTTGAGTCAGGTATAGTATCAGTAGATTTTTCAAAATTTTTTGTCAAATATATGGTAATCTAATTTAATTTTTTACAGAAACTGATGATGACCTTTATAGGTCAAAACGGATTTTTTGTAATAATACAGTTGGTTTCAAATTTTAAACTTTTATTTTCTGTATTAAATTGGAAGTTGACCTATTTTATTAATAAATTCATGCATCACAATTTGATCAGTCAAATAAAATCATCAATGTAACTTTACTGGAAAAAGGTAATAGATTTCTGATAAAAGACTGTAACAAAACTCTTAACATTAGTACTACTTAATAATCAAGTGAATACAAACATGACAATTAATTTTTTACTCTTGAAGCTTCCTGCCAAACTTAAATTCACACTTCTTGCTAATAATTTCATTGAGGTAAAAATAAGTACATAATTTCATCAGAATAAATCAAAGTTTCATACTTATTTTATTGTCTTACCCAGAGCACCATGGTAATTTGTCATAAAATGTTTTTATGATGAAGTTACTATTAATGAAATATTTTTATGATGTCATGAAATTTGTCATAAAATGTTTTTATGATGGAGTTATTATTAGAGTGTTATAATATTATTGATTATTTGCTTGCTAATACAGTAAAATGAATTAAAATAGCTTTTAACAGCAAATGCTTCATCTAAAGCTCTTTTGTTAAATAAGTAGCCTTAGCCTTTTGTTAAGTAAGTATGATAACTGCTACTAACCTTAATTTTTAGCCAATCAGGATCAGTCTTAAAACTTTTGAAATACTACGTTCCGTTCTGCAATTCATTTTAGCAAAACCTCCTGAAGAGAGCTAGATGAAACCGTTTGAGTTTTCAAAACAGCCTTTTTTAAGGCTACTTATTTAACAAAAGAGCTTTAGATGAAGCATTTGGTGTTAAAAGCTATTTTAAAGTTTTGTACCAATAAAAAACTTTTTAAAATGAATTAGCTTATAAAAGATTTTTACAATTTTATTTCAATTGTTAATGTTAAGATCTTCTTAAATTTAAGCAAAATTTCAATATTACTGGCAAAATAAAAATGTTTCTAAAGTATTTATCTGATATATCATATTTATTATTTTTATACAGTTTTCTTTTGTCAATAACTTCTTGGTATTGTTTTATATTGCATTTGTTTACAATGACCTTCCAACATTAAAGAGGGTGAGTGATACAGCTGGAGCTTAGTAATATATTATTAAAATTGTCAAATTTTTTTGTTAACCTATTTATGCAAAAAGTGGCAAGTTTTGAATTTTTTGCTGCTTTTTATAAATTATAAAAGCAACATATATAAAAAAAATTTTTATTTTTTTAGATTAAAAAATATGAGTCATTGTACATATAAGATGTCAGGCACATGCATTAGTGTTTATTGCTTAAATCTCCTTTGTCATAGTTTTTTCTATTCTATCAAACAATCTTTGTTGGCTTTTGTTTTTACTGTTATTGAAAAAAAAAACTTTTTGTTGAGTTTTTATGATGCAGATGAAGTACCAAACATTGTGTTACTGTTTGAAACACCTGACATGAAAAATAGTGTCTGTACCTTTTTCAAATCTCATGTTTTGCAAGGCAATGTGTACAGTGAGTCTACTTGTCTTTGACATAGTGTTCAAGACAGTCAAAGGATATGTTGGGAAAATTATTTTAAGGTTGTCTTTGTATGATGATGAGGTAAAACTTTACTCCAGTTCATGTATATTTTTGATATATACCTGTGAAACAGCAGCAAATCTATCAACTTTTTTTTCAAAATCCTTATTACTGGTATTTATTTTTGTGCAATTTGCAACATTTAGCATATATGACATCAGGTACATGTACCATTGTATCTGTGTGAGCATTAGCAGGTATCCAAGTAAATTGGTCACCAGCCAAGTATGTTGAACCAGTTTTGCTTTGTTTTTTGGCTCTATTTTTTCTGGTTCATTTTCATTTTTTGTCATTGTGCACCTTTCCTGATCAAGCTCAGCAGAGATTGGCAGCATATTACCCAGTTTAATATTGATTTTTCTTTCTGTTTTTATTCTTAGAGTCTTTGAGTGTTGCACTCTCAGTAACAATCACAAAACAAGTATAATAATTTTAATTTGATTATTATTGTTTGTATGTGACAAAGCATTGTTCTCAGCCAAAATTCTGCTCATGTGGTTATTTTTATTTCTGTACAAAGAAAAAACTTAGATTTTTTCTCATATATAGCTTGTATGTATTTAAAAAAAAGTTTATATCAATAACAAAGAAGCAATACCTAATAAACATGCTTATAAAATCTGTCTTGCGTAAAGTAAAAAACAAAAATAAACTTTTATGATGCACTCTTTTATTTTTGTTCCTATAGTTACTGGGCAAGGTGTTTTTATTAAACTATACAACCATATAACCAACTCTGACAATTACTAAACCACTTCCATAAAAAAACATTTTTTTGCTATTTTGCTGCCATTTAAGCCTGGAGTTCTCTGTGGAAAATGTCAAAACTTCACTGCCAAAGTGCCTGAAATTGCTTCAGTTTGAAACTTTTTATAAAAAATTGGATCTAATAAAACATAGCAGATCAAATGTATCTATTTTATTAAACAGTATTAGCATGTTGTTTCAAAGTACTTTAAGCAAATGTGAAAGTAAGGCCCATCAGAAAGCAATAAAAAATTTGAAAAACAAATATAAAAAGTAAAGCTTAACAAAGCGATAAAAAGTCAGCAAAAGAACTTAAAACTAAAAGAAAATTACAGCAGTGATTAAAAAGTTAAACTGGTTACAATTTGTTTAAATTAAATTTTAATGTATAAATTTTTTTTTCTTTGCTTACACTAAAGTTTCCAAATTTGAATTTATTATGGCTAATATCATGATTAATGATTCTAGCAATGTAGGTAAAGATAAACTGCGAAATTCAGCAGGATAAATGTGTGTTTAATCTTTTCATAATATAACTGAGCAAATCGAATTTAAAGTCACCATGCTTATTTGTTACCTATGTGCTGACCATAACACCATCTTTTGTGATGTCACAAAATTCATGCACTTGCAAAACCTTAGAACAATTTCATTGCATTAATCGTAACTGTGCAATTAACAACTTTTGAAACTGGTATGAGAGTTGTTTAACAATACAACAGGAACAAGTTCGAACAAAAGATACAAAAAATTCAATCAGGTTTGTACAACAGAATAATAGAACACATGAAAATCTTAAATTTTTTTAAAAGCATTTTTAGGTCGCTCTGTTTGTTCCAATAAATTTGTTTGTTATTTGGAAACTTTAGCATAAGCAAAGAAAAACAAATTTTACACATCGAAATTTAATCAAAAATGATTTTTAACTGTCTTACGTGCTCTTTTGTAAGCTTTGCCATTTGGCTTGATCTAATCTTCTGTCTTGAGTCATAACAATTTTACTCACTGCCGTAATTGCCATAATTTTTTTTCTGTTTTAAGTTCTTTTGCGGAATTTTTATTGCTTTGTTAAGCTTTACTTTTTATATTTGTTTTTCAAATTTTTGATTGCTTTCTGACGAGCCCTATAGATGAAACAAACTGTTAGAACTAAAAGAAAAAAAATAGTTAAAATAAAACTGTTTATGAGTGCCGACCAGAATAATTTTTTTTAGATATAGTAAAATGCTTATTATAATGTCATAACTTCATATGCCCGTAAAACTTCAAACCTGTCGTCTTCATAGTAAGCTACATTATTGTACTTTTTTTGTAAAAGCTATATGTTAAGCAACTCTGATTCAAAAATTTAACTATTGAAGTACCTTTTTTAATTTAAATATTCGAAATTAAGCTTTTGTAAATTGAAATAGAGAAATATTTGTCTAGAAACATTACTAAATTTAATGGATTTAACAACTTTAAATTAAAGTTTTCACTGTTATCAGTTGAACAATTACAATTGCCTTTTTACTTTCCTTTGTGACATAACAAAACTTTTTTGCTGTCGCTTCAACACTGGTAAAGTAAATCGTTTTTGTTTATTTTCCTGCTAAATTGTCTTGCGTGAAGTAAAAGATTTTTTTTCCTAAAGCTTTTCATCTGACATTCTTCAGGGGAAATCGTTAGAATGAAGCAGAATTGAAACTGAACTGAGTTATACTGTAAAAGGGAAAGCAGAGTTCTCATTGGCCTAAAGTAGTTAGCCAATGAGAGAAAAGATTAAGAAATTTTCAAAGAGTAGATGAATTCTTCTTGCTTACACAGAAAGGGGTTGAGAGATTTAATGAAAGTTACTTCAAGAGCAGAAAGGTGAAAAGAAAAGCGACCTTGAGCAAGAATAGAAAATTTTTCATTGCTGTAGTGAAGAGCACATTGGGCATTGTCAAGAAGATGTTGACCAATGGAAGATTTGTGAAATTGTTGTGGCGTGTGTTGGCCTTGCAAGAGCGAAAAAGACTTTGGTGGTTGGGCGAGGCACGAAGATTGGCGATGGATCTAGGAACATGTTGTTTAATTCACTCTTCTAGGTGTTGAGACATGCAATCAACGTACTGACTATCGCAGTGGCACACAAACTGGTAAATAACACTGCTGTAATGATGAGAAGGTAGCACATCTTTCTTAATCGCTGGTAAGAGCTGTTGGGTGTTAAAAATAACACGTGGTTTGACAGAGAAAAAGCAGTGTTTCACAGCAGACATAATCTGCTTTTTGAACTTCATCGAGACATTTCCAATCCATGGGATGTGTAGGTAGACAGGGCACTTTTCGACTATGTGAACCGGGTTAGAATTTAGTTGTTGAAGTTTTTGTTTGAAGGCCGAATTGATTGCATGTTGCAGGTAGCCATTTCTAAAAGGATTGAACGAATTTTGGCAAGCTCTGGGTCCAGTTTGCTTTTAGAACAAATCATAAAAGCTCTGTTAGATGAAAAGCTTTGGGAAGAAAAATCTTTTACTTCATGCAATCTTCAAAATCTGTACCACCAAACGTCTATTCAAATTGTCTTGCTTCAATCTAGGCAGTCTTTACCACTGACCATGCTGTGCACAATTATTTAAAATCTTTTTATTATCTGCACTTGTAAAATAATTTGTTATTTTTATTTTTATGCTGTTTATATTTGTAATAATGATCTACACTGGATAACAATGTTTTAGCATAGCTTTTGCTCAGCAAAAGAAAAAAAGTTTTATTTATATAACCCCTTAACATACTATGCCAAAATACCTTAATTTCAAAGTTTTGTACTTGCCACAAAATATCTCAGGCTATAAATTATGTCAATAAGTGGCTAATGCAAAATTTTTTAAATAAACTGTGGGTATCTCCTAGACATTGTGTGCTTGTATGTGCCACTTATTGTATGCATATTTCATATTTGTTTCATAATTCTAATCTTAACTTTGTAGTTGATTTTTTGGTCTATTACAGTAGTTTTTAAGCTTTTGCTTATGATGTAAAGGATAGTTTTATAGTCTTATTACCAAAAAAAAAAAACATGATATATTTCAAGATAGACCATATTTAGTCTCACCTTTTCAAAATATCTTGTTATAAGGTAAAAAAGAAGCACAAAAATTTAATTTTTATTATATAATTTTTAGATTAAGTTAAAAAAATAACCCTAGGGTAACTTCATAGGATCTTGTAAGTGTTATTGAATTTGTTTTACTTGTAAGTGTTGTATTTAATAATGAATGAGTATTGTTTTAATAATTTTAATTTCTTTGATACATTTTAAGATTGCTATATTAATTTTAGCAACATAATTTTAGACATTGTTGGGTTTGTTTCTTGGGCATATTTTTTTGTCTCAAAGTTTGGAGGCTATATTTCCATACTGGAAACTTAGAGCTCGTAACTCTGGATATCGATATCTTATACTTGCTGCAAAAGGTTTAAATGATTTCAGCAAATTTGAAAATGTTACTTTAACCTGTGACCAGCAAGCCAGGTTAGAGTTGCAGCAAAATGAATATAAAGTGAGTAATAAAAGGTAAAAAAAAACCGTATGCATAGAAAAAGTAACATTTTTGCAAATATATTTTTTTGAAGCATTTACTTTAATATTATGTGTTGAGCAATACGAAAAGGTGAGCAGAGAATCACTCTTAATTGTGCTACACTTGAAAATATATAACAAAAGTCACTTTTGGCATTAAATATATTTAGACAATACAAAAGTTAAAAAAGAACAAAAAATTGTGGAATAAAGTTGACTTACTGTAGTTTTTATTGATTGCATAAATTTTTATGCATTACTGCTCACTTCGTCAGGTGCAAATTTTTATTCTTTTCAATCTTTTGATAATACAAAAGTTGATTGTGTAAAAACCACTGCTTGTAACCTACAAGATTGTGTAGGTTATTGTCCTCAGCAATGTGACACACAAAGATACTGTATTTTCTGGCTAATAAGCCAAGGCCAGTTTTTAGCTCTGAAAATGAGAGTTTTTCCATATTACTGCCTATTACTGCCTAATAAGCCGAATCAGAAAATTTCGTTAACTACCGGTACCTTTTTTTCTTTTTGCAACAAAGTTTGTCAGGTATGCGTTACATTCATTATGCACCAACGCATGTTCTTTATTAACCACCATAAAATTGATCCTACTTCCTCTTTTAATTGCTGTAGCAGTGATTCTCTTCGCTCTTTTGTCCTCTTTCACATGCCAGTGCATTTACTGTAATGATGCACATGCAGAAGACAAAGTGGTTATTTGCGTAAGCAGTAATTACTGGTGCATAACTTTGTGCAATTGGTTGTTTTTTAGCGGTGATTACCAGGGAATGACTTCATGCAATTAGTTGGTTGTTTTTTAGCAAGAAAAGGTGCCAGGTCCTGCAAAGAAAAGAATGCGTTATGCTGCTGAGTTTAAACTGAAAGTAGTGGAGTTTATAAACTGAAAGTAGTGAAGTTAGCTTTCCAAACCTCAAATATGGATGCCGCTCGCCATTACAGTGTGAATGAAAAACAGGTTCATGAATGGAAAAAAGCAGAAAATGTTCTGAAAGAAATGCCAAAGAAAAGCAAATGTAATCAGAAAATTCAACCAAAATGGCCAGAACTAGAAGAAGATGTTGCAAAATGGGTAAACGAGAAGCGACAGAGTGGCCTGTTTGTTACGCATGCACAGATTCACCTTTTTGCAATTAACTGGGCAGATGGAAATGAAGAAAATTCTAGAGACTTGAAAGCAACTAACAGCTGGTGTAGTTGCTTTATGAATCGATATAACCTTGTGCTTCAAGAAAAACTTAAAATTGCACAAAAACTGCCAAGAGAGTTAGATGATAAAATCACATCCTTCCACAAGTTTGTTATTGATCTTCGCCAAAAACACCAGTACCCTTTAAAAATGATTGGAAATATGGACAAGACTCCAGTACTTTTTGATATGGTTGGTAACAAAACCGTTAATCAAGCTGGTGAGAAAACCATTTGGGTTAAGACAACAGGCCATGAGAAACAACGGTTTACTGTAGTCTTAGCATGCCTTGCTGATGGGACAAAATTGCCACCTATGGTAATTTTTAAAAGAAAGACACTTCCAAAAAAAAAATTTCCTAAAGGAGTGATTGTACATGTACAAGAAAACGGATGGATGGATGACAAGGGATGCATTAAGTGGATCAACAAAGTTTGGGAGCGTCGTCCAGGTGGATTGCTGAATTGCAAATCACTGCTCGTTTGGGACATGTTTAAGTCATACCTATGTGAAAACATTAAACCAACAATTAAAAGAATTAATACTGATATTGTGGTTATTCCCGGTGGGATGACATCGATTTTACAGCCACTAGATGTATGCTTAAACAAACCTTTTAAAGATGGTCTTTGTAAATGCTGGAATGAATGGATGGTTTCTGGTGATCACACGTTTACTGCTGCTGGAAATATGCGTGCTGCATCACTCACCACTGTTTGTGAATGGGTTGTAAAATCGTGGGACAATATTAGTATTGAATCGGTGCAGAAGTCATTTAAAAAGTGTGGCATTTCTAATGCCATGGACGGTACTGAAGATGATTTATTGTGGTTGATGATGAGGAGGAAGACAGTGATGTATCCACTGAACTACTGGTAATAACAGCAGAAAATAAAACCGTATGATGACCAAGTGTCTGGTCAAGAATGGAATTTGTTATTCGACGATTCCAAAGATGAAGATGAATTTAATGGATTTTAATAAAGTTGTGTTGCTGACATTGTTTTATTGTTGTTTACCGTATGTACTTTTAGTTACCGATAATACATGTTTTTGTGACCAATTTTGACTGCTGTTTTTTTTGGTCCAAAGCTATATCTGCCCAATAAGCTGACCCCAGAAAATTAGGTCGAAAACGTAGGTCCAGAAAATCGGCTTATTAGCTGGAAAATACGGTAGTTTTTTGCACAATTTTACAAGATAGTTATGGAATACAATTAATTTGTCCAATTTTACACCAAGATAAATAGGGGTCAGATAGAACAGTAAAAATTTATTGTTATTGTAGGTTTTTAGCTCAAATTTGGTCTTTCAGTTATTTAAATGAGCTTCAACCTCCAAGTCTGAAAATATGCCAAAACTGTAGTCATGTCTTGAATAAACATTTGGTGGTACAGAATTTGAAGATTGCTTGAAGTAAAAGATTTTTCTTCCCAAAGCTTTTCATCTGACACTCTTCAGGGGAAATCGTCAGAATGAAGCAGAATTGAAACTGAACTAATTTATAAAGGAAGAAAGTAGAGTTCTCATTGGCTGAAAGAGTCAACCAATGAGAGAAAAGATTAAGAAATTTTCAAAGAGTATACAAATTCTTTTTGCTTACACAGAAGGGGATTGAGAGATTTAATGAAAGTCGCTTCAAGAGCAGAAAGGTGAAAGGAAGAGCGACCTCGAGCAAGAATAGAAAATTTTTCGTTGCTGTAATGGAGGGCACATTGGTCGTTATCAAGAAGATGTTGACCAATGGCGGATTCGTGAAATTGTTGTGGGCGAATGTTGTTCTTGCAAGAGTGGGAAAGACTTTGACGGTTGGCCAAGGTACGAGGATTGGTGATGGATTTAGGAACGTGTTGTTTAATTCGCTCTTCTAGCCGTTGAGACGTGCGACCAACGTACCGACTATCGCAGTGGCACAAAAACTGGTAAATAACATTGCTGTGATGATGGGAAGGTAACACGTCTTTCTTAATCGCTGGAAGGAGCTGTCGGGTGTTGAAAATGACACGTGGTTCAACGGAGAAAAAGCAGCGTTTCACAGCAGACGTAATCTGCTTTTCAAACCTCATCGAGACGTTTCCAATCCATGGGATGTGTAGGTAGACAGGGCACTTTTTTACTGTGTGGACCGGGTTAGAATTTATTTGTTGAAGTTTTCGCTTGAAAGCCGAATTGATTACACGTTCCGGGTAGCCATTTTCCAAAAGAATTGAACGAATTTTGCCAAGCTCTTGGTTCAGTTTGCTTTTGATTTGTTCTAAAACCACACTCACTGAATTTAAAATGAAGAGAGCCAGATTTGATGAAAATGCTATTCTGCCGGTTTTTGGCTTTGTACTCATCGACATACTGAGCCTCACAGCATCGGACAAAGTTGCGTACTTGATTGCAAAACAGGGCAAACTACACACCATTGGTGAAAAACTTGTAAAACCAGCTGTGTTAAAGAAGGCAAATAAATAAGTCATCCCAAATTTCTCTTTCTAATGGCACCATTAGCAACAAAATTGATAAGTTTAAAATTCATACGTTCTTCTGGTAAAATTCAGCAAGTTAAACTTTAACAAATAAAGGAAGGCATATTACATTATCAAAGAAAAACGTAATATATTACGCCTTCTGTTATTTGTTAAAGTTTGACTTGCTGATTTTACCAGAAGAACGAATGAATTTTAAACTAAATAATATCCCTGGTAATAGTGTTTACATTGAAAACTGAAATTGATAAGATGAACGATGACATCTTGGCTCAAATAGTTTTAGACTTGATTTCGGACACGGCAAAATTTAATCTCCAATTTGACAAGACCACGAACGCTTCCAATCTAAGCCAGCTTGCTCTATTCGTGCGCTATGGGAATAAAGAATACGTGAAAAAAGGAAGTTTTTATTTTGTCAGCCCCTTATAACAACTAAGGCTGCCAAGGTTAAGAAATTTGTAGATAATTTCTTCAAAGATAATTATCTTTTGTGGGATATTGTTTATGCAATTTGTTTGGATGGAGCTCGAGTCATGTTGGAACGAAATTTTGGTTTTGGTATGCTACTGAAAACCAATGCACCACACATAACTGTAATGCATTGTCTCTTGCACAGGCATGCAATGGCAACAAAAACCTTCACTCCAAAACCACCGGAAGTATTAAAAATTGTGGTGGAATATGTAAACTATGTGTGAATAATGCTATGAAACAGCGCATATTTAAGGAGCTGTGCAATGAAATAAGCTCTGTATTCGAGGTACTTCTGCACTATTCTAATGTTTGGTGGTTATCCCAGGGAAAGATGCTGAACCGTGTTTTTACCTTGTGTGTGGAATTAGCCATGTTATTGCGAGAGCACCAACATCGTCATGCAGATTATTTTGAAAATTCTGAGTTTATTCTCGTTTTGGCATACATGATCGATATCTTCGATGCTTTCAATAATCTCAATCAACAGATGCAGGGTAACGACGAATGGGGAATGATAACTTGACTAACTTTCCTCTGCTTGACGACTGCACAAGTAAGACCAAAGATGTGTCTGGAAATGGGAACATTTTCGTACAGAGAGAAGTAAAGCAAGAAATTTCCATGCACTTAGATGAGCTTGCAAAGTCTCTCAATGGATACTTCTGATCAGAGAGTCATATCCAGCATGGGTAAGACAGTCATTCACGTTTAGTCCTGATAAAGAAGATGTCAATGATGAATACCTCAATGAAATCATTGAACTTTAGCAGAACCAGTTTTAACAGCAACTCTTTAAAACAACAATGCTCTCAACGTTTTGGTGTCACCAAATCATAGCTTACTCTCTTCTTGCTAAGAAAGCACTTGAGATATTCATACAGTTTGTTACAACGTATCTTTGTAAACACTCCTTTTCGAAGATGGTAGACATACAACAAAAAAAAGGAACAGACTTTGTTACCATGAGCCTTGTCAAAGTGAAGCTGCGCATTTTTAGAATTGTTTCCAAAATGCAACAGCATAAGAAACATTGATTTGTTGTAAATATTTATTGAGTTGTGTTTTTGTGTGTAGCTCATGTTTTGTTGGTCTTGTTTCTTTGAATGATATGATTTTATGTGCAACAGATGCACAGTTTACTTTGGGCTCAAGTTCGTTAATAAAATTTTTTGAATTTTAAGGAAGGGTTTGGTGAGTGCCTGCATAAAACTTATTGGGTTCGGTACCTCCAACAAGTTTAAGAACCACTGCCTTATTGTATTGTCTTCCAAATTTTTCTAGATATTTTGAAACAAAAAAATGACATTTGCAAAGCCTACAAGTTTGACATGCCTGTCAAAGAGTAGGTTTTGATCTGAAAATAAAAAAATAATTTTTTTAACTAAGTGCAACATTGCAAGTTTTTAAGGTAGGCTGGTGATTGTTTTATAAAAGTTATTTAAATAAAGGTTGTAATTGCTCAGACTTTTTTTTTGAGAACTTTGTAAGGAAGATTGGTTTAGTCTTGCAATGTAGTATACAAAATAAATGTTTAATTATTTGGTGATTTAGTAAGTAATAAAACTGTAACATACATGTATATATATATATATATTATATATTTAGTTGTGTATATTTTTGCATTTGGCTATTCATATCCATCTTCTCAAATGAATTTTACCAGTAAATTTTTTTTTCTAATTACAATAAACTTTTTGTGTGAATTAAAGTTGATTATGCCGAATTTTTAGTGTATGTTTTTTGATCAGCATTTTAACAAAAATGTGAAAATAAAGCAATAATATTGTCCTTCGAGCAGATTTTAGAAAAGCTTTACAATTGAAAAAAATTAAAATTTTTAATTTTTTAGGGTACATTTGATGATTATGTTGAACTTTGGTTACAGTTTGGATATGTTGCTCTTTTTTCTTCTATATATCCATCAGCTTTTATTTTTGCTTTTATTAACAACTTTGTTGAAGAAAGATCTGATGCATTTAAAATGTGCTGTATATATAGAAGACCATTTCCTTTGGATAAAGGAGTAATTCATGTGTGGCAAGTAATTAGTTGTTAATTTTTTAATGAGTTGCTTGAAAATTATAAATTATATTACTATTTATTGGTTTTATAATTTTAAATTTATGCATTAGTTGCTGCACGGGTCACAATATTGCACTACTGCTATCTATGTTTTTGCATTAGTATGTACTTCAGATTTTCTATATTTTATTGGATTTTTTTTGACTTCTGTTTATTTACAAAAGCATATATAGATCTAAAATAGTGATTCTTTAGCTTTTCTATGCATCAATCCAAATTTGAGTAAAAAATTTCTATTAAGCTCCTAATCCAGTATATACTATTTACTGATGTAATGTATCATTAAAGTAAATACTTTTTATTCTTCATTATCATGCAATTATGTTTTTTCCGATTAAATGTAAAAAACAAACAACAAAGATAAAAAAGATGTTCACATTAATTGTACATTTTCAAGTTGAGTACTTTTGCAATTAAGGTATCCTTCATTTATTGTTGCAATGCACCCCATCAGTCATTCATTAATCCCCTAGCCATTTATTGACCTTCATTTGAGAAATTGATATCAACCACTTTTAGAACCGTAGATCTAAAATAAACTTTTTAAATATTTTATAGAATGGTTTGTTTCAAAATTAGTCTAAAACCACCTTTTTAAAATATAAATTAAACTATGTTTGTAAGATAGTTTCGTGTGTCACACTGTGACTTGCAAGCAGGTTTATGCTGTGCTCTTGTTAGAAGCTACTTTATTATTTTGCTAGTGATTAAACAAACTTCTTTTAAAAAAAAAAAACCTAATATGTTTTTATCCCACGGAAGTGTTTTTTTTAGGTTGCATTTGAAATACTTTCCTATGTGGCCATTGTTTCCAATTTGCTGCTATTATTTCGTTCAAAGTCATTTCTTGTTTTACTTGAACAAAATTTTCCCAATATTACCAATGCACAGACCCTGGGTTTATTTTTTGCATGTGAGGTTGGTTTAATTGGGTATTGCATTGCTGTTCATCATTGCTTAAATTAAAGTTTCGCATTTTAGCACATACTTTTATTTCTGCGATGGTTTATTTCTATTATGGTTTCTGATGCACCTAACTGGGTAAACATTGAACTAGCTAAGATCAAGTATTGGTCACTGCAAGCGTTCAAACGACAAGTGAGTTGTGAAATTTTATTGTTTTTAACTTTGATTTAATAAAACTTTTTTATAAACGGTTTTTGGTAAACTAATTTCCAGAGATCCCTTGTCTTACATTCTTCAGAAAAATTCCGTATTCTCTCACAAGCTGCCGCTGTGTAACTTAAGTGAAGATGAATTTTTTGTTTCAAAATGTGTCAAGTTAAATTGCATTTACTAATATAAGTAACAACATCCTATGGCTTGTTTTATTACGTCATTTACATTATATTTCGTACTTAATGAATTTCAGTTATTTTTTGTTAAAACGTTCTGACAGTTTTTTCCATTTAATTACTTGGGAAAAATAGAGAAAGCTCATAGCAAATATCTGCGTATTGCCTTTTGATAAAGTGTAGCTTCTCGAAGCCTTGATCTTCTACAGTTACTAGATTAAAATTAATCAAAAATAATAATGGTTTAATGCTATAATAATTGCTTTGGTACCATACTTTTCTGCTCTTGAATAATTTGATTTTTGCATCAAGTGCCATTCAAGTCGTTGATTCTCAACCTGTGCACCTCGAAACTAACTTTAGTCCTTTACTCCGCAAAACTAACTTTAGTCCTTTACTCCGCAACTTTTTTTTAGTGAACACTAGTTTTTTGCGGAAGAAAATCAAGAAATTTGACACAGATTCAAAAGCGAAGAGCACGCTACTTTTTAGGGACAAAATCAAGATCTGCACTTAGTCCAAGTGTGCTGCAAATTTTGAAAAGGTACTTAAGTGTTTCTCAACCTTTTTAAGATTTTGGGCCGGTAACAAACCAACTTTTGTGGCCCGGCTGGCAAGTGAAGACTAAAAAAAGTCACTGTTTAACAATTTTCCAACCAAATTTTTTTGAAGATGTGCTAGGTTTTCGATCAATTTTCCTAAATTTGCTCTTTGTAATCAAACACATAGCAACTTTAATACCTTACAACTAAGGTATAACATTGAAATAGATTTTGGCGGACCAGCAAAAAAGCTAACAGGGACCGGCACCAGTCCGCGGACCGGGGGTTGAGAAACACTGGTCTGAATCAACTTATAGTGGTACTTGATGCAAAAATCAAATTATTCAAAAACAGAAAAGTAAGGTACCTAAACAATTATTGCAGTATTAAATTGTTATAATTTTTTATTAACTTTAACTAGTAACTGTAGAAGATGAAAGCTACAAGAAGCAATACTTCCTTAAAAGGCAATGAGCAAATATTTGCTATATGCTATCGCTATTTTTCCCAAATAATTAAATGAAAAAATTGTCAGAACATATTAACAAAAATTAATTGAAATTTATTACGTCATGCAATTTGACTTCAATAAGATTGGAGATACGAAAAGTTACAGGAATAGACATAGCACTAAAAACAAACCAGATGGATGCAATTATATTATTTAAAAAAAGAATGTAATTATTCCACATATTTCTACAAAAAACGTTGACACAGCACGTAAATGGGTAATGTTTGTAAATTAAATTAACGAAATCTGCTTACCGTAATACAGTTGCAAAATAGTTTGATTGTTTACCTAAATTTGGATTTTATTTAAGATATGTAACATTGGATTTAAATAAATTTTAAAAGCAAAATTACTGCGAGTTACAGTGTAATAAAATGTTTAAAAAAATTTTTTCTTAATAACTACAGTATCAGACTACCAGCAAGGTCTAGTTCAGAGTTTCCCAAACTGTGGTCTGCGGACCCCTGAGGGTCCTTGGTGACTGCACAAGGCGTACACGACCAAATGAGATAATTTGCCATAAATATATACTTGGAAAGTAATCCATACCATGAAATTCGAGATTGGTCCAAAGAAGAGACTTTTTTTTAAGGAATAGACTGATTTGAAGTAAGGATCGGCCGGATAGTGAATTTTGTGGATGTTCGGATAGTCGGATATCTGCAAAATATCCGCATGCGGACATTTTCAAAATTAGAAGGCACTATTTACGTAGCAAGTTTATTACATCATAAGTGCGAAAAAAATTGGAGCTTGAATTGCTTCAAAATCAAATCAAGAAAAGCCCTTTTGTCAATTTTTTTGTCAAACAGTTTTGTACTTAATTCTAGTTGCTAAGCAAAAAAATTTTTTATTTTAAAATTCATTGTTCTTCTGGTAAAATCAGGCAAGTAAAACTTCAACAAATACAAAAGGCGTAATATTTATTAACGCCTTTTGTATTTGTTGAAGTTTTACTTGCCTGATTTTACCAGAAGAACAATGCATTTTAAAATAAGTAATATCCCTGGTAACAGTGTTTATATTAATTAAAAAAATTTTTTTTGCGAGAACATGTAGTTGTCCGCTTTGCCCGGCATGACCGCTTTATTATAATTTTAAAAATATAAATATAATAAAAAATACAAAATTTATTTAAAATTGAAAAAAACATCCGCAAAAAAATGCGGATAATCCGATTGGTGCGGATAGTCAAAAACTTGCGGATAATCCGGCCGATCCTTAATTCGAAGTAAAGAGTCTTTTTAAGGAACACCTCGTTTTCGGAACAAAAATCACGAAATCGAAGACTGATTCGAAGTGATGACTTTTTTTTTTTTTTTTTTTTTTTGGAGAGCACCTTGTTTTTGGTTTGTTTGGGCCATGAAAAAAAAGATTTGCAAATAGGTGTCCATGGCCCATAAAAAGTTTGGAAAACTTTGGTCTAGCCTAATAACTGCAAAAAATTAGTTTTCTTACTTAGCTAATAGATTGTAAAATTTAAACTAGTTTTGTACTCCAAACACAAATTTAAATCTTCGAAATAAGCTATATGCTTCAAAACTTGGCTGTTAAAACAAACTAAATAAAGCCAAAGCTTACTCGGCTTAGCAATGGTTGCCATGCCACTAGGGGGCTCGATAAAGATGTAACCCCTCACAACACCCTTGAATGTTTATCACTTTAGTAAGCTTTATACTGCCAGCAGATAACCATAGAATGAATATATTATCACAAAAATAAATCACCCAAAGACATATCCTTCTTTCTGATATGAAGTTTTTGTTAATCTGATCACCAAACAGAACTCTTAGTGGGCTCTGATAGAAATACTGATTTTGTTAAACAGCTGTGCTCTGTAGGTAACAGTGAAAGGGAATTTGTAAGCGTAGTTGCTACACCGCTATCTTTAAATAAAATGGTACTGAATGAATTGTAAGTGGCCTCAATCTTTAAAAAAACGTTCTTAAGTTTTACTACCCTGGCTGAAGAATATTTTTTGCATTCCACCTGAATAAAGAAGAAAGGAAATGTCTAATGGAAGAGAGTGACAAAAAAGATAGGATGCCACAATGCTAGCTGTGTTGAAATTAAAAAACGCACTGTCCTGATAATAAACACACCAGAAAATGCTACAAAAAAACAATCTTTAGATAGCAGTCCTACCGAAATAGTTTGTTTTGCATTTTCCGATTATTATCTGCAGACACACAGTTAGTTTGCTGCTGCGCTTTGGACGTATCTAAAAGAAAGTTTTGTTGTTTATGTGCAATAGATGGGCAAATTGAACAGATGCATAGATATATGCATTAGATAGCAAAACTTTCCAGAAAATACTGTCTTAAAAACTAGAGCTGATGTGAAAACAACATGTTTAAAAATTTTCATTTTTAAAATCACCAGCTAAAATATATCCTGACCCTGTGCCTAAAACAGCTCAACATTTGAGGCACCAAACTGGCTGTTGACGATCGAATGCATGATAATGATTTTGTAAGCTTCAAAAAAATTTTTTCTAAGCGCTTAAAGCGTAGTGGGAACTTTTCGTTGTCTTGTTTTTAATATTTAGTTTTCGGAGCTATTTGTACCAGTATCAACATCTTAAGTTTTTTATGAATAGCAGGTCTGTGTACGCGTTTTTTAGATTCCTTGGTGGACGAATGACATGCTATAGCAAAGAAATCTTTCAAAAGTTTTTTATGCCGGTTCCATGCAGTAGGTTTATAAATATCAAATGTATATGTATTCGTCATTCATTCATTCAAGACAAACGTTTAAATCATTAATGAATCGCAACCAATGTAAAAATTTTAAGTTTATAGATTCGGGGACAAAGACGAAAGCAGTTTTAAAGCTAAAATTTATACAGTGTTTAGTAAAATTCAAAATTCTTCGGATGCAAACGCACTTTTTTATCCGCCCAGCTGACGCTCATCCGTGCTTGATCGGCAATCGCAATAAAAAAAAAGGTTTTGCAAAAGATATAAAGTTTTTCATGAAAATTAAAGACCTGAGTCTATCGTTTATGTATTGTATAAATACGCAAGACTTAACGTTATGCAATTTCAATCAAATTACAATCACCATTTCAACAAAATTGTTTGCTATTTTTAGTAGTAAAAAAATTTTTTTATGGCATTGCAAAATTAAATCCATCAAAATTGTAGGTCAAAAAATATTTATTTTCGCATCAAAAATATATAGAAACGCAATATATAACGCTTTTTAGGTTTATTTTGATTGGTTTCTTTCAATTTACGACCTAAATTGCTTTGGTTTTTACTACAAACAACGCCAAAACACATTCTCAAACGTTACGGTTGGAAAAGATTTAACTCGAGATATAATTAAACAACATATTTCACCAGCCTAAAAAATGTTAGTTTAGAAGGAATCAAATTGATGAAATAGATAATTTTATTTAAAATTATTTTCGGACTGTGCATTTTATAGCGTGATGGAAAAAAAATAAATTAAGAAAGTGGAAAAACCCAAGAACTACCGCATTTATACTTTCAAAGTTTCGAAAAAAGAAGGACAACAAACTGGGTACTTTGCTTCAAGCTTGGCCAAAAAGCATATTTTTATTAGAACTAATACTGAAATAACAGTGATGACATTCAACCGGTTCGAACGAACTTGTTCTTACATTGTTATCTCAGCGAACCAGTAACTGGGTAACCCTAACTCTAACCTGTTGATTTAAATCAAAGTTATTTAATACAAAAATAAAGCTGAATAACATAAATGCTTAATCTGGATTTAGAAAAATACTGTTCTTAACTTTTCTGAATCCCATCACTACTCAGTGCTCAGAACCATTGGATCAAAACATGCATTATAATTATGGAAATGAAGCTTATCAAAAGTACTGATAGTTGGACGTAAACGACAAGTTAATTTGTTATTACAAAAAGTATTTGACAAACGCAATAAACTTAGGTTTAGTATGAAATTTAGTACCAAATATTTATAACTTTTCAGTTACATAAATAGTGATGCTAATTGATCAACCACATCAATTACCCTGACTTAAATCACATTCTAAATTTTCATCAAATCAGAAAATTTTTGAAATAAAGCATTTAAAACAAACGTTTTGCATGGGGTAGGATAGTAAATTCAATAATCGATAGCTATATTAATTTACAGAGCTGTTGTCTCGAGACAAGTTTTTAAAGTTTCGGTCTCGGATCTCTGTGTCTCGAGTCCAAGTCGAGACATTCAAACAATGTGGGCAAAGCCAACAGGTGTTACAGGATCGGCCTTAACTATTGTGGGGCCATATGCGAAACGGATTGCGTAGGGGCCAGTCTGGGTAGGGATAAGGATAACTGAAAATTAAGATTTTGTAATAGAAAATACATTCGTCTTTAGATTTTATTACCTTTTTACCAAGTACAAAATCACAATTAAAGTAATACAAGCCTTGCGTGTAGCAAAGTCGTACAGCACATCATCAAATTTCTGTTTCCTACATAGATCCGATGTAATTCTGGTCTTTATGCGGTTTATCTGCACCAAATTACGTGCATTCATGTACAAATAAAAGCCAGATAACCAAGTTTTTTAAAATAGATATGACAACCGTTCAAAATTTTTTAACTAACAACAAACACTAATTATTACTGCCAATTGAAGACGCATTTTATGAAAACATTTTCATTCATTTTTATTTTATTCTTGACCACCAACATAATCAGTAAATTGTACACATTAAAAGGTAGTCGAGAGCCGAAAAGGTAGACGCAGGAAAACGTTAGACGTTAAAACATGCAAGAAGAAGGCACGGAAAAAAGTAAAAGAAAAATACTACGGAGCATGCCTGCGTCACCGAAAAAAAAAAATCAAATTAAATTCTATACAAAAGTAGACATCCGAACCATATAAAGAGAATGTTGTATAATCATGAGTGGGAGAAACAACAAACTTTGTGACCAAAGGGATCAAGACCCAAAAGGGGGTCAGGCAGGCAAAGAAATCCTGCCGCAGGTCAAAAGGACCATTTCAAATGTATATGGCCGGCAAAAAAACAAATAAAAAAAGAAAAACAACTTTAAACTACAAATTTAAATCGCTGTTAAATTTGGGGATTGGAGTGTCATCTGTAATCATTGCTTAACCGATAGTTGACATCTGGTTGCTTGTTTTCATTTGAGCTACCTAACAAAAGCAAAAGACAAAAACCAAAATACTTTTTTATTAAAAATAATTAATTACATATAGCATTTAATTTTTAAATTATTGTACCAAACTGTATCGCTTAATATTTAAATTAGCTCCGACATTAATGGAGAAATAATCAATTACTCTGTGTATTTGCACGCAAATTTGTGAAGATTTTTGCACTTTACAAAACATTTTACAAACTGAAATATTTTCCAAGCTTTCAAATTATCAATTTATCGACCATCGTAAAAATCACGAAATATTAACTTCCACTTTCACACAAAACAACTTTCAAAGCACCTTAATACATTAACTTCTTTTCTCTTTAGTTTGACTTCAATTTCAACAAAACTCGTATTTTACTGCGAGACATCACAACTCCCGCAGAGTGGTGACGTCTTCGCAATAAAATATGAGTTAGTCTAATTAACTAGGACGGCTATCGCTTTCAACCAAAATCTGCAGCAATACAAATCTAGAACGGCACTTGCTTATAGCGAAAATGTACAACATTGACCTATACATGATTATTCATTCATTCATTTTAATTTATTTTGTCGCAAAAAAGAAAATAAGTACACTTAGTCAGAAATAAATACCATTATAATAACTTAAAGATGCAACAAGGTGATTACGAAGGGACCGTAAGGTCTTCGAGTCAAGCAATGACCTTTATAGAAATATAGAAGCAAATCGACAATATTAAAATTGAAAATGTTCACAAAAAAATGAAAAACAATAAAAAAAACACAAATCAATAAAAAACACAACAAAACAGCAATATAACATGAAGAATATGCAGAGACAACCCAAGCAACAAGGAAAAAATAATATAAGGTACACAAAACAAATTGTAAGAAATTATATGAATTTAATCGTTGAGAAGTAAAACTGATTTGTAATGTTTTTTTAATTTATTAAATGTCAAACAATTTAGGTAAGGGCAAAATATTTGATTTAAAGGTTTCGAGCTAGTTGACATATGAGAAAAGAATACAAATAGCTTTATTTTGATTTTAATTTATTGAAATAAGTCAGATAAGCGTTTCCCCAAACAGCAGGCCATAATTAAAATGAGAATGAATAAGTGCATAATATAATTCAATAATGCCGAGCTGGGTAAAAAATACTTCAGTTTATTTAAAATTCCAACTAATCGAGCTATTTTTACTTGAAGAATTTTTATATGCGCAAGAAAGTTTAATCGGTTATCAAATAAAATTCCCAAATATTTTGCCTTAAAAACAGTTTTAATTTCACCGGCTGGACTTTGAATATTTAAAACAACATTTGAAAACTTAAGCTTTGGTGCAATAATTAATACGTAATTGCGATTTTTTTAAATTTAGCGTTAAATTGTTGGCAGATATCCAATTACAAATATTATTAAGATCGTCTTTAAGTTGGTTTTCTAAAATAGTAGTGGACGGAGCTCCCATCAGGAGACAGGTATCGTCAGCAAATAAATGTGGAGTACATTTAACACTGTTGGATATAGAAGCGGGCCAAGAATGAAGCTTTGAGGAACTCCAATATCTATAGATTTTAAGGAAGAATTAGTGTTATTAATTGTAACGTATTGATTTCTGTTTGTTAAAAAAGAACCAAAAAAATTGTTAACTATTCCTCGTATTCCATAATGTTCAAGTTTATAAAGAAAAATTGAATAATTAACAGTATCAAATGCTTTGGTTAAATCTAAAAATACAAGCCCAATATATAATTTATTTTCAATATTATCTAATGCAGAATTAGTAATATCTAGTAAAGCATGCAAAGTTCTTTTTTATTCAAAACTTCTCAACATTTTGTTATTTTGTTCATGTGGCGGAGCAGAAATAAAAGAAAACAGAACTGAACTGAACTGATTTTCGACAGACCACAATTATGTGATTTTAGTTTGATTGAATTTGCCAACTGAGCTGAGACGCGAACACTTTCAAGCACCACTTATATCTTTTCTTTTTTTTGTGTGTGTTCAAACAACATCCTGCGAAAACAAAAAAGTTGCTATCGTGCCCTTAATAAAAACAACTGCGCTTAAGTTCCTCAACGCGCTTCTATTTTGCGGCTTTTAATTGAGTTGCAGCAGGTGGATTTTCTAAAAACTTTTAGAAAGCAAAGTTGTGATCCTTGAGAACATTTTTAGCAATTGGAAGCAGCTGCATTTTCAAAACAAGAATTCGTGAAGACCCTTTTATAACTTTATACTGTTTTTGCAAGTAGTTTATTTGACATGATCTAAATCTGTTTTTACATGCTGTAGCTTTGGAAACTTTGTTTCTTAAACAAAAATGCGCCATTGGAGTCAGCGATTGAAAAATTTTTGTATACATTTTTGCCTAGCAAAAAATAATTGACGCTTAACACTTGACGCAAAAAACAAGCAAAAAGTTGTCGGCGACACCTATTCCGTCAACCGAAAAATATCTTTACCGCGTTTACGTCATCGTCAACAAAAAATTGTCGCCGACATTTGACGCCGTCAACGCACAACACTGCCGAAAGGAATGGCAGAAGTGGCAGCATCATTGAAGAGTTTGGTAAAGGTATGGGTGGCTTCTGAAAGAGAAAATATCGTAAAGCTAGAAAGAGATGGGCTGTGGGTATCGATATAAGAAAGGTATTCGTCCCAGCGCGCTTTGTTATGATTACATGAAGGAGGGCGGCATATAGAGTTAATTAAAGGGTAAGAAAGAATAGTAATAGAGATAAGAAGATGATCTGAGCCGAGTCTGAAAGGGTTTTTCATGTGCATTTGTAGGCCAGGGCGGGCAGGAACTAAAGAGAGATAAGGGGAGAGCGGTTTCCAGTGGCGCGGTGTAGTAAGGTGTGATGGTCAAGGTTGTTGAGAGGTAGAGATCAGAGGAGAGGATCCAGTCAAACAAGTCTTTTCCTAATTAATCCTCCGGGCTCTGAGAGTCCCAGGATGAGTGATGGCCATTAAAATTGCTGAAAATGTAAGTAGTAGGGGAAGATGGTAAGAGGAAAGGTTAGAAGGATATAGGGCGGGAGTCACAAGAAGAGCGGATGGGAGGGACATAGAGATTGAAAAGGTGTATAGGTAAGACCCCTTTTATTTTAATTGTGATAGCTAAATAATCGGAGCTGGGATTAAGGGAAAGGGGTTATATAGAGAAAGGGGAGCAGGTAAGACCGTTTTTGAGAGAAGTGTAAGAACACCCCTCCTAGGTTTTCCGTAGAGTCGGTATAGTTTTTCTCCTTGTCATAGAACGATTTTTTAAGAGTTTTGTATCCAGGGATGTAAAAAGTGGAGTCAGAAGGGAGGTGCAAAGATGAGGTCGTACTGATTTAGTAAAAGAAATTGTATAAGTTCAGTACAACGAAGGCGAATTCCATTGGCATTCCTTTGGAGATTCGTAGGCTGTTTTGGGAGGGAGAAGGATGAAAAGAAGATTATGTGAGAAGAGAAGTGAGAGTTGGGGTTGAAAAAGAGGTAGAAACGACACTGAGGGTGGGTAAGTAAAAATTAGTTGGGGGTGGTTAGGAAGATCGGAAATATTTTCCGAAAGTCAGCGGGAGAGAGACCAGAGCAATTAGAGAGAACAGTTGGCACATTGTACCGATCTATTTCCCCAGATGACTCGGCGGGAGCAGACAGAGCAAGAGTCAATAGGGCCAGGGTTGGGTTGGATGTCACGGCTGATGAGAAGTAGCATAGGGATAAGAAGTAGCGATGGGTGGTTTAGGGTTGGAAAAGGGACTGAGGAAAGTTTTTAGGAAGGTAAATGAAGAGAGGAGGCGGTCGTTTGTGATTAAGTACGCCGTTCATCAGTGACCGCGCAGTGGACAGGGGAGATAAAAAATAAAAATAATTGTCCATAAGAGAATCGCCTGAGGATGAGAACCTCGGGGAATCGACAAGCCACTTTGATCCTCCCCAGTTCAAAGAAGGGAACTGCACCCACACGATAAGGTGGCTTAATTGTCGTTGGTGCAGATGCAAAGTCTCGGTCTCGAAGCTGGGTGTCTCGAGTCCAGCTCTGTCAGTTTATTATCATTGAAAACAATGAGCAGATGTTAAGATTATTAGAGTGCAACAATAGCATTTGAATTTTATAGAATAAAATCAAAAACAAAACAGTAGGCTAAAACCAAGAAAACACAACGTTAGACCAAAAATTTTATTGAAATACCAATTTTGCTTAAAAACCGTTTATTTTATTTTATTTATTTTATCTCTATATTTATCCTCCTGACTCGCAGGAAAGCGACGGAGGCGCTAATACATAGGGTAGGCAATTACCCCGACCTGCTTCCGGAGATGCCAAGATATTGCTGTCCGCTTGTAATTTAATTGATATATGACTGTAATTTAGAACTGCTTGCCAGGACCACCAAGCAGGGAAATGTGCCGTAAAGTGTCTTTTCCAAGGACACAACAGAATGGCGCGAGTGGGTTTTGAACCGAGACCGTGTTGGTCACGAGCCCGGCTCTTTAACCACTCGACCACCCTGCCGACTTTCCTGTTACTTTTGGTATTCAAACATAATTTATACCCATACTTAGAAATGTAATAACTTTCCTCACCAGGCATTCATATTGCTAAAACTTTGAATGCTAAACGGGTGACAATACCAAATCAAAAATGAGCTAAATATTTTTATTTAAAATGACCTTTTGTCAGTCAGAAATCAAGCGACATTTTCAGAGACATTAATTTTTCACCGACGTAATGTCAAGTTAAATAAATATTGTCTACCTTGCTGATTTTTGATTTGGTCTTGTCATCGGTAGACAGTAGTATATTTAGAAGAGGGGGCAATGCGTCATGCCCCCTTATGGAAATCACTAATTCGAGAAATCCGAGATAGATTCAAAATACGTAAAGACCTTTTTTTCTAGAGATTTTTACTGTATGTTTTTGTGACAAAAAATGGACATAGCCGAGACAGATTTATAGTGAAGACCTGTTTTTTTTTAGCTACCACTTGAAAATATTTTTCCATTAAACATATTTGATTGTGGTTGTATGCCCCTCCCCCATCCGTTTTCAAAAATCCACGGCACGCAACTGCCGGCAGAGCATTCGGAGTTTTTACTATTTGAAAAGATTTGTCGACAAGCCGAAATTGCAAAACAAAACGTTTATTAATTTTTTTGTTTCTTTGCAAATACTTTAAGTTGCACTCGTTAAATTGGAAATCAAAACCGGTTTAATTCATCGGACAACAGCAATTGAGGCGTGTCAGCCAAAATAAACTTGGGGACCAATCCAGTTTTTCCCAAATTTTGTAACGTTTGCCCGATAGTACTTTAAGAATATGAGAAAAAATTTTGTCTAAAATTTATTGTAAAGACCAAAAAAAAAAGTCTTAACTTTGAATCCGTCATTGATTTGTCAATTTTTGTCCCGAAAACATAGTGATCTCTTAAAAAAGATTTTCAGCTCAAATCTTAAACTTTTTTCTTCATTTAGTGTTGTTTATCGATGCACAAAAAATTTGTTTCGCAATAATTTCTTGTCGCTACTCAAAAAGCTTTGATATAATTGCCCAGATTTTTAATATTTGAGGAGCATTTGCCCTCTGCTCTCCACCAGGTACGGCCATAGTGTGGGTCTGCATGTACAGTGATGGGCTTTAAAAGGGGGAGACTATGGTGCAAGAAAAAATGGGGGCCACTTCTTGGTGTGTTAAGTTTTTCGTCCCAAAAATATAAAGTAATCTCTAAAAAAAAGGGTCATCACTTTCAATTTATTTCCAAATCTTCATATTCTTATCAAAACCGAAGTGATTTTAAAAAAAAAGATTATCACCTTTACTTAAGTAGGCCAACATGATTACAGACAGTTGGTGGCCACCGTGAGTGCTGCTACGAAGAAATAGAGCAATATTTTGTTCAAGAAGGAGGCAGGGTCGCGAACTCGATAAAATTTTATTCGAGTTCAAGTTCGAGTTTGAATTCGTACAAAATTCAAAAGCCCGAGTTCAAGTTCTGTTCAATGCTGTAAAAATCGAAAGCTCGATTAAACCTATCTACACAATAACTTAAACCTCTCTGAAAAAATTGTTAGACTATCACCAAGAAATAAACAAAATAAAAAAATAATAAAACAAGCCATAGGCGTACCAGCCGAAAAAATGTCGGGGGGAGGGAGGCAATTTTGCCCAAATTATGATCTTTACTACTTTACAGAAATAAGAAAAAATTTTGTCTCAAATTTAGTATGAAAACCAAAAAAAGGTCTTCGCTTGAAATCTGTCTCAGATTTGTCGATTTTTACCCAAAAAAGTAGTGATCTTTAAAAAAAATCTTCACCTCAAACCGTAATCTTTTTTTCTGAATTTGGAAACTTTGTCCAGCAAAAGTAGTTGATTGTCTGTGCTGAAAATTTTTTCTTGCCCAAATATTTTTGAAGTTAAATACAGTTGCATTTGAAATTTAACCATTTAATGTTAAAGTAAAATTCAAAATATTATTTATTCTCTATTTAAAACTTTTCAATTAATAAATTCAAATTTGATTATTAGTTCAGTTCAGTTTTCTTTTATTTCTGCTCCGCCACATGAACAAGATAACAAAATGTTGAGAAGTTTGTGAGTTGTTGAAAGACGGGGTTAGAAAAAGGAAGAAGCAACTAAACGAGTTGACGTTGTGACTTGCTAATTAGCGGTGAAAAGTGTGACTTGTTGTATCATATAGAAGCAAGGTTGCTTCACCTCATTATCAAATTGTTTAAAAAAATAGAAAGAGAAAAAAGAAAATAAAGTATAAGACCAAGGTTATTTGCTTAATAAAACACTGCTATGGGGGTGGTACAATGGTGGGACCATAGCAGAGTTTGGCTCGAAGAATATAATCAGTTCTAAAAAATATGTAAAAGCATGAACATATTCTACCAGCCCAACAGGCAAACAAACCCACCGAAAGAAATCCTGTTGCGGATCAAAAGATCATTTCTCGAACAAAAACCTCAGTAAAGGAAAATTCAAAAACAAAAACAAAAACATTACACCCTTGGTAAAAAACAAACAAAAAACACAAAAACAACATAAGAAAACTACTAAAAAAAAATATCTACAAAAACCGATGCAAAGTAGTAACAATAAACAGTAAAATAAAATTTATGTAATAGCTAAAAAAATTGTTTAAATAGAAACAAGAGTGATCTTGCAGAACTTTCCTGGAGTCTTTTCTTGACCGTTGTAAAGTTGAAGATTTTCAAATTGTTCAGTTGTTTTCCTGAAACACAAGAAAAGGAAGACCAGAAACACAAGATTATATGTTTTTTGAGTTTGAATTTAAGTTTGAGTTCAGTATTTTTTATTTTTTGAGTTTAAATTCGATTTTGAATTCGACAAGACCGAGTTCTAGTTGGAGTTCCAGTTTGACTTCGCAACCCTGGAGGGGCACATTTTCAGGAAGGTCAAGTGTATCTACTCTGTACTAAAGCTAACTACTTTGCTCTATACCAGGGTTCTTCAAACTGGGGGTCGCGGGATTGGGAGAAAAATAGCGAAATGCAACAGCAAATTAAAGTGAAGACCTTTTTTTTTTTTTTTTTAGAGAACACCTTGATTTTGGGAGAAAAACAGGGAAATCAGAGACGAAATCGAAGTGAAGACCTTCTTTTTTTTTTTAGAGAACACCTTGATTTTTGGGGAAAAATAAAGGAATCAGAGATCGATTCTACGTGAAGATCCTTTTTTGGGGGTCGCGAAAAAATTTGCCTGTGAAAAATGGGTCTCGATGAAAAAAGTTTGAAGAACACTGCTCTATACTAAAGCCATTACTGCGTGTACATGGCTGCCGATATGATTTTTGGCACAAAACAGTTGTCCTTCGATCAGCTTCAATAAAATTTTCCCGAAATCGGAAATTTTGGAGTTGGATGCTCTTTTGTATTTAAATTCTATTGCATTGAGATAACTGAGTCATGTAAAGTAGATGTGTTCACGGAGCGGATCCGGAGTGGATATCCGCCAAGTCGATTTAATGTTTTACCAAGCTTGCGGATCCGGATTTGAATTTTCGTTTGTCAATTTGTCAAGTCATGCAAAATATAAGCACCCCGCTTTTGATTTCCCATATAAAATGACAATAGCTGATTTCTAGTTCACAAAAATGGATTCTGTAAGTTTTAGAATTAAGTACTAAAAAAAATTTTTAAAAAATCAATAAACAAAAAAAGAATACTCCAGCCAATGCTCGTAGTGAAAACGGGTTGTTATGATTCAGCGATTAGTCTTTAGTTTAATTTTCACATGGCAAAATACGGTAGTTCTCTTATTTCAATTTAGGATCTTATATACAGGAGTTTATCAAAGTAATGGAAACACTTTGAAAAATCAACAAAATTTATTTTAATATGGTGCAGGGCCACTTTTTGCTGCAATTACAGCCTCAATTCTCCGAGGTATTGATTCATACAAATTGTGAATTGTTTTCAAAGGAATTTTAGTCCATTCTTTAGTTAAAACGTTCTCCAGTTCTTTTAGAGATAATGGCGGCGGGAATCGACTTCTTGTTTGAGTCTCTAAAATTGACCATAAATGTTCTATAATGTTGAGGTCTGAAAATTGTGGTAGCCAGGTGCGGTGACCATGCACAATTTTTTGTGCATGTTATAACGTAGCCTATATCGTTTAGTTGCCCCTATTTGCAATCTTTGCTCTATTTTGTCTTCAATTATTATCAGTTGTTCTCTTGGATGCAAATAAAAACAAACTAATACTACTACTACGACTACTACTACTACTACTACTACTACTACTACTACTACTACTATTACTACTATTACTACTACTACTACTATTACTACTACTACAGATGAGATGCTCAACTTCATTAGAATGTACCTCATGCCATTGTTTCACAATTCTAGCTGTATGGATTGGGGCATTATCATCTTCAAAAATGGTGTTGCCCTCCGGAAACAGTCCTTGAACCACAGGAAGAAGTTGGTTTCCCAAAATTCCTAAATAGTTTTGTCTGTTAATTCTTCCATGAAGGGATATCATTGGTCCGGCAAATTTCCAAAAAATGACACCCCAAATCATCACAAAACCCCCGCCATGTTTTATGGTTGGGAGAAGGCAGTCTGGATTAAATGCCTTTTTAGGCTGTCTCCAAACGTACACACGGCCGGAGGTCGGAAACAAGGTAAACGATGATTTGTCAGAGAAAATCAAGTTTTTTGACTGCTCGAGAGAGCAACTCTGGAGGTTTTTGCACCACACTACGCGCTTTGAAATATTTGTCTTTGAGAGCAGAGGTTTTCTAATTGCGGCTCTTCCGTGGATTACAGATTTGTGCAGCTCCCGACAAACAGTTATCGTGGAAACTGAGTTTTGCAGATGTTTGTTGAGCTCTGCTGTGATTTTAGGAGCCGAATTCTTGCGATCCTTTCTAACATTCTGATTTAGAGTCCGACGGTCTCTCTCAGACATACCCGTACCAGCCCAAAAAATTTTGGGGGGCAATGAAGTTTTGCCCGAATTTTGTGACGTTTGCCCAAATCATGATTTTAGAGTACATTTTGGATATGACAAAAAAATTGTCTGAGTTTCTCAGACAAAAACCAATTTTGTCCTAAAATCATGGTGATCTCTAAAAAAAAAAAAAAAAAAAAAAAAAAAGGTCTTTACTTAAATTCAGTCTCCTAATTTTCGATTTTCGTCCCAAAATCAAGGTGTTCTCTAAAAAAAAAAAAAAAAAAAGGTCTTCACCTAAATTTGGGTTATTATTTCTTGCAGTTCCTCATCATCACCTCTCTAAATTTCCTGACTTTGCCCAAATTTTTCATATCGCTGCCCAAAAAACTATGGTTTTGCCCAAATATTTTCTTCTCACTGCCCGAAAAATCTTAATTTTGCCCAAATCTTCGAAACTTGGGGGGGCAATTTCCCCCCCTGCACCCCCGGCAGGTACGGCTATGCTCTCAGACAATTTAGATTTTCGGCCAGACCTGTGCTTTGCTGAGTACGTTTTTCCTTCTCTTTCAAAGGCAGTTATTACTTTTGAGACAGTATTTCTTGACACGCCTAGTATTCGGGCAGTTTCTGTTATACTAGCGCCTGCCATATGAGCACCAACAATTTGGCCTCTCTGAAAGTCTGAAAGGTCTGGCATTTTTATAAAATATAGTAAACTTGTTCAAAACATACTTTTATCATTCTTGGAAAGCACAATTTGCAGGGCTTTTTATTTTAGATATTGGTGTAGAAAAAACAAACTTAAATTAAGGTAAAATGGAGATACTAGAGTTTATGATTAATCAAAATATGATATTAGCATTTCTTGTGCATGTTTGACTAGCCCAATATTTACCAATTAATACAAATGCTTGAAGCTGGCTCATGTGCGTTTGTATTTTGATTCATTTGATTGGCTTTTAGCAAGTAACAATATTGCTATAGGAAGGACAGATTTGACTCATAATTTTTTGTAGTTTCTGATATTGTTAGAGAATCTAATTTTCTAAATAAATTTGTGACTTATTAGTTTTTTTCAAGCAGTCAAGTAATGCAGCTTGAGGTTTAAGTTAAACTAGGATTTTATAAAGTAAATGCCATAAAAAAAGCTCATGTAATTGTTAGATGTATTGCCAGCTTGTACGAAATGAAATCAAGCATTTATTTTTTACAAAAAAACAAAACAATAATTTTTTAGATTCTAGTTTTAAAAAGCAATTATTGTAAAAAGTGTAAAAGAATATTTTGAAAGTGACCTAAAACAATCACAATAAAAAGCTCTTTTGACACAGACCCTCAAAAAGTAGGTATATTGATTATATACCTTGTATATATTGATAATATTAGGGTATTTTAAAGAAGTCACTGTAACCAACTTTTGTATGTGAAACCAATTAGAATCTCCTTGTGGTTACCATTGATTTTCAAAAGATCCTTTTTCTTTTGGTGTATTTTTTACTTCATCCTAGTGTTGCAGGAGGGTATTTCCCATTAGTTTCATCAAAAAATCATGGTGACTTCTTAAAGAGAGCCCAATATTAGCATAAACAGGGTAACTTTGATCAATTTTGAAGGTTTCTAGCTTTTAATAGCCTGACACTATTAGTAAGAAAACTCTTTTCCTGTTGATCATAACACTCTGCCTCTGAGCCATTAAATAAAATATTTTGATGATGTCATAACAGCTTTGGGACTGAACGCTTTCAAACAAATTGCTAAACAAAGTTATCCATACTTTGGGGTAACTTTGATCACACATTAGAAACCAATATAAGAATAGAGTGAACAACATTTGGGGTTACTTTGATCACTGTTTTTATTTTTAAAATATTGTAAGAGTTTAAAAATATAATTTTTAGTCTTTTGACAAGATATGTCACTTTTTGTTTTTGAAAGGGGCAGGAGGCTTGCATAAGAAACCTAATGGCTTTTTTTCTGAAATTTTATGAAATTCTGAAACCTGAAATTTTTCCAGCTGTGTTTTCTTGACTACAAGTCAAATAGTATTCTGTTACCCCAACCAATCAAAATTACCCATTGAACAATGTTCTAAAAGTTTTACATGATAACCTCATTCAAATACAGTAGAACGCCAATTATCCAAACATCGATTATCCAAACACCGATTATCCGAAACACCAATTATCCGAAACACCAATTATCCGAACACTACTTTAACAAAAATCATTAAAGCGTGACTTCTGTAAGCAAGAAATATTCAATAACAAATTGTATTTTGAGAAAAGCACGACGTTTGAAAGCAAAAACCACTTGACAACATGTTGCATTTTCTTGAAGTTTCAAACTAATCTAGTCACTACAGAATGTTTGCAACCAAAAGAAAAAGAAATGTACATACTATTGAGACAAAACTTGAAATTATAAATCAATTAGAAATGACCATAATGTACAATAAATGACCATATGTGGAAATAATGCGTTTTATTGCAAAATTGTATTTTGTTCAGTTTTCTGAAAAATCAGTTATCCGAACCATCCCTGGTCCCTATTAGTTCAGATAATCGGCATTCTACTGTAATATCTTTTGTAATCAAAACAGTTGCTCTTCAATCAATGTAATCAAAAATTAAATATTGTTTTCACGGACAATATATTCATATAAGGTTTTAAGCAAATACAGAACACTGAATAATTTTAGAAAACCAAATATTTTATTGTTTATAAGCTGTCATTTCAACTATTTTGGACAAGAAAAGATGCAACTTTTTTAATTTTTAAAAATTTTAATGTTGTAGTTTTCTGTGTGTGCTAAATTTATACTTCCTTGTGTTAAAAAATTTTTATGTTATGTATTAAATTCTTAATTTAGCTATGGGAAAGTTACGTGTCAAAAAGTCAACTAGAGTTCATTTAAAAGCAGCTCCTTTTGATTCAGCTAATTCAAGCCAACCAGATCAAGTTTTTAAAAACAGAACATGGGATGTCTTGAAACCTGCTAGCTTTGTTGGAAAGAACCTTGTCTCTAAAAAACAAGATTTGCAAGAAGATAATTGGACGATTGCAAAAAATAATCGTTCCAAATTGTCTAAGTCAATTAAATCCAATAAAAAAACTGGAAAAGATTCCAAATCTACTTCATTTTATTCTCAAAATGCCAAGGTTAGTTTTTATTGTTGCATTCAGTTTTTTACACTAACTTTATAGATTTAATTAACACTTGAGTTTTTAGGACATATTTTGATTTTTTACCTTAAATTAAATCTACAACAAAATTTTCTATTTATAATATTATCTACAATAAAAAAATTTTATTGTGTACTTTTCCGAGGAAAAGTTCCAACCATGGCCTTAAACTCATTGTATTACATCTCTTTTAAGTTTTTGCTACCAACTACATTTACTATTTCTGTTCTTGGTTTAACCCTGCCTCTTCTTTTTAACTATTTTACTTCACAAAATTAGCTATACTAGTTTTCCTTGTTCAATTCTATTTCTGATTCATTTTAATTGTTTGTCTTGTATATTTTGTATAGTTTCCATCTTTCTTGTCATGTTCTTGTGGTAGTTCCTCATTCTTGATTCTATGTTGCCATTATATCCCTATTAGTGTGCAGTACCATGAGTTATTGTTCTTTTCTTCAATTTGGGAGCATTCTAAATGCACCCTGTGTTTTTTATGGTTACATAAAATGGATGTTTAATGTTTAGTGAGTTTCAAGACAAATGTCAAGAAACTCACTGATGCGTTTGTGGTCCTGAATTTGGGTGTATATTACCCTTAAAAAGCAGTTACATCCATGTGGTAAACATAAGAATTAACTTTTTTGAGAAGCTGACTCTTTACCTGATAAATCAAAAGCTCTACCCAGCAGAGATTAGACAGAAAGCAGAAATGTGCCAATTTGTTGTGGTTAAAATCAACTATCTGTTTCCTAACTTCAACAAGACTAACTTGTTTAAGAAAATGCTTTTTAACAAATGCCTTTGCCAAATACCTGAATGCAGACCTTTTTAATCTGTGCTATGCTTGAGGTGGCATAAAAATATGTATTAAACAACATATCATGATTTTAACTGTGTAGCCTTACTGCAAGGTGTTTTGTTTAAAAAAATTCTTTTTAGACTGCTTGCCTGCCACAGCTAAGGAGCACAGTCTGCCCAGGTTGAAAGTTATATCTCTGGCCAATACAGCTTTACAGGTCATTAAGACATGCAAATTTTCCCTCCATGATAAGGTAGTAGTTTATAGAAAAGTTCTAACTACTTAAACAACTGACTCAAACACAAGCACACCTTTTTCATGATTTTAACCCACATTCAAATCTACCCAAAACATGACAGCCACAATTTTTCTTAATAATGTTCACACTACCATCATCATCTCAGATCCACACATAACATACTTGAGAAAGGTGAAGAAAATCTCAAACACATTTATACTACCATCACCTCACAATACCTCAGTTCCAGAAAAATAACAAAATTACTAATACCACACCCTATGACATTTATTCATCAGAGTAAACATTACCAAGTGATATGCATACAAAACTGACACAGCTTCAAGCTTACAAATCACCACTCTTGCAAAGTTAGCTACATACAGTAAACCTTGATAATTGCACAACATGTTGCTTGGTATGCTTGACACTCACACATGACACTGATCACCTCTTTAGCTGCAGCAAAGCACCCACACAACACCAAGCCACACAGAAAAGCACCAAAGGTGCAATATTTTGGACAACATTGTGCAGTCACACCTATCTGCTTCTGGAGATACTTTCTACAGGGTGTCAAGAAAGTTCCCGATCGATTTTTAAATTTAATGTAATTCAAAAACTTCAATGAATTATGAGAAGTTCTGTACGTCATTTTTCCACTTAATCCTCCTTTTCAATGTTTCAGATACACTTTTCAAATTTTTTTGGCTAAAACGTAATAATAAAATGAGTAAAAGAGCTGCAATCATTCAACTTCATCGTGCGGGACATTCAAGTTCTAAAATTATGAAGTTGCTAAAAGCACCAAAATCGACTGTTCGCAATACAATCTTGCACTTCCAAGAACTTGGAACCATGGAGGATCGGGATAGGAGTGGACGACCTCAATCCGCTTGCACTCCAGCGAAGATCAAGGCCCTCAGGGAGAGAATTCGGAGGAACCCCAAACGATCGATGAATATCAGCCATGAGTCTGTCAGAACAATTGTTGAACAGGATCTCAAAATGTCCCCGTACAAAATCAGGACAAGACAACTCCTAACTGACCTCCAGAAGCGAAAAAGAAAGGAGAGGGCCAAAATTCTGCTGAACCGTCTGAAGGGAGGCATGGAGAAAGGCGAAATCGTTTTTTCAGACGAAAAACTCTTCTTGGTGGAGGCAAAGTTCAACACCCAGAATGACAGGATTCTCGGAAAGTCGCCCAAGGACCTCCCTGATCATCTTCGATTCGTTTCACGCCGACAGAAACCCTTGTCTGTGATGGTATGGGGTGCGATCTCCAAATCTTGGAAATCTCCCCTCATTTTTGTTAAAGAGGGGGTCAAAGTGAATACAGATTCGTATGTCAATGATATTTTAACCCCTGCCCTCGCATCGATGAAGGAAAAGTTCAAAAATAAGTCCTTCACCTTCCAACAAGACGGCGCACCTTCTCACACATCAAAGAAAATGCAGAAGTGGTGCGAAGAGCACTTTCCTTCATTCTGGACCAAAGATTTGTGGCCACCATCTTTGCCTGATCTCAATCCTATGGATTTCTGTGTGTGGGGTATTCTGGAAAAAGAAGCCTGTTCTTCACCCCATAACAATCTGGAGGATCTTCGAGCTTCCCTGAAACGAGCATGGGAGAAAATTCCTCAAGATGCCCTTCATGCTGCTTGTCAGAATTTCCGACAGAGGCTCCAATGTGTTATTGATACAGATGGGGGTCATTTTGAATAAACCAGATTTTTTTATGTTCATGGAGCTTTGTTCTATCACCACAATAAACCTTTTGTTGATTTAACCTTCTGTCATTAGCCCTATATAATTTTGTTTAGGATCGGGAACTTTCTTGACACCCTGTAGTCAAAATTTTTATATTTTAGAAATACGACTGAAATTTAAAGTTACTTACTAAGTCTGCCAAGCAAAAAAAAATGGTGTAAAGTGTTTTTTCAAGGAAACAAAAGAATGATGTATGTAAATAGGTTTTAAACTGCAACCATATTGAATAAGTGCACTGTTAAAAAGACACTTTTAACCACTTGACCATGCTGCCAGCTCTCTTGCGCAGCTTATTTTATTACATCTTTTAATTTTAACTATCTATTTTTCATTTCATTTTGTGGCATTTTTTTAGCTGTCCTGCAATTTTTTCATTATATGCTCTTATTGCATCTCTTAAACTGCAAAGTTAATTTTTTTAAATCTTGTCCTTTTTCTTTTCCATCAAAATCTTTCTCGGTATACCTCTAACTGTAATTTTTTTGTAACAAATTGACAAAAATAATTGCTTTTAGCATGAACAAAAAAGGCTAATTTGCAGGTTACTAACCTTAAAGGTGGCATGGCTTCATTTTCCCACTTTTTCAAAACACTGTGTGAATAATTTAAAACATTTTATATATGTATTTGCTAAAAACTTGACATATATCAGAAATACTTTATAAAAACTTTTTCGAGTAATAATAAAAAAATATCATAATAACTTTGTAAATATCAAAACAATACAGTGTTATTAAAATAATTAAAACTATGTTGGCAGAAAAAATTACTAAAAAATAATAAAAATTTTTGGCATACATTGTGCCACGTTTGAGTAAAAGAATTAACAAAAATTTCCTTGTACAGAAATGAGAAAAAAAAAAGAAATTACAGATTTTTTATTTTATCCCTATATTTATTTTCCTGACTTGCAGGAAAGTGATGGAGGCACTAATACATAGAGTAAGCAATTACTTTGACCTGCTTTTGGAGATGCCATAACATTGCTGTTCACTTGAAATTTAATAGAAATATGACAGAAATTTAGAACTGCTTGCCAAGACCACCAAGCAGGGAAATTTACTGCAGTGTCTTTCCCAAGAACACAACGGAGTGGTGCGAGTAAGTTTTGAACTGAGACTATGTCAGTCACAATCCCAGAACTCTAACTACTCAACCATACTGCCAACCACACTCAACCACTATTTTCTGCACCATTTGATACATTTAAAAATCTTTAATTTTATTTAAAAATCCATGGTGTGCCCTACAATCCAGTGTGCCTTGCATGTGAAGTGAGTCCCAAAATTTCATTATATAATGTTATTGTGTGGATTGTGCATGAAGTGCTTGCCAAACAACCAGTTTATTGCTCCTATTGGATGAGCCAAACAACTGGTTTATTGCTCCAAGCACATATGCTATGCTCACAGATTGCCACATGTTTTAGAATGCATTCTTAAATACAATGCATTATATATATAGGTTAGGTACAGAAATAGATTCTTTACAGTGTGTCTGAAAAGTAACAAGACTGGTGTTATAAAAACTTTATTGAAAAATATTGAAATATACCAAAGTCAAATTCCTTCAAAGTAATCCCCTTCTACAGTACTTGAAAACACTTGAGCATTTGCCTTTTCTATGATTCAAAACATTCTTGGAAGGCATTTTTTGGGATCTTTTTGAGCTTTGTCATTGCAGCCATTTTAATGAAATCGATGTCAGAAAAATGGGTTCCCTTCAGAACAGATTTGATCTTAGGGAAGAGAAAAAAGTCACATGGGGCCAGATTGGGGGAATATGGGGGTGTTACAAAGTTGCAATGCTTTCTGCAAGAAACTGATGAATACTCAGGACTGTGTGAGCAGGAGCATTATCATGATGGAGTGCCTATGCGTGGGCTTCCCAAAGGCTCCGCCTCTTGTCAAGCACTGATCTTATGAGGTACCAAAGAATCTAATAGACAGTTTGTTTCACTGTTTAGCCTTGGGGTATGAATTGAAAAGGAAAGGAGATTCTTCAGCACTTTGTAAGATCAGTGCATGACAAGAAGCAGAGCCTTTGGGAAGCCCACACATGGGTGCTCCATCATGATAACGCTCCTGCTCACACAACCCTGAGTATTCATCAGTTTCTCTCAGAAAGAAACATTGCAACTTTGTAACACCTCCATATTCCCCCAATCTGGCCCTATGTGACTTTTTTCTCTTCCCTAAGATCAAATCTGTTTTGAAGGGAACTCATTTTTTTGATATCAATTTCATCAAAATGGCTGCAATGACAGAGTTCAAAAAGATCCCAAAAAATGCTTTCCAAGAATGTTTTAAATCATGGAAAAGGTAAATGCTCAAGTGTTATCAAGTAGAAGGGGATTACTTTGAAGAAATTTGACTTTGGTATATTTCAGTATTTTTCAATAAAGTTTTTATAACACCAGTCTTGTTACTGTTCTGAAAAGCGACATTTAAATAAATACATAATTTACATTTATTTTTTATTAATATATACTTTTTAATTTGCTTATGTGATTGTCCAAGAGCTTTTGTTAAATTTTTTGATTACTTTTAATTTTTTTTCAGACGCTTTCTTCAAATATTCAAAGTAATCCATTTTGTGGAATTCAAATCAAGTCTGATATGGTGCTTAAACAGAAACTTATCTATGAACAAGAAGAAAAGCCTATGGTTAAACCCAAAATTGTTAAATCTAAAAAAAAGAAAGAGCTTATTCAACAACGAAGAGAATATCTTATCAAAAGTACTTTTAAATTACCTGGAATTTTTTCTACTTTAATATTTGAAATCTAATAAATTTATCTTTTTTGTAACGTCTGTAAGTGCTGGTATATAAAATGTGAAGATGTCAGATTTTAGAATAGATTTGTTTTTTATGCCCAATTCAATAAGGTTTAACATTTAATGTTTTTCTTTATATATTTAATAAAAGTATTTGTTAGCTCTCAAATCATATTTCAATTGCATTTCTTTTTTTATTTACTACAAGCAGCATAATTAATTATGCCTATTGCATATGCAAATAATTTTTTTAACTTGTTTGTTTGGCTTTAAACCTAATTGTATTTGAGGTGTGAAAAACAATTTTTAGTTCTCATGCAAAGCCAAATACTTGGTTCAAACCAAAAAAAATATTTTGGTTGAATTAAGCCTTTCTATTTTTTTCATTTATTTGTGCTACTTTTAAAAAGTTAAACTTAAAATTTAATTATTCTTTATATGTTTTTTTCAAAAGTTTTTTTGTTTTTTGATAGGCTTATGAATGTTTTTGTGCTTTATAGAATTAGAAGTAACTGCAGCTATAAAAGCTGAAGAAAAAAAAGCATTACAAAGAGCTAAAACACCTATTGTTGGTGACTTGAATACTTTAAAACTGTCTCTCCCTGATTTATCAACTAAACCTGAAAGTAAAAAGAAAAGAAAAAAAAAGAAGACTTTAAATCTTCAAGTTGAAAACAAATTTAAGACTAAATCAAAGAAGTCTTATAAAGGGTAGGATTTATTGTTTTGTTTTGGGTTGGTTTGTTTAATTTTTAGATAAGATTATTCAACTAGTTTAGTGATTATTGTTGCTGCTTTTGCAGCTGGAGATCCATATTACTTACAAGTCTATTTTGCAAAAATGAAATTCAATTTGGGACAAGTAAACTACAATTTGGCACAAATGAAATTCAATTTGGCACAAGTGAAGTTCAATTTGGCACAAATGAAATTGAATTGACATAAGTGAAATTCAATTTGGCATAAATAGAACTCAATTTGGCATTAATGAAATTTATATCCTGTTTCTTATTTCCTATTTTCATATTTAGGCATAATTTCAATAAATTTTCTTTTTTTAATTCTTACCATAGTTTTATTAGTAACAAATAATATCAATGTTTATATATACATATATTATGAATTTTATAATATACACCAGAGAAAAACATAAAGCAACAACAAGAGAAACTTCAGTACAGTAGAATTCCAATTATATAGACTACAAATTTTGTAGAATACCTGTTATATAGACGACAAATTATGTAGAATACCTATTATATAGACTTTTTGAAAATAAATTTACTGTATTTTGAACATGCCATGCAAAATATTACTTTGACTACAGATGAAACTGATAAATAAATACTATTTACTTTAAGACTAATAGTTTATATGTAAGAAATATATATTTTCAAATATTTCTTTGAAAGCAGCCGGTACATTTTTTATAGACAATACACGTTATATAGACTTGCCCGAGTCTATATAATTGGAATTCTACTGTAGTAATATTGATTGATTAATGAATTTTGTTGCCAAAGAAAAAGTTTTCTACATAGCTTGCTCTATTGTTTGAAAATAATGGGTAAATTAAAAAAGTTTGCATTTAAAAATGCATTAAAATTTTTTCATAGATCAATATTACAACTGTAGTTTCTCTTGTTTTATGTTTTTCTCCAGCATTCAAGTGCTTTGTTTAAACTGTATTTTGATTCATTTGTTTTGTTTTTTTAGATTTCTAACTGCCCCCTGATAAGCACAGGCAGGCAAAAAGCTTTTGGGGCAAATGAAATAAAATTAATGCTAAATTTAAAAAATTTTGTGATCTGAAATTTAATTAAATATATATATATTATGTATATATCTTTGTATAGGGTCTCCCAATAGAGCCTATATATAGATAATATAGGGTCTCCAAATTAAGTCTCCATAATATATATAAGTCTTCTGTTTATATATATATTATGAATATGATTTATATATATAATATTATGAATTTTATAATATATGTAAATAAATATTTAATATGAGGTCTGTCCAAAAAGTATCCAACCTTTGGGCATAAAACACAACACAATGAATATCACAATTTTTATTTAATCTCTTCTGGAATGCTCCTGAGCGCTGCTGTTGTTTTTTCCATAATGCCCTTACATGACTGAAATTGTGTCCCTTTTAGCATAGTTTTTAACTTGGGGAATA
Source organism: Diplosoma virens (assembly GCA_963680785.1). Lineage (NCBI taxonomy): Eukaryota > Metazoa > Chordata > Ascidiacea > Aplousobranchia > Didemnidae > Diplosoma > Diplosoma virens. The sequence continues at coordinate 38,748,908 of OY796886.1, read as the reverse complement.
GCTAAAAGTCATATGGTGCCAAATCAGGAGAGTAAGGAGGGTGTTGCTCAAGTGCTGTATTGTTGTTGGCCAAAAAACCTTTGATTACATGGGAGGAATGAGCAGAAGCATTGTCATGGTGAAACTGCCAGTTCTTCCCTGTCCACATGTCTGGCTGCTTTCTTTGCACAGCAGGACAAAGGCAACGTAAAACCTCCAAGTAGTAATCTTTATTGATTGCTTGGCTTTCTGTTGTGTACACAGGGAAGTCAAAAAGTTTAGCTACTAAAGTTCTAAAACATGCACAATCACGAATTTTCATGTGATATGCATTATGATTTTGCATTTTTAGACAATAAATGATGATATTACAGTAATTTTATTTAATATCAGGGTTACTTTAAAATTGTGATACATTTTGACCCATGGAAACTAGAAACCTTGAGATCAGAGCTAACATTAAGTTCTTGAATAAACTTGGGTGAAAATCTTTACCGGTTATTAACTCTTTGCATCAAGTATATGGAGACTCTGTACCACACAGAACAACAATTTCTAGATGGATTAAGCACTTTAAAGAAGATCAAGACGATCTTAAAGATGACCCTAGAGAAAGAAGCCATCAACCTCAACTTCTGACAAAAATGTGAAAGCACTCCAGGGCCTTGTTGAAAAGGATCACTGAATTACTATTGATGAGATAGCTACTACACTATAAATATCACATGGGTCAGCTTTTTCGATTTTGACAGACCACCTTGGCCTCAGCAAGCTTTCTGCTAGATGGGCACCAAACACATTGCAAAAAGAGCTAAACTTTCTATGAGCCTTTTAAGCAAGATTGAAGCAATTGATTATGATTTTATGGAACAAATTGTAACTGTTGACGAGACATGGATTTACCAATACAATCCTGAGAGCAAAATGCAATCAATGCAGTGGCTTCCAAAGGGCTCAACAGGACCAATCAAATTCAAGTCTGAAAGATCTGTTCAGAAAGTGATGGCAACTGTTTTTTGGGACTTAGAAGGAATAATTGTTGTAGATTTCTTTGAAGGATCAAAAACAATCACAGAAATTTATTATGAAGGTGTTTTGAGAAAGTTCAAAGCTGCTGTGATCAAAAAAAAGGCCAGAAAAATTGCACAGGAGCATCTTGTTCCATCATGACAATGCACCTGCTCACTCTTCAACAGCTGCAAGGGCTGTCTTAAGAGAATTTCGCTGGGAAATTTTACCACACCCACCCTACAGCCCTAATCTTGCCCCATTCAACTTTTTTTCCAAGCTGAAAGAACACCTCAAAGGAACACAATTTTTGATTATTGATGATGCTAAGAAGACTGCTTTGACCTGGTTTCAGTCAAAGCCTCCAGAATTTTTTAGAGGAGGGTTAGAGTGCTGGAAACATTGCCTTGAGAAGTGCATAGACTTAGATGGGGAGGATATGTAGAAAAATAACAATTGTATTCATGATGCACTATGCTGCAAGAATCGAAGAAACAGGTCAGCATCACTTTCACATTGCTGCAAATTTGTCATGCTTTTTTGGGCCTTGGTGATTCCGGATGTTTCCATTGTGAAGACTTGCTTTCTGGATTGTAACCATAAACCCCATTCTCATCACCAGTTATGATAGTCTTTGTAAATTCCAGTTCATTGTTTGCATAGTCCACTATGTCCTGGGTGATTTCCACCTGGAGCTCCTTCTGTTACTCCATCAGCAGCTTGGCAATAAATTTGGTCAACACTCTCCACATGCACAAATCTTTAGTTAAAATGCAGTGAATTGATCCTCTGCTTGTTTCCACTTCTTTAACAATTTCCTTAAGTGTTAGATGGTGATCTTCCATAACAATTTGGCAAACCTTCTCAATCACCTCGTTTCCGCTTGTGGATGGCCTGTCAGAGTGTTCCTCACTCTCCACTGACATTTGACTGTTTTGAAGCGATTAAACCATTCCTTTATTTGAGTTTGACTTAAGGTCTCATTGCCATAAGCTTGCTGAATCTTTTGAATTGTTTCAGTTTGATTATTACCTAGCTTTTGGCAGAACTTGATACAATATCTTTGTTTGATGCTTTCTGATATTACACTTGTGAGCAAAAAATTGACAATAATGCACTATACAACTCCACTAAATGCTTCAAAAAAAGAGAATGACACCAACTATTAGTTTGAAATTTTTTGTGTGTGGGCAGTAATTGTGACATTACAATCTGTCAAAACCATTTTGCTGGCATGCCATTATTTTGGGCAGGAGGAGATAAGGTCAGATACTTTTTGGACAGACCTTGTATTATCTTTGTATAGGGTCTCCTGATAGGGTCTATATATAAATATGGCTTAAAAAAACACTTTAATTTTACTGTGGCTTAAAAAACCACAAGTAAAAGATTAACCACAATGCACAAATTGGTGAGCCTTGTTCTTTCCTGGCACAACTTCACTGCACTAAGGAGACCTGAAAGTTTGAACAGTATTGTCTGCAGTTAAATATATATATATATATATATAGAGATAGATAATATAGAGTCTCTATATTAGTTCTCCACAATATAGTTTCAATAATAGATATTACCTCTACATAATATTGGGTCTCTGACAGGCTCTCTCTCTATATATATATACAGGGTGTCAAGAAAGCTCCCGATCGATTTTTAAATTTAATGTAATTCAAAAACTTCAATGAATTATGAGAAGTTCTGTATGTCATTTTTCCACTTAATCCTCCTTTTCAATGTTTCAGATACACTTTTCAAATTTTTTTGGCTAAAATAATAATAAAATGAGTAAAAGAGCTGCAATCATTCAACTTCATCGTGCGGGACATTCAAATTCTAAAATTATGAAGTTGCTAAAAGCACCAAAATCGACTGTTCGCGATACAATCTTGCGCTTCCAAGAACTTGGAACCATGGAGGATCGGGATAGGAGTGGATGACCTCGATCCGCTCGCACTCCAGCGAAGATCAAGGCCCTCAGGGAGAGAATTCGGAGGAACCCCAAACGATCCTTGAGGAAAACAGCTAAAGACATGAATATCAGCCATGAGTCTGTCAGAACAATTGTTGAACAGGATCTCAAAATGTCCCCATACAAAATCAGGACAAGACAACTCCTAACTGACCTCCAGAAGCGAAAAAGAAAGGAGAGGGCCAAAATTCTGCTGAACCGTCTGAAGGGAGGCACGGAGAAAGGCGAAATCGTTTTTTCAGACGAAAAACTCTTCTTGGTGGAGGCAAAGTTCAACACCCAGAATGACAGGATTCTCGGAAAGTCGCCCAAGGACCTCCCTGATCATCTTCGATTCGTTTCACGCCGACAGAAACCCTCGTCTGTGATGGTATGGGGTGCGATCTCCAAATCTTGGAAATCTCCCCTCATTTTTGTTAAAGAGGGGGTCAAAGTGAATACAGATTCGTATGTCAATGATATTTTAACCCCTGCCCTCGCATCGATGAAGAAAAAGTTCAAAAATAAGTCCTTCACCTTCCAACAAGACGGCGCGCCTTCTCACACATCAAAGAAAATGCAGAAGTGGTGCGAAGAGCACTTTCCTTCATTCTGGACCAAAGATTTGTGGCCACCATCTTTGCCCGATCTCAATCCTATGGATTTCTGTGTGTGGGGTATTCTGGAAAAAGAAGCCTGTTCTTCACCCCATAACAATCTGGAGGATCTTCGAGCTTCCCTGAAACGAGCATGGGAGAAAATTCCTCAAGATGCCCTTCATGCTGCTTGTCAGAATTTCCGACAGAGGCTCCAACGTGTTATTGATACAGATGGGGGTCATTTTGAATAAACCAGATTTTTTTATGTTCATGGAGCTTTGTTCTATCACCACAATAAACCTTTTGTTGATTTAACCTTCTGTCATTAGCCCTATATAATTTTGTTTAGGATCGGGAACTTTCTTGACACCCTGTATATATACATATATTAGATAATAGATAATTAACTTTCAGACCACAAAATTTTTTAATTTAACATTAATTTTATTTTTATTTGCCCCAACAGACTGTTTTGCCTGCCTGGGCTTTTCAGGGGCGGTTAAAAATCTTATTCTTATTCAAATACTCTGACTCAACGTCATTGAGCACTTTCCTGATGAACACCAACCAAAAATTTTGAAAAACTTATATATTGGATAATATATACATGCATACAGGGTATTTCACTAAAAATCAGACAGTTTTCACAATAAATCAGAATGATTTCATAATAAATTGGAATGATTTCAAAATTAATTGAAAAGTTTTCATAATAAATCGGAAAAATTTTTAAATTAATTAGAAAAGTATTAAATTCAAAAATTATTTAATGCCTTGTAAACAGTATCCCACATTTTCCTGAAAAAGTTGCGTTTCCCATTCTGGTAATTTCTACAATCTTTTTTACAGATTCTTTCTGAAGCAACCTTTTATTTGCTCATAAAGTGCTTGATTCAAAGCCACATACTTTTTTCTTGTCTCCATAATCAAAATTATTCACTATAATTTAATCTGATAACTAATTATTAAATCTATTGTAAACATAAAAATACCCAGAATCGAATTTTGGATTAAAATGAGCCCTCCATGCATTCCGATTTATTATGAAGTCATTCCGATTAATTTTGAAAACTTTACAATTTATTTTGAAATCATTTCAATTTATTGTGAAATTTGTCCGATTTTTAATGAAATGCCCAGTATATAATATATACATATTTGTATTATTTGTTTCTAATAAAACTGCATATATATATTATAAGAATTTAAAAAAATAAATTTTATCGAAATTATGCCTAAATATGAAAATAGGAAATAAGAAACAGGACATAAATTTCATTAATGCTAAATTGAGTTTCATTTATGCCAAATTGAATTTCTGCCAAATTGAATTTCATTTGTGCTAAATTAAATTTCATTTGTGGGACATTCCATGTCAACTCACACCCCTATTTTACCGACCTTGTCCGATTTTGCTAAAATTTGGCACGTTTGTAGGTTTGGATAAAAAAATGTCTCACACCAAATTTCAAACTTCTAGATCAAATAGTTTCCAATATATGAAGGTTAAAAGTTAGACACAAAATCTTTGCTTGAATGCTTCTGATCAAGCAAAAGTGGCCCTCCTGCCTTTATTTATTCTTCAATTTCAAAAATGTTAATATCATTGGAAAGCTGCTGGAAAGAGCTTTCAAATGATATTCATATCTTTAATGTAGCTATATAAATAAAAAAGTTATCTTTTGACATGATCTTGTGACCTTGACCTCACATGAACCCAAAAACCCCACTCCAGACAAAAAAATTTTTTAATATTTTTTTTCCTCATATAATGAACTTTGAGCATCCCAAAAATCAAAGTGGGATCTCCATTGGTTTTCAAGATATTCCCTAATTAGAAAAAAAAAATTATCAAAAGACTTGCAAAAATGATATATATTTCTAACACTTAGCCATTGTTTAAAACCAATTTTCCTTTCATATAATATTTCAAACTTTCATTTAATGATAAAAAAGAATATGAGTATATTTTTATTTGCAACAATAACAAACTAACAAAATGTGAACAAGAAGAAGTGTCTTCTTGGGTTTCACTTGATAACTTACGGATTTTGACTTTGCAACACCTGAAATAAAATTTACAGTTGAAGTTAAGAAATATGAAATGATACTTGAACAAATTGTCCAATTTTAATATTTGGATTAACTTGCCTGTTCAAAAGTCTGGATAGTTTTTTGAGTGTCTTTTATTTTGAGACTATAAACTTAGCCAGATTTCGTTGACAAATCCATTTTCATCAAGATGTCGTTAAAGGGAATAATGAACTGGTTGTCTTTCTTTGGGTATACATAAGGTGGCGATGGCCCCTTTGGATGTAGGAATTTGACCAGCACTTCTCCATTTTCCTTAAACTTTTCAAGGATTTGACATACCCACCAATCCTGATCATAGATACAGGTGTAGGCTCCCAATTATAATTCTTCAAATAGTAGCCTGTCAAGTTCATTTGAAATTTTGACAACTATTTCTTCTGAAGCTGAAGAGTATCTTTGGATGGTAAGCTTTGCCTTTGATCTGGTGATCGGGATAAAGGTGTGGTGCTTGACTGTACCGACAATGGTAACAGCCTTTAATAAACGCTTCTCCAGCATCTGACCTTCCTTTATTATCTCCTCTACACTTACTGAATACCTTTAATGTTTTTGGTTGCAAATTCAAACAAGGCCATTGGAGATAGGATTTGCTTCTCAGAAGGGTGCTGCAGACTTGCACATAAAGCTTGATGCTTTACTGTGCCTCCAACACCGTCACAACACCTTTCTGTGAGAAGTTGTAAAAAAATGCCACTCTGCAGGAAATCCAAAATCTTTCTCATGGTGGGTGAGATTAATAAAATTAAATTTGTTTTTGTATTGGGATGCTGCACCATCTGAAAAATAATACACTCTTGTCACTTCAATCTTTTCTTTTGTGTAAAAAAGCACTTGTTTCATGAAGACATAAACAGAGATGGCATCATGGTGCATGTGATCAAATATAACAACAAAGCAGGCATGCTTAATCATTTCTCCTTTAGCTGTTCAGTAATAAATAATAGTTTGATGCAGTGTTGCCTGCTCATTTGTCCAATGAAATCCTTGGGCAGCGTCTTGGGAGAGAAATGAATAATTCTCGGCAAAATCCCCTAATACAATAATCTCACCTGGCTTGATAGAATTTTTTAAACTTTCAAGAAATGATGCTTGTTGCTTTGCAATAAAATCATGACATCTCAATGTTAACAACTTGTTAATAAGTATTTCCACAAAGTCTTCAGGTGACTTTGTTATTGTTTCCAAGGTTGTTTTATCAACATTTACCCATGCCTTGTATGTAATCTCATCTATTGCCAATTCATTGAATGTACTCATAAGGGATTCTTTAAATTTTACAAATTTTCAGCAAGTACAGTGATCTCCTTCTACCCCAGAACAGTACTCACAAGGTCCTGCTTGGACTGTGCTTTTGCAAAGCTGACATTGGTCAAGAAAGCAGTCTGGCATGGCAGGATTGCAAGACAAAAGGTTAAGCAGGTTTTTGTAGGTAATCTTCCCAGTATGGTCTGGAATTAGTTCTTGAAAATCTCTTTGTCTGCAGGCCTCTACCATCAATTTGACATTCTGATGTATAGTGCAAATGCAGACGCTATGGGTACCACTTGCATCAGCAAGAACAACATTTTTTGGACAAAGTAGAGCAAATTTGGAAAACCCAACTTTAGAAGACTCCTCATTTTTAAATTTTCTGTAGGCCTCAATAAGATAGCACAACAAAAGTGAACTGTTTGTTTGACTCCATCAATTTTTATTGTAACACAGTCTTTATTTCTAGGCATCATTCTACTAAGTTTGTCTTTTTTATAAAACTTTTTGACTAGCCTTGCTGTTTCTTACAGTAAATTTTTGCCTGCCTTTCAGTTTGGGTTTGAAAGAATTCCTTTTTTCTGGACAATGGCTTTTGCTCTCCTTATCATGTGCTGGGTAGCTTCTACTACTCAAATTTCTTTGATGACTTCTGGATGCTCCAACTGTTTGGAAGTGCAGTGAGAACTTAGATTTTCTCACTAGTTTTTTCAGATTGGTAAAACTTTTCCTTCAATTGTTCCAGCATTTCTAAAAAAGCAGGATGAATAGGTTCCAGCTCTGTTTGCTGGTGATAACCTCAGCTTCTTTCTTAGTACTTCATCCACATTTTTCACTTTCTCATATGAATACCTTTTTATTCCAATTTTTTTTTTCTTAGATGGAGATATTCCAAGAGGAGGTAAGCTTTCATTCAGGTCATCTATATTCACAAAGTCAATCTCCTCAGTTTCAGGCTCACAGACAGATTCTTCACCAGATGTTGTAGAAGAAGAATGTACCAAAACAGATGATGGTGCTCTTGTCTGTGTAATGATCTTTCTACATCCTGTGCATAACTTCTGCCCTGGGATGAGTGGTACCTGAATAAAAAGGTTATATTTGTTAATTAATTGCAAATAAATGGACTGACATTTTAATGGGAAACAAATTTTCAATGCATACAGAAATATTTTTTTTTTCTTGTGAATAAGTTTCTTTTAAATTCTTTGTAATTTGTCACAAATCTCTACACTTGGGTTTTTTATGCACACTAAAAGGATTGGCACAGGATTTTTGTCGAGCAGAGTATGAGGATAAGTACTCATTAAAATGTTTTTTACAAACATTGTGGATGAGTTCAGATGACCTGCCCATTCTCAAGCCAATTAATTTATTTTGATCTTTATTCAAAAGTAAAAATCTACCTCCACCTTCACAGGTGTCATTATTAAGAAAACAAATCATCTGCAACAATAAAATTGGATTTTGAGAAGTTAGGGATTGTGAATCATTTTCTGCTAAATGAAAAGTCAGAACCGACTTTTACGTAGTTGATAGAACATCATAAAACAATGCTCAACATGGCTCCAGAGCTCACATTTTAGATTAAAAGATTTTTTACTTTGTTGTGGATGTAGGTTTAAATCATGCCCATAGTCACTGTTTTTAATAAATCTAATTTGAAGTTTATAAGTCTAGTATGTCATCATGTCTGTAAAAAATCTTTAAACCTATAATGTAAACTGCCAAGTAGTATGCTCTGTTGAGCACCATTCTATTATGTGGAAGTCTGTTCTGACTTTCAATTAAGCCAGGAAAAAAACTCACAACCCTTATGAAACAAAAGTGTCATATGCTCACAGCTATAGATGACAGCAAGCTCATTAATTTATAACAATCAATATTGGCTCAACACAATATCAAAAAAGACTGACAGTTGAAACATGAAGAACATTACAGTTCACATAAATAGCTCAAATTAGCTTAACAATCAGCAGACTAGCTTGGTGGAATGAGTTAACGCTACAGCCCTGGTTAGGCTGTACTGCAGCCTTAGAAGCTGGCACTAGATCTGCTGGTTATTGCAGATGCAGGTTCAAATCCTATCTCAAGTAACTGTTTTCAATAAATCAAATTTAAAGTTTATAAATTAGTACATCATCATACAGTATGTGTAAAAAATATTTCAATAAAACTAAAATTAGTTTGACATAAAATATGATTTGTAAATTGATTCTGGGCACCTTTTTATCCCTATTAACCAAAAATGACCATTGTCAAATATTGATGGTAATCAGGCATGCCACAATTTTGTGAATGCTGTTTATTAGAATTGTCCCGGGTTCAGGTTTAGTATTTGGTACTGGCTTTTGCTATCATCCAGGTAAATACAACAGCACTTTAATCAAATGTTATTCAAATGGAATCAAAATAAATAATTAATAAACAACTTAACACAATCGGATTACTAAAAGAACGAAACATCCCTAATCCTAATCTAACTAAGCAAAACTAGCACATTTAAACATAAGTAAAATACTAACCTAACTCTAAACTAGCTAAACTGAACAAACCACGTTTTGCGAATTAGTAAAACGTCAGATTACACAATGCACATTATTACATCACTATATAAACATCACAGAATATTAACAAAACAATGGCTTAACTTAATCGTTTTACAACTTGAGGATATTGATAATTTTGTAATGCAATTATGCTGAAGTTGCATTTATAGGAACACCTGTTCAATAAAATGTGAATACCTTGAAAACCAATGGAGATCCCACTTTGATTTTGGCATGCTCATAGTCCATTATGTGAGGAACAAAAATATTAAAAAATTTTTTGTCTGGAGTGGGGGTTTTGGGGTCATGTGAGGTCAAGGTCACAAGGTCATGTCAAAAGATAACTTTTTTATTTATGTAGCTACATTAGAAATATGAATATCATTGGAAAGCTGCTGGAAAGAGCTTTTCAATGATATTAACATTTTTGAAATTGAAGAATAAATAAAGGCAGGAGGGCCACTTTTGCTCAATCAGGGGTGTTCAAGCGATGATTTTGTGTCTAACTTTTAACCTTCATATATCAGAAACTATTTGATCTAGAAGTTTGAAATTTGGTGTGAGACATTTTTTTTATCCAAACCTACAAATGTGCCAAATTTCAGCAAAATCAGAGATGGTCGGCCAAAAAATGCCTGAGTTGACATGGAATGTCCCTTGTGCTAAATTGAATTTCATTTTTGCGAAATAGACTTGTAAGTGGTAATAGTTAAATTTTTAGCCTTAGTTAATTTGGTATACACTAGTTTTGCTTGCTTGCCACTGCACTGACAGTTGCATAGAAGTGGCAGTTGCCTTGATGCAATTTTGCAGAGTCAAGCATTAAGTTCTTACTTCATGCAAAACCAGAATAACAAAAAGTTAAATTAGTTGATCTGTAGTTTAGTTGCACTTGTTTGAATAATAAAATTTGTATTTTTTAGGTTAATTGACGTATTGGAATTTCAAAATTCTTTAAAGAACAATTGCGGTAAAAGTAAATCAGACATTAAACATTTGATTATGGAAAACATTAAGAATCACTGTTGAAAGTAAATATACAATGACTTTGCAAGTAATTTTTTATACAATATATGCTGTTCAAACTGATACTAGATTCATTTATGTGTTATTTAGCTTGTAAAACAACCAGAAATTTGAGAGGCACTTGATTTTTTCAATGTCAAAAACATGCATTGAGATTTCTTTATTTATTTTCATTATTAGCTAAATTACTTGTTGACTACGCCTGCACACAAATCTTATTGTTTACTAACTTACATAAAATCTCTATTATAGAGTTGAGTTGCACAAACTGTGAAAGTGTAAGTGGAAAATTAGACGTTTTTGATTTTGAAATTTTACGACTTAATTAATTTACATAAACTTTGTATTAGTACTTTTTTTTGTATCATGATTAATTTTTTACAAAAAAGTAAAAGTAACATTTTTTAAATAATCATTGTATAAATTTTTATGGTGGCGGTAAATCATATTTATTTTTTATGTTTTAAAATAAAAAAGTTGAGAATTTTGCCAATTATATCTACCTTTTATTTTAATAGCCAATCGTTTTTCAACGTACAGTTTGAAACGTGTTAAGTCTTTTTGTTTCAGATACCCGTGTTTTTTCAATCATCAATTATTGTTTTGTGTTATACATTTGTTGTGGCAAAGTTACAAGTAATACTGTATGTACTGCATATACCATTAATAAGGAAAGAAATAATTTGGTTCTTGAAAATTTTTTGAACTTAAGTTAGAAATTTAAATATATTTATTAGACATTAATTCTTGACATGTTTTTTACGATTAATATTGGGTCAAAGTTTTTTTCTTCATTGTTGTTTTTTATGACTTATTTGAAGTTAACGGTTTGATTAATTATTTTTCTTTATGCTACTTTTTGCTTTATTTATGATTAGAATTATCATGTTAAAATTATAGTTTGATATTCATCATGTAATTAGCTTTTGTCAAGTTCTTTTCGTGGTTGAAAAAAATGGTTTCCCGGAAGAAGATTCAAGTTAGTTTAAAATATTAAAAATTTATTTGAGTGTAGAAATTCTTTTATTTTTATTTTTTTGTTTATATTATTTATATTATATTTTTTGCAGGTTTGTTATATATTATATATATTGTTTTATATTTTTTATATTGGGTGGGGGAATAAATTGTTGCAGTTTGTAAATTTGTTTTGTTCAATGTTTCTTTTAGATTCAATATTTCTAATTGATATAAATATTATTGAATTCATCTTTGATTTAATGTATTTATATTTGATTTGATTAAACTTAGTTGAATTCCTATGTCTTTGATTAATTAAATTTATTTATAAATATAAAACCGCAACAATTTATTCCCCAACCCAATACTATTAAATGTTTTGTAGTTGACTTATAAAAAAGCTTAATAAAAGTATTGCAATTTAATCATTTAAGATTTTTTTAAACAGTTTAAAGCAAAAATTTTTTAAAAATATTTGCAATTGAAAAACTTAGTTCTAAATGTATCTAAGTCACATAATGTCAGTTTTAAGAAAAAAAGATTTAAAGTTTTCAAAAACCCAGGTAAATCTGAGTAAGAATGGAAAAACCCTTATTTTTTTTATTATCTTGGTTATTAATACTACGAAGAAGATATCTTGGTTATGTATATCTCCTTACTACAACAGCCTTTTACAATTTAATTATGTCGTCATAAGGAATTAAAGCTTGTTTTGCAAATTGGACTTAGTTTTATTGCAAATTGTGTTTTATAAGCGCTTTTCTACCAAATTGACAGTGTAGTTTGGCAGAATGGCAGAAAAAGTCAACCACATGTAATAGTAAAATTACATAATGCATTTTATTTTTTATACCGTGATATATCAGAAAAAAATTGTGACATATCAAAAAAGTCAAAAACCACGTGATGAGAAATTAATTTTTCGAAAATTTTCGCACCCAACCAAGAAAACATTAAAAAAAACATTTTGATAATCTACTAACGAAAAGCTAAATCAGTATAAAGCTATTAAGTACAAATTGTTTTTGAAGATGTTTCTGAATGTCAATACATGAGCTGATGCTTCGTGACTCCAATAGAATGCTTTGTAGCTAAATTATCAGGTTATTGACAGAAATCAAAAGCTCCAATTAAAATGTTAAGAATTTGCAATTAATCATTAAATTATGATTAAAAAAATAATAAAAGTAAACCTAATGCAAGAATAAGTTATTTACTAAGCTTTTCTAAAATGAAAAAGAAAGTTAGTAATTCTTTATAATGCTTGCGTTACTCTTTTAACGTAATTTAACCAACTTTTAAGAGCTCCTATTTCAAGTTTGTTTCAAGTTTTATTTAACGAAAGTAAAAAAAATTGTTCAGATGAGACTGCTTTGCAGGACGAGCCTTCAAACAATAGGTTTAATAAGCTATCGAGTGTGTATAAGAATTTTTAACATAAAACAGTTGGACTTCGGTACTTCGAGAAAAGAAAATACGTTAAGATTTTAAACATCTGTGCTATTCAAAAGAGAACATCCGTACATTATTCTAAAAAGATTTTTTGTCAAAATATTTCTAGCGAGTAAACCAGCAATTTTTTCAGCTTATCTCATTTTTTTGAAAACGTGACTTAGGTACTTTTAGAAATAGGGGCTTCAATTTTTCTTTCAAATATTGTTTTAAGACATATAATATAAAATTGAAATCAAATATATAAAAATTTTTTATTTAAATATTTTTTATTTTATCTAATATAAATGGTGTTTCCACTAAAAAATTAAAAAAATCGACATACTCCTATATTGGTTGAATAAATATCTTAGCATCTTAAACTTAGTGGAGTTGAGACCTAAATAAAAGCAATACCTTGATTTATTTTTATATTATTTAGGTATCCATTACCTTGAGAGACCCTATTGAAAAGTATAACAGGTCTGGAGTTAATGCTTTGCAGGTACTTATTTTGTCTTTTTAACAATTTTTTCAACAGCAATAATTGTTAAAACGGTCTACAAAATTTTAATAAGAATAAAAAAAAAGTTGTATTACAGTTCATAAGAATATAATCTTTACATGCCATGTTATACATGTATTTACAAGAACTACTACTGCATTTGTTGCGCATTATTTTAATTTTGACTTTTTCTTTTTTCAAAATTGATTTTTCTATTATTGAACAAAAAATTTACACGATTTCAAAAAATTTCCATCCCCACATACATAACATTGGAACAAAAACAGTATTTCTGCTTATTTGGCCTTAGGAAAAAATGAAAACCTGCAAGGCTTTATAAACGCAGAAATGCAGCTTCTACAATGTACTTTCATTGGCATTTAGGTTGACTCGGCCTGTGATCGAATTTTCACGGCCGGCCGTGACTCGATCATCCGAATATGGGGACTGGACGGTGAAAGCGGCGCTGATGCTAGCCAACCTCGGCAAGCTTCTTACGTCACTTCGATGGAGCATCATACTGATTGGGTCAATGACATCGTGCTTTGCTGCAACGGAAGAACACGTAATACGACTTTTAATCAACCTTAAATGCGCTTTAAGTTAAATTTCAAAAGTCAAATTGTTGCGTATCATTGCTTTAGTCCTTTCGGCCTCCTCTGATACGACTGTGAAAGTGTGGAACGCAAGCAAAGGGTTCTGTATGTCTACATTGCGAACTCACAAAGATTACGTCCGTTCCTTGGCGTATGCAAAGCATAAAGAACACGTTGCTAGCGCTGGACTGGACAAGATGATTTACATGTGGGACGTCAACACTTTGACAGCGCTCACCACTCTTCACAACACCATAACAAGTATGTTTTAAAGGTTTTTAGTTGATAACGACCCTTTTTGGTGTAGGCCTTTTTGATTTCATTATTTTTTTATTCTCATCGCTTCGCAAGAACGCGTTAGGCTGTAACAAGACACTACAGTTCATTCCAAAAACTAATAGTTAATATTCGTGTATGATATTTATTCGGCGAAAAGAACGCTAAGAATTTTGTTGAAGAAAGCATTATTGTCAAGCACAAGTGCTGTTTCTCATTGTCAAACATGAAATTGTGTTTTCAGCTTCAAGCTTCAAAGGTTGCAAGAACTCAGTGTACAGCATCTCGATGAACCCCGCTGGCACGGTGCTGGTCGCCGGTTCAACTGAGCGGGTCCTGAGAGTGTGGGATGTGAGGACTTGCGAGAAGCGAATGAAGTTGAAAGGTCACACTGACAACGTCAAGTCTATTATCGTCAATAAAGATGGGACGCAGGTAGATTGCTCTCTGGCTCTCGGCAATTTTTAATATTAGATTATTAACAGTGGTAGTTGATGTTTAATTGAGTTTATTTTCAAAAGGTTGGAATTAGACTTAATTGCTTTTTTTGTGAAACGTTCTGAACAAAACTATCTGTATGTAACTGCAACGGTTATTTTAATTATTGTTTCTTTTTTTCTAATGGAAAAGTTTTTCCCAAACGTTATTTAATTTCCGAAAATAGTTATTTTACATTTAGATTTACAAAGATATTTCCAAAGGTTTCCAAAGATAGTTATTGATTTTGAGTCAAGTACTTTGCTTGATATCAATCATCTGATTTAATGTTCTGTACGTTTGATGCAACTCGTTCTCTAATCATCTCGATTTCTTGTTTCAGGTGTTATCTGCTAGTTCTGATGGGACCATCAAGCTATGGTCACTTGGACAGCAGAAGTGCATTGCCACAGTTCGAGTCCATAACGAGGGTGTGTGGACACTGGCCGCCCTGCAAGATAGCTCCACTTTCACCACTGTCTATTCTTCCGGCAGGGACGGCAGAGTGATGTGCACCGACTTTCGAGACACTAATTTCAACAGTTATTTAGTTTGTCAAGAAAACGCTCCTGTATTAAGGGTAAATATGAGTTTGTGTAACTTTCATGTGTTTTTATTTTTACAATCTCGCGTGACCTTCAGCAATTTTCTCCATGAAATGCAATGTTGCGAAATAGTTCCATTTAGAAATTTCACGAATATTGATCGAAATGGAGTCCGTACTTACAAATCGATCGATAGTAGGGTTTCTCGGCAATTAACGAAAGAAATTCGCCTTGTTTGACCTTGCATGAGCTAGTCCTGTGACCTAGTGACCTTCAGCAATTTTCTCCATGAAATGCAATGTTGCGAAATAGTTCTATTTAGAAATTTCACGAATATTGATCGAAATAGAGTCCGTACTTACAAATCGATCGTTAGTAGGGTTTCTCGGCAATTAACGAAAGAAATTCGCCTTGTTTGACCTTGCAAGAGACAGACTTTCACGGGCGACGAGCATTGTTAAGCTCTCAGATAAACCTGATAATCCAAATCTCATGTTGGCCGGTACTTGCTCATCCGTTGTAGGTCAAGTTCTTACGGTCGACGCTGCAGATGTTTGTTTGGTTTTCGGGCCGGCTAAAACGACCCACTCTCCCTACTGCAAGGACCCACAAGTGGCTGTCATTGCAAACTCAGTACTAGAAAGTTTTTCTTGCTCAACTTGTACTTGAAAATGTCTTATCAGCCGATATTAAAGCGACATAACGCTGGTGCTTAGTGATATTTCTAGGAAGATAACCAATTTACGGACTGCACATCTATATAATTCTCACCAACGATAGATCACAGCCGGTGCTGGTGGTGAATGGGCCCTGTGTTGCCCTCTGTGTTTTTCAGTGTTTGGAATGACCATAAACTTCCCACATCATTCTGTATTAGTATATTTTGTCAAGCATGGTTTCTTCATCATTTTTTTTATGCATCCAGGCATTAACACTTTATTCAAGAAATTAAACAAGTGTTTATTCCTGAACTGTTTTTGGGTGTATGGGGAGTCCTCCTTAGAGGCAATGTAATAAAAACGATTTACTTTTGTTTCGGAATGCAAGATGCTCAAGTTCTTTTTGTAGTTAATAAGAACAAACAGGTTAATTAAGTACAACCTTGCAACTTGTGACACGCTTCCGCGAATAGAAGGTTTGATTTGTTTGCTTCGGACAGCAGCCGGCTAAATGAATTTCAACCGGAGGAGAAGAAATGAATTTAAAGCACGTTTGCGTTGCACTGCGGGGAATACCCGAAAGTCGGTGGTGGAAAACAGTTCTAAATAGAAACGAGATTTTTAAAATCAGATTTCGTGTGCCTAAGAAAAAAGCGGTTTTTTGAATTTGGAATATGAAATTTTGCGCAACCATTTAAATACTACTACGATCAAATTCCATTTGAAAATTACTTCCTTAATTCAATATACGTTCTTGCATTTGCGGCATTCGAGAAAACTCCTCCACTATCTAGTGTGTAAAAAAAAAACCACGTGTTTTTTCTTTATTATGATGTCATGTAAAAGCAAAAGTGTGTCGAGTCCGTAGTCATTGCAGCACATGTTCATCTGCTGAATATGCTGCATTCATCTCTAATATCTTAACATCTC
The DNA here is from genome assembly GCA_963680785.1 of Diplosoma virens. Taxonomy (NCBI): domain Eukaryota; kingdom Metazoa; phylum Chordata; class Ascidiacea; order Aplousobranchia; family Didemnidae; genus Diplosoma; species Diplosoma virens. Next base: position 38,732,078 of record OY796886.1, on the reverse strand, counting down.
TAAAAGCAGATCCGGGTGATCTTGATGATATTTTTTAATTCGGCGTTTTCCTGCGAGTCAGGAGGAAAAGAAAGGTTTAAAAAAGTTATTTTAACATAGTTCTATTTAGAAACTTCAGTACTTGCTTGTTACGCTACATTGTGAGATTGTTTTCGCTCCAGCTGCAACTCGATGAGAAAGAGAATTGCGAGGAAATATTTTGCTCAACCTCGAACTCGAGCGTCAACGCCTGGCCTGTCAAGCCCATCGACCAAATCGATAACCAGGAGCTCGGAGATATATTGGAGGAGGATTACTATGAAAACCTCACTGCTTATTCGTCGCAGCCCTCGTTAACTATACCGGGTAAGATTCTTCACTGCGAGCTGTCATGTTGCTTATAACTTCTCGACTTGAATTGGTTTTAAACCGCTCTGCACTGCTTTTGTGGTTTTATTACATTTTTGGAAAGTCTTTGTTTAACAGAAGAAGTTTATTGCTGTCAAGTTATCTCAATATTTGACAATAAATAAAAAAAAGACGTGTTGAAAAGTTCAAAGAAAAATTTTTTTATTTAAGGCAACCTTACTTGACTGTCATTTTGTGAAAAAACCGCCTATTTAATTACAGATACCCGTATAATAAATAACAAGCACTGATAAGTAACTAGGACAAACAAAAATGTCAAGATTAACTTTTATTAAAAATCGTAATATTCTGCTATAAATAATAAAATAGAATTAACAGTCCAAGTAATCGATAACTAAACTGAATAGCGCTTTTAAGGACCGGGCTTTTTCGTTAAAAAGATTTTCCCTGAAACTAAAGCCCTTTAATAAATAAACACTAGACTTTGGAAAGCAGAAAACATTTTTCGGCGTTAATTTTTAAGAAAATCTTTTTCAGATTAAAAAGTTAAAAAATCTTTTTCCCTCCCCATAAATTTTTATTACAATAATAACATTATAATAAAAATTTTTAATATTATAATAAGAACCGCAGTTGACGTACAAATCAACGTAATGACGTACAAATGACGCACAAACCAACGCGCTTGTTCTTGCGTCACCAGGAGGCGCCACCATCGTTCAATATTTCATTCTACCTGACAAGCGACACATTCTGACGCAAGACACCGCCAACGAGGTCGTCCTGTGGGATGTTTTGAGGGTGAGCGTCCGCTGGAGGTCAGACTGGGGGCCGATTTTTTCGATCAATTTTGTTTCAGGCACGAGTTGCTGAAAACCTCGGCGTCACCGATTTCGAGAAGGAGGTGATGCGTCGTGAAGCGATGGTCTACGTTCCCAGCTGGTTCACTGTCGACCTCAAGTTGGGGGTAATTAGATTTAAAGCTGATTGTTTCTATATCGATACGAGTTTCGAACTACAAAATCAGAATTGGATTGGTTAATTCCGCGTATTACGTGGTTTTCAAAGCAGATACAGTACAACGGTTTGGCATCCTTGTAGAGTTGAAATCTTATTATATCGACAGGCAAAATTTTAATGGTGATTCATAAAAGTAATTGTAAGTTTTTTGTAGCTGCCTCAAAATATTAAAACGAATCTTTATCACGAAGTGATTTTCTGTTGTATTTTTTATCACGTTGATTTAACAATTATGTATAAATTTTTAATATATGCGAAGTGTCATCAATCAAAAAAAATTGTTAATTTTTTGATTGTTAGTTTTTGTGTTTATTAGATACTGCCTTTAATTTTAATATTTACTCTATATTTAGCCACAAAAGTTCGATTTTATAAATGCTCAATTATCGAATATGCTTAATTAATTCAAGTGACAACTCTGAGTTCATTTGAAATTGTTGATTGGTAACATTGTCGTACGAAAAAACAACACTATGAATAAAAAGTTATAAATTTGAGTCGGTTCTCTTTTGGTTTGTTTCGGATTATTCGACTTCTCCCTTCCACAGCTCCTCAGCATTCATCTGGAGGAGCGCGACTGCTACTCCGCCTGGGTCACCGTCAAAGAAGTCAAGGAGCTCTCACACAAAGACCCAGTTACCAAGCGTGAGTATGATACCTGAGCTGGAAACTGCAACACACAATTGTTTGTTAAATGTATCTGGCCGCTGTTTCTGTAAACGACACAAATGTAATTTGTTATAGCCACTCCGATTCTCCATGCGGTTTGTTGTAGTTTTTATTGAATAAAGTGACGTCTAAAATATTCTTTCTTCGATTCGTCAAAGTGCATTGGTATTATGACGTCAATTCACAACACAGCATATATACTTTTTTAAATCTTACTCTAGTTTCGTAGTTTTAAATAAATGGCCGCGTTTGCAAAAAAATAATAAAAAATATGACAATAAATAGAAATGAACTCGAGCAACAGAGGAAACTTGGGCTTCGAAAAATACGCATCTTTTTCAGCTATTTGTTGACTAAACTGGCCAGTGAATGGCGATTTCGTTGCCGTCAAATTTAAACCGCACATTATAAAGATATCGGTTAAAAACAGCGATTGTCCAACCAGTTACAGACGCTCCGGGCCAGCATCTTGGCGACTTTGAAAATTTTTTCAACGTTTCACGACCTGAATTTATTTTCAGTAAATTACGGAGGGGTCTTGCTCAATGCTCTGTTATATTACTGGCCGTATGCTCACGGCTCCGACCAATCTTCAGGTTAGTTTATGTTTCAGCTGTTTAAAACGAATTCACTGCAAATGTGTTTTAAATTAAGTTTATTGTTTACTGCTGCGCTGTCTGTTGCCGACTTTAAGATTTTAATAGTTTTTTGATTGTAATAATTCTTCAGTTCATCGTAAAATCGAACTGAAGAAATATCACCTAAAGTGTTACTAACCCTAACCCAGTTCTGATGCTTTCGTTTGGTGACCTAGTTTAGGGTGGTCTAAATTCAGACTCGCGGGCCGCATGTGGCCCAGGTCAAAAGATAATGAAATACTGTAAAGTAAAAACTGGTTCAAGTCTTCCTCCCTCGTCCAAACAACCCCACCCTTAAAATTACGTGAAGACAAAAACATCTTAACAACCGTTTTTCACATTTTGAGACAGTTTTCAACCAACTACAGCGAGTTTACGCAGGGCGGCAAACTTGGACCACCTCGGCCTTGTTTCTAGACCTGGAAACGCAGTTAAACACTGACGAATCAGGAAAATCAAGTGACCGAAGATTCGAGATAAAAGTGAATGTTCAAAGATGGCCTGTGACGTTGAAAACCGATTCATGGCAGCCGGACACAAGATAAATATTATTTTGTAATTTAGAACCACAGTCCCTGTTTGAAGAGGTCTCGCTTTGATGCCAGAAAAATGCGAATCACATTGCAGCGGAGATGAGTAACACAGACAGAAACGTGCCTTGCTTTGTGGTTCTTCTGTCCCACTCTACTCACTCATTTCCCTTAATGCCTATTCTTTTACACATGTATTAGAAGCCTTATCTATTGTGGCTTCTTTCAGCATTTAATCCCACCAGTACCTTTTAAGAAACTTTCTTTTTCACGCTCTGGCCAGTCTTGTCTGCTGTGCAAGATCTTCAATTTCGGAGCATGAAATTTACTGTAGTTGAAAAATAAATGCGGTCTCTAATCTAATGAGACATTTAACACAGATAAAGTAAATCTCCTCCCCGTCACAACCACCACGTGTGGCTTAACCATCAGTAGGCAGAGTAACCGCAAAAAGAGGGAAGGGTAAAAAATTGCGGTAGCGTTTCAAATATCCAAAAGTCCTTGAATGGTACACGCTCTCGTGGAATAGAGGGAGACAGTGAACTCATCAGGGATCAAAAAAAAATGGGAGGACGCTAAGTTACGGTTTTGTTGGAAATGATAAAGTTAAAGTAAGATTGGAGATTCTTATTGTAGATGCGTGGGTTTGCTTTCTCAAGAAGGCCATTAAGGAAAGAGTGGTTAAAACAAAGATTTGTTTAAACAACGAAAAACATTCATGAATGATAGTAACTGAAAAGCGTTAGTTGCAGAAAGGGTACAAAAGTGGAAGACAGACATACTCACGTGATCCTGCAGGAAGATCAGTGCAACTTTTGGACAGTTAGGTTGCAAGTAGGAGAGATAAAAAGAAACAAATACGAAAAAATACAAATAGATAATGCTTAAAGCGGATGTGATAACGTCATGTCCTTGTGTATAAACCTGTTTAGGGTTATTGAAATTCCTACATCAATAATAAATTGCCTTTACACAATCGATCTTTAAACAGACCAGCAAGCTCTCCCAGTTTTCAATTATCGCATCGAGATCGTTTTAGTAACGAGGCGTTGTAACAACGTCCAATTTGCAAACAACTTTAATTAGTAGATTAGCGGCTAACCATTTTCTTTAGAAGGAGGAAATGACGACATTGAGCGTGTTCCGTCATCACAACAGGAAGTCGAAGAAATCTTCCAAGTCCCTCCCCACGTACCTGTCACATTCTGCGAAGCAGGAGGGAGGACCCTCTTTCGGTGAGAGTTTTCAATTTTAAAGAATTTATAATTTTGACAAACATACTCCTCTCTTGACAGTTTTGGTTCATATGAAAACTAATATTGCACAAAATAAACTGTACTGATTATCGAAATGTTTTTTCAAGACGCCTAGTTACCAAAGTGCAAGTTCGATTCCCATGCTCGGCGTTTTTTTTTTTAACAAAATCAATACCTGTAAATTCCTTTCATAATCAAGTGCTGCCCGTAATTACTGTTTCAAACTTGCGCATCAAGAATGCCAGCTCTAATCCCGGACCCGAGTTCATTGGTTTGAGCACGAGTTATACTCAATGCCTTTAAGTAAAGTATGGGGTGGGTGTTTAAAATAATATGTTGTCGGTCGAAAAAATGCACCCCTCTCGGCGGGTTTCGTTTCCGCTTCCTGATGCTATTGAAGTCGACTAAACAAATTTACAAAAAGATGTAACAAACTCGCAAACACCCAGGCGCAAAATATTTATCACGTGACTTGAATTCGATTTCATCAACTTTTCAACAAAGAACCGACGCGTGACGAGGTTTGTGATTCTCAGTTGTCTGTGCGAGGACATGGCGGGAGAAACGGAGGACAGGTTGTTACGTGAAATCGTTCCGTCGTGGGTTTTGCAATCAGTGGTTGAGGTAGGTTTCGTTACAAACAGTTCATATGATGTTGCTATGCTGCTCATAAGTTATCGAGCAATATGCCTCGTGCTATTGCATCTGTATGGCCTTAACCTTTTTAACCTTTTAACCCTCCTGTGTCTTCTGCGTTTTAAAAAAGCCAGGCAATAAAGGGTTCGGTGGCGTTTGAGTCATTAGCTTTTAGCTGAGACGTGGTGTCCATGAGTTGGCGATTCTTATACAAAAAGTTGCATTTTTCATCCAGTTTATTTTCTTCTATTTCAGGGAAAGATTCCTTCCAGCATTCAGAAAATTCCTTTTTATCTTCAACCATTGGGGTCGGCTGGAAATAAAAACCCGAAAGCGTAAGTAGGCGTTTTTCAAGCCTGAAAAGGATTTTTAAAATGGTTTCCTAACAGTTCGAACGTTAAACTGCTGGCGAACGACCTGCTCATCATAGCGAAGGTGATGGAGCATGTTTATGAGAAGATCCTCACATCTCCTCCGGCGGATGTTGATCCTCACAGCGGAACCGACCAAACTGCTGAAAAGTATGTTGAAACATCAAATCAATCTGTTTTGTATCAATAGAAGGATAAGTTTTATCACAAGTCCCGTCAATTCATATAGACTGGTATGTGCCCATTGCCTAAGCCAGGGATCACCAAACCTTCGTTTTTTTTTTCGATTTTTGGTATTTTTGCGCTGATATAATTTAGGAATTTTTTGGATTGAATTAAGCATTTTTGTCAACGTAATAAAGAGCAATAAGGATTGCAGATAAGATTTTACTGACTATACAGTCTCCAAAGAGACAAAAACGCTTTGTAGCGATTTAAAAAGTTATTCACTTCCCATAAACTTAAAATTATATTTAGTCTTTTTTAGCGCAAGCGTAAATTTTATGCTATTCACTTATCTTTCTGATGAAGAATTGCTATTAAAAGTAGCAAACAACGCTCTTCATTATAATTAATGCTATAATCAAGAAGTCGGCTGAAAACAGTTTGCACTGGTTATTGGCCCGACGTAGCGTGGCGACATCTGACGACGTAAAAGGACAGCGACGAGTAATTAAGGATGGCATCACTATAGTTCAGTCTGTTAATTCGCCTGTTAGTGACTGTAAAGCTGGCTTGTAATGTAGCGTTCTGATGGCTCGGTTTTTATAATGGAACATCCAATCTAAACTCAAGAATTCTACCATCAAAATTTTATTACGTTGTTGAAAACGTAACAGTCTTGTTTGTATGGTCAATGTTTAATCCCGAAGTAAACTTGAAGCTTTTATGTAATTCATGTTTTCGAAATGAAAACATCTTGCAGCTGAGTGAATGTGATTATTCGCAGCAAATCAGAGGAAAGCCAATCAATGGCCGACGAGGCTGGAGGAAAATCAAACACCAACTCCGAGAAAGTGGAATTATTTTGTTGCGACCAGGTATCAAGCATGCACCCGCTCATCGGTTTGCTAGGAACATGATTTTCATTGTTTTTTGTTTTTGTTTATTTCAATTTTTTCGCAAGAGATCGTTTGTAAACGTAAATCGTAAGATTGCTTTGGAAAAATTTTAGAAGTTTTTGTCGAATTTCGTATGTTTTTAAAGCAGCTTGCATCCAGAATATTTTAATAAAAACGTTTAAGCTCAAAATTGTACATGTTAAGGATCTGTAAAAACGTCCAAGATTGTTTCGATCGACCACGTACTTTTCCATGAAAGTGGTTTTGTCTTTTTTTTTTTAGCTTCTTGACCCCAACTTAAACCTGCGAACAGTGAAACATCTTATATGGAAAAGTGGGACCGACATGAAGTTGCATTACCGCTTGAAGGCGTGACCCGTGGCACTGGCTTCTGCACTTATCGCGCAAACGCCAAACACCGTCCCCTTGTGGAATTGTCATTTCCGCCAGGTCGCGCCACTGAGCTGTCCATCACTGCACTCTGTTAAATGTCGCGTGGAATGTATGGGATTTCGATGTTGTCAACAGTCGATGTTCTATGTTGATTGTTTCGTTGTTAGTAGCACACCAAGTCGACAGTGTTAGTAGAAGACTTCATTAAATTCGATTTCCACTGCGATTCAAGTTTTAATTCGAAGCTGTGAATCGTTAACATCATGATCGTACATGCCAACTTGTGATACTGCATTTGATTTTCTTTATTTAAATGATTAATTCCGGCGCTTTGTATTTTGATTCATTGAATAAAAAAACTTGTCTTTCAATCGAACAATCATTTGCTTTTGTTTATTTTGCTATGAGATAAAACAGGTTTTTGTAGATTAATCGTTCTCAATCTGGGGTCTGTAAGCAATTTTCAAAGAGTCCCCACAAACTCCTTTTGTTTATTTTCGATCATTATTGAACGAATAAGTTGTTACACAGAAAAACCGGAAAAACGTCATAAAGACAAAAAAGAAGCAGCGCAACGTCGGCGTTAAGATATAAAGACTATTAGACGAATGACGAAACGGCTATAAAAAATTTAAAAAAAGAATATATATAGTGTAATATTTCCAAGCAAAGAATAAAAGAAAAATAAAGATTGTTTAACCAGTCCCCAATTTGTCTGCTTAATGATGATAGGAGGCACAGCTAGTAGCAGCTGGAAATTTTGTTTAACTGAGAAAGGCAAGTAAAGAAACGTCGCAAAGCTCCCGACTCAAGAATTAAGCCTAATTGTTGATTAAAAACAGTAAGCCAGAGTGGAAAATGCAATTCATTTAGACTAAAAGAACAGCAAAAATAAAAGCGAGGACGAATAAATCCCAATTGATTTAGTGATTGTTTTAAAGTAGCCTATGCTGACAAACAAAAGTTAATTAAAACAATTTTTTATCGGGAACAGTCTTGATATCTTGTGTTGACGAGAAGTTCTAATCCAGACAAGTGACATCACAATTTCGGTTGCCTTTCTCGGTTGCTCTTTTGTCAGAAACGTATTACCGAAAGTATACAGGCAGTAGGCCTATTATGTTCAGAAAAACTTTTATTAACTAAAAATTATTTCCATTACTTAAACAAATATTTACAAAGATTAAGAGAAAAAGATCAAACATTTATATTTTTAAATTTAAGTGCCATTCTAATAAGAAGGGCTACAGTATGAAATAGATTATTGAAAATCTGTGCTAAAATATCTATTTGAAACGAAGTTTGATTGTTTTTGGTTGTATTATATTTAAATTCGTTTTTAATAAAGATATCTTTAAAGGCAATTAAGTTCGTATTATTTTTTTGCTTAAACATAAAAACAGTTAATTTTTTAGTTAAAACTTTTTGATCTATTGCTAATAATTTATTCTCTTTCATAATATTACAAATTCTTGAAAACTAATTTAACATATTTATTAATGCACATTTGTGGTAAATTTTTTTTACTAAAGTCTTATTGCCTTAACACCAATTTAAGATGCGATAAGAAAGCTGATTGCGGATAAGAAAGTGTAAAAGAAGGAGAATAGATTTTTTGCTAACCTGTGACTTCACTTTGATCACAGTTTTAATCTTCTGCCACTTTAATATTATTGACTAATTTCAATCTTAATGTCAACAATTTTTCAATTTATTAGTGTGCTAAATCGCAATTAATAGTACATCGAAGCTCATTATGTTTAGTTATATACCTGCATAATATTTTTAAATTTTCTTCTGGGCTACATTTTTTAGTAGCATTTGTTTTTAAAATAACGAAGTCTGCTGATATTTCAAAGCCGCAATAGGATTCCGCCTGTTAAAAAGTTTAAGAGTCACTGATTTTTTTTCTTAAATTGCAGAACATCAGCAGTTATTTCCAGCTTCTTCCGAATTATTATCTGGTTGAGATAAAACACAAGATTGTTGACTGGCAATTAAAATCTAAAGTCGGTTGAGCAGATCAGAGTTTTTGAGGTAGTAGCCTACCACGCCAAGTTATTGTGAAGTATAGGATATTTCTTTATCGGCTATACCACGGTTTCTTAACTGTGGTCCACTGGAACACTCAAGGTCAATTGTGACCTATCCAAGGGGTCCACAGAGTTTTTCTGTAAAAAAAATTAGCCATAGGTCTATACACTCTATTTTTTTCTTATAGTTTCTAACTTAATATCAGTTGTTCAAGTAATTTTTTTCTTTTCAACAGAAAAGTAAAGTTTTCTTTTCTTTTTGTTCAAAACTTTTAAAAAATTGAAGTCTAAACTTCACTGAACTTAAGCGAAAGATTTAGACTTATACTCCATAGAACTTTACAAAATTAGCTTAGAGCAGGGATGGCAAACATTTTTCATACGACGATTTAAAAAGTAACAGTTTAATGGAAAATACATTTAACGTCGACATGACCTCGGTTCAAAACCTACACGCGCCATTTGGTTGTGGCCAGTAATTGCTTTAATAGAATGCGAGCGGTGCGGCCGCACCGAGTCCCCCTAAAATAGATAAAAAAAGTGGCCCTCCCTATACAAAAAATTGCTCTATTTTTACAAACGAGCATCAGAACGTCGATGGTATGTCAAAAAAGAAAAAAATGCATCCGTAATTGGCGACATTTTGCATACTATATGCTACTACAATTTGAAGTGAAGACCCCTTTTTTTAGAGATCACGATAATTTTCGGAGGAAAATTGAGAAACCTGAGATGGATTTGAAGAGAAGAACTTTTTTTTTTAGTGATCACTTTGCTTTCATATACTAAAAACTGCTTCAGCTACCTTCTTTTTGGCACACTAAATAGTGGCACCCCCTTACTTTTCTTGCACCGGGCCCCCCTTTTTGTAAGACCATCACTGGTTGTGTCCTTGGAAAAAATACTTTAGGGAACTTTCCCCGCTTAGTGATCTTAGCAAGCAGTTTTAAATTTCAGTCATATCTCTATTAAAGTTTCAGTGACAGCAATATCTTGGCATCTCCGGAAGCAGGTTGGGGTAATTGTTTGCCTTATGTATTAGCGCCTCCGTCGCTTTCTTGTGAGTCAGAAGGATAAATATGCAAATAAAATGAAATAAAATAAATAATAAAGTGAGCCATTGGTTAAAATGAGTCGGAAAAAAGTCTGAATTTCCGTGTTTTTTACCTTATCGACAAGTGAAGACTATTTTTGCTGTTCACTAACCATGTAATTCAAATTCTAATCATTCCAAGGGGCGCAAAATTAATAAAGACACATCCCTTTAATAAAGTGAAAACAAAAAAGTACTTGCCAATTATAGTAAAAATGCTTATGCCGATAATTGTAACCTTTTTTTCTAAAAAAATTAGGTCGTCATAATGTCAGGAATTTTGGAACAGCAGACGAGTCATTGAATTTTAATGGGCCACGCTGTGACCCGTGGGTTAAGAAGTCGTTATTCGTGGGTTAGGAGTCCACATGTTCCAAGAAATTTATAAGCGCTGAGCTAAAGTTTTTCCCTCTTTATGATTTCTCTTATAATTTTTTTCTGAAACTAAAAGGTTTTTGGATTTGTCTTTTATTTTTTTCTAGAAATTTATAACACTCCGACACTTACGCCAAATGCAACCAGTTTATATCGTTTTTTTTTGCAGAGCAAAAATAAATAGACCAAATTTTTTATAGAAACGTAAAGAGAAAGATACTAAAAAAACTTTGTTTTCAAAGGTACTTTTTATTAAATGCTTGGAAGTTTAAGTACTCGTCTAAGTACACTATAATAAAAATTTTCAAATTAAATATAAAACCGTCTTCAGTCATCTTCGATAATTGTCCTGTATTTTAACATGAATAAGACGACAGCATAGTGAAGAAATACATGAGCAATTTAGCACAAGCGATAACTAACTGCGTTCGGCGACAAAAACATTTTTTAGTGTTGAAACATTTATGTTTATCCAACATCAACTAAATATTTACCACTTTAGTGAACTATTTTCAATTCTGCAAACATGTTATATTTTCCGGACCAAACGCTACTTGTTTTTTGTTTTTTCTGCGGGCTTTGATTAAATAATATATCAACAGTAAAACACTTTGAGTTTGGCATTAATAGGTCTATACTTGCAGTCAAGCGGTTTAAGAATGTAGAGCTGAAAGATTTGAATTTTATTAAAATTAAATTTTAAATTAAATTTAAATGTAAAATTTTTTGACAAGTTCAAAACAACTTTCTTATTTTTTTAGTTTTCAAGAAAATTTTACTGGTGAAAAGCACGTTTTTGTTAGATTTTTGATTGAAAAATGTCCAAAAGCAACAACTCAATCCGCTAAAGTAGGGTCTTGAGTTCTAGATTAATCTATAAAGAAATAGTAAACAGAATGGCTGGTTAAATATAAAGTGAGCTGCGTAAATCTCTCTATAAGACGCGGGTCATTTTGAGCCCGATATATCAGAATAGTTTGCAGGTACGGTGACCATGCACAATTTTTTGTGCATGTTATAACGTATATCGTTTAGTTGCCGTTTCCCTATTTGCAACCTTTGCTCTATTTTGTCTTCAATTATTATCAATTGTTTCTTTTGGGTGCGAATAAAAACAAACTACTACTACTACTACTAGTATTTTGTTCATCTACTGTATAAAGGCCCGTTCCACTACGGGCGTGGAAAAGAGTATTTTTTGTTTATTTTATTGATTTTTTTTGCTTCGCTTAGCGCTCGCTTTAATTTTAAGCGCGGAAAGATCAATAAAAGAAACAAAAAATGCTCTATTCCATGCTCGTGCTGGAAACGAGTCTTAAAACGCAGGCATAACCTGTGTTTTCAATTAACTTTCTATAACTATTTCAATTCTATAGCTATTTTAATTTTTGGAGCTATCATAGTCACCACAATGAAAACAGGTAAGATTTTATACAAATTTATTGTAAATTTAACTACGCCTTATAAAAATTAGATATGTACCACTGACCCTTTAGGGTTAAAGCTTTAAAACTTGGAATCCAGAAAAAGCATCAAAGCTTCTTAAATCAGCATCTATTTATTAAGTCAGTGTCGGTAGCGTGGTCGAGTGGTTATAGCGCTGGGCTCGTGAACAACATGGTCTCGGTTCAAAACCCACTCGCGCCATTCTGTTGTGTCCTTGGGAAAGACAATTTACGGCACATTTCCCTGCTTGGTGGTCTTGGCAAGCAGTTCTAAATTACAGTCATATCTCAATTAAATTACAAGCGGACAGCAATATCTTGGCATCTCCGGAAGCAGGTCGGGGTAATTGTATTAGTGCCTTCGTCGCTTTCCTGTGAGTCAGGAGGATAAATATAGAGAATAAAATAAAAATAAAAAAATATTTAACAGAGATGGCCTTACAAAAAGGGGTCCCGATGCAAGAAAAGTAAGGGGGACATTATTTAGTTTGTCAAGGCAAACCAATTTTCGAAAAAAGTTCTTCAATTTAGTGGAGTGTTTCAAAACATTGTGATCTCTAAAAAAGTCGTCGTTTTATTTGGAGGGCCACTTTTTAGTGTCTCAAAACAAAGTTATCTCTAAAAAAAAAATTATTTTGGACATGCCACCGATGTCCTCCTAATGCTACTATGAAGGAATAGAGCAATATCTTGTGTAGGGGAGACCACGATGTATTTTAGGGGGCCCCGATGCAGCCGCCCCTTTCGTACTCTATTAAAACCATCACTGATATTTCGCTATGTCGCGCGTATAAGTCGCAGTCAATATTGGAGGACATTTTTGTAGATCAAAACTGTGTCTTATACACGGGGATATACAATAATTCGTTACACGGCGAAACTGCAAACTTATTAAAATTTTTTCGATGCACACTTAGGGGTCTTTCTCCTGTTCTAAGCTACTGTTTTAGTGCAATATTTTTTGCAACAAAATAGTAATTATCAAATACACGATATAGTGCTACAGTATGTTCGACAATCAAAACCAAAATCGGATCAAAAACAAAATAGTTGACATGACTAAGCATTAAATTTGAATCATGCTCTCAGTTCAATCATTGCTAAATCATGAAATTACAACCCTGTAAACTTAAATTAGTTTGTTTGTTACCTTTCGAAAAAATTGTAAATTTGGTAGCAACGACTCAAAGCATTTTACTACTTAACTTTATTTACTTTAATGCATCTCCATTATGCTGTAACTGATCCAAACAGAACGCTTTGTTTATTTTGACTCCTGAAAGTTTACAATGGCGTCAATTTCTATGTTAAAAAATTTCATTAAAAAAAATTACAATTTGTAAACTGCGTTTTCCTTGCGTCACAACATATTTCAAATTGCAAAACTTTTCTTTATTTTTCAACATGGCACTTTTGTTCCGATTATTTAATCAAATTTAATGTTCCTTTTATGACCAGAAATTTTTGTTGTGAAAAACAAAGTTACACAACCAGCATAAAAAAGTGTAAAGCCTTTAAAAGCAAAAAATTGTCGTTTTTATTTCATTTTGTTATCGTCGTATTTTTTTTGGCCTAACGCCGATATGCATTGTTAGTTAAATAAATACGCACTTGAGTTTTTAAGTTATTTTTCTTCATCTGAAATCAACTTTTCTTAAAAAAGAATGGTGAATAAATATCTTTTATTAACAATAAAATCTAGTAGACCTAAGCCTTATGCTGGTACAGAGAAGCTTTTGAACCGAAATTTTTACTTTGATCAGTAATTTATTTTTAGTGTGCAAGGGGGAGGCTTAATAGAAAAAATACAGCTTTAATATTAACGCGTATTTTTGATTTAAATAAATTATTAATTGAAAATATAAAGAAGAATTGTAAGTTCTTCGTTTCGTGTTTTAGGGTGCTTACAAAAAGCTTTGAGAATGTTAAAATTAAAGGCTCGTTTCCATTATGAGCGTTGGTGAAAGTATTGTTTGTTTGTTTTATCAATTTTTTTGCTTTGCTTAGCGCTTAAGCGCGGAAATCAATAAAACAAACAAACAATACTCACGCCAACGCTTGTGGTGGAAATGGACCTTTAGTCTCGCTTCTCAACCTTTTTTTGCGGCGACACAAAATTTTTTGTGAAAACAGACAAGAAAGCTTTGGCGACCCCATTTTTTTACAGACTTTATTACAAGCATAAAAACCTCTATTTTCGTTCCCAAACCGTGGTGATCTCTAAAAAAAGACTTCACTTTGAATCTGTCTCGGATTTCTCGATTTTCTTTCTTAAAAAATAGCGATTTAACCTTTACACAACTACAGTCGTCGGCGACCCAATTTCGGGTCGCGACTCCAAGAGTTGAGGAGCACTTATTTAAACTCTATGGTTTATTTCACTTTAATAAGTTTTCTAACAAGCAAAATAACAAAAGATACAACTCTAACATCAGCGTGGTTTAAAGATATTTATATTTCAATAAATGGCCAGTTTTATTCCGTCATGTGATTAGAAGCTAAAGATAACCGATACAATAGAATTTAGTTAATTCAATCATTTCGAAACAACCCGATTTTGAATGTAAATAAACGTTATTCTAATAAACGAGTGATATTTGATATTATATTTTATATCAATAATTGAACTTTTTTCTAAATAAAATTAAATAATCTATTTGCTTTATCGCATTAGTTAGCTCTGAAGTTGTCACCCTTTTTCAATTTTGGCACCTCTCAAAAAAGATAAAGATTTCACGGCACCCAAAAGTAGTTTTTTGCTATTTTTATTTTTAAATAAAGACTTAAAACAAAATTAAAGTATTGAACTTCAAAACAAAAATAAAATTTTAAATGCTCCCGATCTCCCTAGTTATTGAAATAACTTAAAAAAATAACTTAAAAAATACACAAAGCAAGCTCACCATTAGCCTAATCGAAATGCTTAGCTTTTTCTATGCTTCTGTGCTTAGCCGTACCAGCCCGGGAAGGCAGAGGGCAATTGCCCCCCAATTTTTAAAGTTTGGGCAAAATCAGAAATTTAAGGTAGCCAAAAAACTGAGAAATCGGAAACAGATTCAAGTCAAGACTTTTTTGTCTTCACCCTAAATTTTAGACAAAATTTCTTCTTACATCTGTAAAATACTAGAAGATCATGATCCGGGTAAAAGTCATAAAATTTGGACATAACTGTGTTGCCCCCGACTTTTTTCGGCTTGTACGCGTGTGGTTCTGCGGAAAGGCATTAAATTAAAATTTTTGTTACTGTTTTCTGTCGCATTTAATAATTCATCTGCTGTTTTCGTAAATTTTGTTTGATTTAAATTAAGTTTTAAAAAATTCTTTTTTTTATTGAAGAAAATCAAATTTATGCTTCCTCAATAAATAGGCCTAATTACAATTTTTACTTAAATTTATTATTTGAACTTTTATTTTTGGTATCTCTTACCTTCTATATATTTTATCTTTGACTTTTACGGCTTTAACTCTTATCTTTCACATGCTCTTGGCAAATTTTATTTTACAGGATTTCCTTCTTTTCCTGACACCAACGAGTTTGTTTCTTTCCCTGATATGGCTTTTCTTAATGCTGTTATTATTTTTTATTCTATTTCTAACAATTTAATTAATTGAAGGTGCTAATTAATGTAAAGTGTATTATTGAAGATGATTCAAAGTCCAAATCGATTTATATATAAACGAATATGCGTCGGTCAAATTATTAAACACTTCAATAGTCAATAGATTCTATAAAACAGTGCTTTCCAAACTGTGTGTCGCGACACATTAGTTACCAACGTTCCCTCTAAGAGCTTGCTTAGTGAGCGCGGAATGAAAGGCCGTGTGAGCTGTGGTGGATATTCAAATTTAGGGACCCGAGGCAAGGATTTTCAGAAAGAAAAGGAGTTTTGATCTCGTCTATCAGTTTTTTCTTCGAAAATCAAGGTGTTCTCTAAAGAAAAAAAAGTCTTCACTTCGATTTCGTCAGTGATTTCCCTATTTTGTTCCGAAAATTAAGGTGTTCTCTTAAAAAAATTTTTTTTTTTTAGAGAAAACCTTGATTTTTGGAACAAAATAGGGAAACCACTCACGAAATTGAAGAGAAAACCTTTTTTTCAGCGATCACCATGATTTTTTGGAGTAAAAACTGAAAGATGAGATGATCGCTATTTGAATATCCACCGCTGTGTGGAGCTTGCTTCTGATTGAAAGCACTTATTTAGCTTGTCTTGCCAATACTTGTGCAGTGCGCGGCAAAACAAAAGTACTGCGCGGGGGTTCCGCGCAGCTTAGAGGGGACGTTGGTCACGAATTTATTTGTCGTTTAAAAGTGTGTCACTTACACAAAAAGTTTGGAAAGCACTGGTATAAAAAATGGAAATTCGTCTCAAACAGGCGCCGTATTCTCGAGATAACACTTCTAATGTTTGTACTGAAGCAATATTTGAAAAGTGAGAAAAAAAATTAGGAATGTTTTTTAATTTCACGTGAAAACATGACATTGCTATGCGATGTTGCTGCCCTTGTGGATCCTTGGGTTGGCAAGATAAAAGCCATTTCTAACTTTTTCAAAATAGAATTGGGTTTGAAGCTCAGACAGCCAAATCTGACACAATGTTGCCAACGGTTATCATCATTGTTGCTATCCTAGGTTAACGTCTCTGTTGCATGAGAGCAGAGTTTCGTAAATGGGCACCGCAAAGTAGCTACCTATTTTTGGCAGAATTTACTTACAAGCAGTACCCACTTTGGCACTCGAGCTACTCGGGCTTAGACTGAGTCATAAAATTAAAACTGGGACTGTTTAATTTGATTTCTTTAAAGTCTTAAAGTCAACGTTAGGTATTTGTGACGTCATTATTAAGTCATTGTTATTTTATTTTACAATCAAATTCTTATATCCCTTAAAGGGTTAAAGTCAACATTCTTTAAAGTAAATTCCACAAAACTCAGACTCATTGCAAGACATTTAACTTTGTATAAAGTAAGATCCAGAAAAGTATGCGATAGCAGCCATTCTTTTTGCTTAGCTTTTATATTGAACTCGGGCCACAGAGAAATATAACGCACAGGATAAAGCAACTATTCACAAGTATGCGTAGACAAGTGATTTCCAACGTGGGGCGTGCACCCCACGGGGGCAATTCGATTTTTAAATATTTTTAGGTATTTTTGTTTAGGTATTTCTAGGTATTTATTTAAAAGTGTTAATAATTCAAAGCTTCTCAAAATGTTTGAAGACTAGAAAGTAAGACCAATTTATTGAAAATTTACACACCACTGAATTAAAAACACTAAAACTCGACAGTCTGTTTCACCTGCAAGTGCAGGATCATCAAGAGTATTAAAATTTAAAATTATTTTAATATTTAAGCTTCTTCACCCGAAACGGAAATCATTGTCAGCAGCGTGGCCCAGTGAAAAGATGTCTGACTTACGATCGTGAAATCTCGAGATTGCTCCTCTAATAGAGTGATGCACGGTTGCATCCTTAGGAAAAACGCTGAACGATCATTTCCTCAGAGCGGCGGCGGTGTTGGCAAGCAGTTTTGAATTAAAGTAATACCTTTTATAAAACTGGAAAAGTTTTCATTGGGGTCTCCGGAAGTGGATCTGGGTTATACGACTACGGATTGCCCTAAGTTTAACGCCTCCGTCGTTGTCCCATGATCAGGAGGATAAATATATTTTTAAATAAAAATTATTATATATCATGAGATGGGGGACATCAGGTGGCACGGCCCAAAAAAGGTTGGGAAACACTGGCGTAGACGGTCGAAGAAGACATTTTTTTCCTTAACTTTTATACTCAACTCATGTTTCAGACAAAATAGCCATAGAGTAGTACAGAGAAAGACAAAGAAGAAATTCACAAACTTGTGTAGACTCAGTAGCGTGCAGAGGGGGGGCGAACGGGGCGACGGCCCCGGGCATCCAAGGTAGGGGGCATCCAAAGAGTGAAATTACAAAAATTGCATTTTATCAAATTGTTAAAAATATATGCTTTTTTGTATCGTAAGTCTACTAACACATGCTGCATGGATCTGATAGGATCTTGCTTGGGACTTGGGGAGCATGGTGTGATTACTGTAAAACCTATATTTCACCGCCATTGTACTCTATTTTTCAACTCTACCCCCATAGTGAAATTAGAGTTAGAAGTGACGTTCAATTAGAGGGTGGCGCTCTATTTTTCGACTAGCTGGTCAGAATTTCGAAAAGATAAATTTGCTCATCGGGCTCTGCGGAAGTTTAAATACGTTTTACAATACAAGCTCCATAGAATGGAACTTCCAGTGTCTAAAAATAAACGTGCGATGTAGCTCCATAGAATGGGACTGCAAGATTTTAAGCTTAAAGGCCCGTTTCCACTACGAGCGTGGAAAAAGGCATTCTTTGTTTGTTTTATTGCTTTTTTTATGCGCTCGCTTCAATTTTAACCGCTCGGTTCAATCGAAGATCAATAAAAGAGAGAAAGAATGCTCTTTTCCACGCTCGTAGTGGAAACGGGCCTTAATAGGTTTCGTTTTTCGTTTTGCCTTTTTATTTTTCACGAATCAATTAATTTCATATGCGTACTTCGTACTTAAATCACAATTTCCATTGTTTGATTTTTTCCTTCGTATTTTGCGGCACGAGGTAATTCGAAAACTCGCATGTAAAAGCTTATAATTGAATTTAAAAGCAAGAAGGTTTTTGAGTAGCTAGTTTGTAAAGATTTAAATTTCGCTTGTGTTTAAGTGTTCTGATACGTTTTGTTATTCTATTTGAATAAGATTTTGTTAATTCTATTTGGATAAGATTCTGTTTGACTAATCTTATGCAAATATACAGTATTTTGAATTAAAAATTTGGATTATTGAAATTTAATTGCTAGCAGCCGCACCGACTGCAGCGTTTTTCGTGGCCCAAACAAGCCTGGTAATTTTATTATCATTTTACGAAACTATCAACTAAATAATTATTTTATTAATAATAAGTACTTCTTTGCTTACAAAAGAACCGTGTTCGTGCATTCTTTTATTCGTTCGTAATCGTGCTGTATCGTGTCGAATTGTTCGTACGAGCGTGCGTGTGCTTCAACAAGAAGGTCAGGCGCAGTCTGTGTTGATTTTACCGCTTATTCGAATAGAGTCATCACCGATAGTGTAGTTGGCGTTTAGGCCACCGTTATTAGTCCATTTAAAAAACTATAAGGACTTCTCAGCGTCTAAAAATAAACGTGCAATTCAACAATCCATTCTTTCCTTCTTACACCTAGAAATACCGAGATTTCAGCCTATTGCCAAAATAGAAGAATTCATCAAAGTGGCGTTTAATTAGAGGTGGCGTTCAATGAGAGGGTGGCGCTCTATTTTTCAACCCTTCCCCTATAGTGGCGTTCTATTAGAGGTGGCGCTTAAATAGAGGTTTTACGGGTGTTTCGTAAAAAATCTTTTTTGGAGGGGGCATACAATCAAGCAGTTGGCCCCGGGCATCACCAGACCTCTGCACGCCACTGTGTAGACTGTACAACTACATATTTTTTTGCTTAACTTTTATGTTCAACTCGGGCTGTAAAGAAATAACGGGGCCAGATCAGATAAATTGTTTTTCATTGTGACTATTGTGACGCAACAATTATTAGTGGTTGGGTAACCGCAGGCAAAGAATCTGAACAGAACTGCAAAGAAGTATAACTTTGTTTTCTGGTAAGGTATAAGAGATGATTAAGAGTTTTTAGTTTTAGCTACCTTATATTTTAATTTAATTCCAAATTTTAGCCATGATCTTTAGCCTACAGTAACAATCTACTGTGTAGTTGTAGTTTATTTGCAACTTGTTGCATCAGTATCAACACGAGCCGAGTATCGAAAAAGCCCTTGAGTCGCCACTGCTAACAAGATTGATTTGTTTTATTACCGCAGAAATTTTATTTGAACTATAAGCGAGAAAACTAATTAAGAATTCTTATTTTGAATGAAATATTTCAAAAAAAATTATAATAGCAGTAAGCAGATAAACAGTCTTTTCCAACCGGTGTGTGGCAAAAGATTTTGGAAAAAAACTATTTAGTGACGTCGAAGTTTGTGGCTTTTCTACATGAGTTTCGGAGGGAAAGAAAGAGCGCGAGTTCATGCGGAAACCTTTTATTTTTTAGAGATGACCATGATTTTGGGCAAAAATCGAGATATCATTGACAGATGAAGGCTTTAAGTGAAAACCTTTTTTTTAGAGATCACCATGATTTTGGGATGAAAATTGAGAAATCATTGGCAAATTTTCAGTCAAGACCTTTTTATTATTAACCAATATAATGGGTGTGCCGCGAAAATTTAAATAGCTGAATAATGTGTCGCCATATACAAAAGGTTGGAAACCACTGAGATAAAAGTACTAGTAAGCCATTGTTTTTAGAAATAAAATGCACATGATTGAATGATTTATACTATCTAGTAGACCAAGAACATTTTATTCAGCTACTTAAAATATGTATCAAACAAAACAAAAATAATTACGATTATTTATAACTTTCACTTTTGTTTTGCAGTTTTGCTTTAAAGCACTCAATTAGTTTTGTTTGAAAAATAAAGCAGGGTTTCCAAAACTGCTTTTTGATTAAATGAAGCTAGTTGGTTTAGTGACTGTCGCAGCATTCTCGCTGTTGGCTTTTGTCCAAGGACAAGGTAAGCTCGGACGAATCGATAAGAAAATATCTTGTCGAAAAATTTATAGATTGGTTTAATTTAGTGATTCTCAAAGTTTTAGCCGTATATTGCTCCTTTGCAAGACTCTGATACGGTCATTCCCCAAAATTGATGACAAAATCATTTCGAGAAAATTTCTTTTTTATGGAATGAGGACTCTTTGTTTTCCGTCTTCACTTTTTTTCTAGCTGTTTTTTACGTTTGGGGTGGGAAATGGAATAAATAAGGTTCCAGGCATGTCAAAATTAAAAAGTCTTTACCTTGAATGAAAAAACTTTTGAGGGTGTGTCAGCTTTTGTTGTCAGCAAATAACTTTAAATCGACTTAAATTTCATTCAAATTCTTTCCGAACTTTTTCCTCAGCAATTTTTTTCCTCAGGCAGCCAAATGGCTAACTATAAAAAACACTAATTTAACTTCATAAGTACTTTTTAATTAGAATTCTAAATTAAAGCACACTTTGAAATCACAATAAAAATTGACTATAGAGTTTTATATTAGCTAGATAAAAAACATTTTTTTCCTCAGGCAGCCAAATGGCTAACTATAAAAAACACTAGTTTAACTTCATAAGTACTTTTAAATTAGAATTCTAAATTAAAGCACACTTTGAAATCACAATAAAAATTGACTATAGAGTTTTATATTAGCTGGATAAAAAACATTTTATTTAATAAAGTAATATAAAATTGCAAATTTTAATTTAATGAAATACCTGCTTTCAATATTTTTGAACTAATTTTTTTAGTGAGAACTGGTAATTTTTAAGGTATGAAATAATCTTGAGAAAAATCTAAATTAAAGAGTAACCAAAGGTTTTCTCGAAACGGAAGGGGGACAAAACCAAAAAAATCGAAACCTTTAAATTTTCTTAAGTTTTTGCCGAATTAGTAAAATTTCATGTTGCAGATAACAAAACGATTAAGTTAAAATCATTTTAAAATTTGAAATAAATTGCTGGTAGTGGTTTATATTTTTTTATGAAGGATGTAGGGAGTTTAGAATTTTCATAGTTTTTCTTCAGTGTTTTCACCCTGACATGCGTGACGTAGGACACTTTAGCAAAAACTTGTAAACTCTATAAATATAAAAAAATAGTCAATTATTTGTTTCTATTTACAAAAACGAAGATGTAAAACAGTTCACTTCAAATATTTTTACTAATTTTAAAATAATTCCAATTCAGATAACAAATAAACCAAAAATTGTTTACGATTGTTTTTCATGCTTCATTGGTTTTTTTTGACAAGCTTCGTAGTTTTCGTCATGAAGCATTCTTCGAAGCGTAATCATTTTGGAAAAGCTTTATACGATAAACAAATATCGTCAAAAAATTGAGTTTCATTGCAGTCTTTATACGAAGGTTTTGACCTAAAACGTTCCATCGTTATCAACAAGGTAGCTTACCGTTTCCGATTTCATTTTTGTTTAAACTAGCTTAGAGGCAGGGCCGTTTATAATAAATAACCCCAAACGTGGCCTCCCGACCCAGACCATCAGTCAACATCGCGCTTTGCATGTTTGCCACTGGACATCAAACAAACGTCAAACAAGGTCAATTAGACCGAATCACTTTTTAAGTTTTGTTAATTTTCTTTTGTTTGGGACCTAACTAAAGACATGAGTCAGAAGTAAAATAAATAAACCAGCAGCGGTTTGAAAAAATAAAGAAAAAATATACAGACTTGTTGAAATACTGGTTAAGTTTTCAAAAGCTTTTCGTGGTTTAAAACGGAAAATCAATAGTTAAAAACAAAATGGAATTCTAAAGATAAATTTTAATAGTAATAACATAATCTTATAGCAGCTTTAACGTTTTTAATTTTAAAGATTTTCTAGCACTAATACGACTAGTTGACAGTTTAGCCAAGTATGAAGTCCATTGTTGCTTTGGTCTATAGATACCAAAACTTTTGACCATTGCGGACCAATTTGTTCGGGCTGAAATCTGTTCGGCAATCGAAGTGATGACTTTTTTCTTTAATTGAATTAGAGGTCCGAAATCTAGTTTTCAAGTAGGTCAAATCATAATTCTGTCGTTGCGATTAAAATAAAGACAAAAAGGTCTTTAATTTGGTTTCCGGAAAAACATCTCGGGTGACATTATTTTTGCACCTAAAGTTTTTTCTGTTCCAAGTTTTGCTTAGCGGCAAAGCAATAATTCAAGTCTTACTGAGTATCAAAAATATAATAATATATAATAATATAAAATTTCTTTGCGGACCTCGTCAAAAAACTTTGCGAATTGTGGGCTGGCCAGCCATGCTCTAGTCATTTGTTGTTTCCTTGGCATAAACTTAAAAGCACTTTTTTCGGCGGGGCGGTTATTCAATATAATTAAAGAGCTATCACTAAATAGAAATTAAAAAGATAAGCTAAAAAGAATTCTTTAAACCTGACAGCAATCATCAAAGTGAATCGGGGTCATCCAAATCATTTGACGATTGCACTGAGCTTAGTGTCGCGACATCATCCTGCATGCCAGGAGGAGGTGAATGAAAGAATGATGAACATAACTCACTAATTTTTTTTTGCTTTGTTTCATCTGCTAATTGTTTATTGCCGGATGCGACAAAAAAAGGGCTGAATTTTATCCTTTAATAGCTCATTATTAGAATGAAACTAGTGGCACGTTGGTAGAAAATGCTAACATCACTTTACATTTAATAGATAAAATTATTTATTATGAACTGTGTGAATCAGAAACACAAGAGGAAAATCTGCTTTAAAAGTTGAATTTTTTTAGAAGAAGATAATACGATTGCTATCGTTTTATTTGCATCTTAGTTACAGAAGTTATAAAACGGGTGTACTAATTCGTGCTTATTTCTAAGATTTGTGCTTACTTTTATGAACATTGCCTTAGAACAAATGAATGTGCTTATTTTAGAGCTAAGTGCTTAGTTTTCATCAATAATGTTAATTAAACTTTTTGTTTTTATAGTATTTCTAGGAAAAGTTCTTATTATACTGGCAACGTCAAGGTCTTTTTTTTGTCTTTACCTGACGTTGCCATGGTAAAAATTGTTTCAAAGTAACCAAAACTTGCACGAGGTTTGGTGTCCCTTCTCTTTGGGTAATTAACCATGCTTATTTTTTGGTCAGTTCGGATAGTAACCTGGTTATAGAAAACAAGTAATAAATATCGATTCTCACAAATAGATGCAATCAACAAAAAGTTCAAATAAGTTCTTGTTGGGTGTGTTTCATTTTCTTGATTTTGAATGGCACTCTAAACTCAATGAATCCAAGCGTAAACTCTGTTAATACCATAGCCTACTTAAATTGATAAAAACCTAAATCACAATTTTGTTTATTTTTTAGTTTGTTGTTTCGTTGTACATAACACTTTTTTCAACTAATTAAGTTTTTGTAGTATTCATGCATTTTTAAATAATTTTATAAATGCAACTCACGGGGCAAAACAACTAGCTGTTTTTGCAGACTGTCCAGGGGAATTCAAATGTAATAACGGAGTTTGTATACCTTCTAATTGGGTCTGCGATGGGGTGACCGACTGCCCAGATGAAACCCACCCGGGTTCAGATGAAACTGGATGTCGTGAGTTGAACTTTGTTGTTACTTTTCTGTGATTAAAAAATTCTTTTGTACCGTAAATTTGTTGATAAAACAAATTATTTTAAGGAAGTGTCTTTTTTGCAATGCAGATAAAGTATTTTAAAAACCTTGTGACAAGAGAGATGTTAAGTGTATTGGATCATGTTAGAAATACGCCCCCAGAAAAAACAACTAAAAAATACACCCCAGGGGCGTATTTTTAACATGGTCCAAAGTATCTTCCATTGTGCAAAAAATATTTTTTAATTTTTTGTTTTTAAATCGTTCTTAATTATAATAAATTGTAATGGGTTTGTCAAGGTTAAAAAAACTTTTTTTTTTCTTCTTTCAGCTCCACCAACTTGCAATCAGGAGGATTACCGGTGCAGCGACGGTCAATGTGTGCCCATCGAGTTCCGGTGTGATGGGCAAACGGATTGCACTGGAGGAGATGACGAGGATGGTTGCCGTAAGCTTTTAATATTTTATCTTGCAAGTCCGAATTTCCGCCGTGAATTAATTAAAACTGCTCTTTTCGCAATTTTTAAAGATGTCGTTTTGATGCGGTTGCTTTATTCTAAAATAAAGGTAAGGAGAACACTTTAAATATATAATTTGAATAAATTTTGTATTTTTACGATTATAATCGAGGCTTTTGTCACCAACAACATTTTACCATCTAAGTTAAATTTAATACGAACAAAATAAAGAACATTAACTTTTTACACAATAAAAATTTTAAGCACAACTGTATGAAAGTTTTTTGCAGCTGGATCCACATGCAGCACGCAAGAATTTCAATGCGACAATAATTACTGCATTCCTAGTCGCTTCAGATGTGATCACGTGGCCGATTGCGCGGATAACTCCGACGAATCAGACGACTGCGGTGAGCTTTATTACAAACATAGAAAACTTTCTTTTGTTACTAGTAATACCAATGGAATTATAAGTTTATATTTGAACAGTTATGAGGATTTAGAATTAATTTTAAACAAGCCGCTTAAAGATGAGAAGCACCAGACTCGAGTTTCACTCTTGTTAGAGCTCGTCAGTGATGCTTCGCAGCAGGGCTGCGAACTCGAAGCACTTTTTAATCGAGTTCGAGTTCGAGTTCACAAAAAATTTGCAAGTTCGAGTTCGAGTTCTTTAAATTTCAATTTTTCGAGTTCGAGTTCGAGTTCGAGTTCGAGTTCACAAAATAGAGTTGAAAAAATACAGTCGGAATAGAGTTAAGAGAATAATTTAACCGCGAAAAACTGAGCACATGTTAAAAATGCTTTGTCATCAATGTTACCAATTTTAATCTATTATTAAACAAAATAAAAGAGGACACCAAATTATCATTTGGCACCAACGCTGAGAAAAGTTATAGTCAAATTTACTCATTAAATGAACTCAAACATCACAAACTTTTTTCAAGTTCGAGTTCAAGTTCGAGTTCAGAAATTTTTTTTTTTCGAGTTCGAGTTCGAGTTCGGCCAAAATTGCCGAGTTCTTCGAGTTCGAGTTCGAGTTCGCAGCCCTGCTTCGCAGTCGCAGTGAGATAAGTATTGCGGTACCGGGTATTGAGGAATCCCTTTCTTGCTTCTCACTTGCCACGATGGTACGGACTGTCGGGACACAAAAGTTGTCTTGCCATTATCTTTTTACGAATGGTCGTATTGACCTGTTCGCCGTTTTCTGTATGAAGTGGGGCACCATTGTGGGCAGGCAGCGCGGCCCCATTTATTTGTTTTGAATTGCCTTTCCTAAGGGCACACCGGAAGTTAACTCGCGTCCTTGTGTTTGCAAATAATAAGAGCGTTGTCACACTGAGCTACCCTATCACTCAGGTAGACTGACCAGCGAACCCGCGTCTTTGTGGCCGCAAGTCAGAGTGTTAACACACTCAGCTACCCTGCCGGCTTTTGATAGATTATCGGTTGGCAAGTTTAAAAAACATTGAGAACCACTGATTTAGCGGACCGTTTCACAGCAAAGCGACAACTTTTTCTCATTCAACTAATTGTGGAAGTTTTATTTATCACAATTTATTTTTACATTATCCTTGAATTATGACGAAACAAATGGCATTTCTGCCGAGCGTGCAGTTTGTTATAGATGTTTGTCTTATTGCCGTTTGCTTGCTTGATCAAAGCAGCAAGGCAGCATAACTATAGATAACTTTTAATATTTTAGCATCAATTAGTTAATTTTTTTGAATTTATAGTTATTAAAACTGGATAGACAGTGTAAACTAGATTAGAAAGCTGTATAAAAATCGGTTTACTAAAAAAGAAAGATATTCTATTATGGAAGAAACCTAAAGTATTTTTCTCTATTTTTTGTTATTTCTTTCGTTTTGATGATGATTCCTTATTTTAATTAATTAATATATCTAGTCTTGAAACAGAATTTCTTGCAGCAAAATTCCACAGCAACCATAATATTCATACCTTTTTGGCCCGAAAAATACAATCACAGCACAAATTGCAAAGTACAAAAAAAGCCATGAATTAGTAAGCATATTAAACTGGTTATCAGGTTTCTGAACTACACATATAATTGCATTCAGCAGTAAAGGTTAAATCACTCATATCTCTTTATTCTATAGTCAGTATATTCTAAAGATTTCTTGATTCCATTGTTCTTTCTGTTAAAGATAACTCACAAGCAAGAACAAGCTCAAGCTTTTATTTTTCAACAGTTTATGATACTTGCACGGAGCGCAGATGCAGCAGCGGCGCCTGCTACACCGAAGCTCAAAGATGTGACGGTTCCTATGACTGTAGAGATGAAAGTGATGAACGGAATTGCAGTAAGTTTCAAATTGTATGTTTTTTAAAACGTATGAATATTAAACTTGTTTAAAACAGCTTTTTTATTTTTTTGATTTTATAGGAAATACTTGATCAAGCTATGTCAATTTTGCTTTTATTGCAAGCAGTAATAAATTGCTAAGAAAATCCCGTGTTAGTTTGACATACGATCACATTCATCTCATGATAACATGAAGGTTCTAATCAAGTTGGCCTGCAATCGCACTCTCTGAAATTTATAATTTTCTAAATAAAATAAAAGAAAAGATTAAGTTTATTTATTTTTCAAACATGGCAACGATAAAATGAATTTTAATGTAAAAAAATATGAACTTTCTTCCTTTGATTTCCCGCCCATGCTTCAATTAAGAAAGGTCGTCGTCGTTTGGAAGGGCAACCACTTTGGGCCAGACACAAACAAGACTGGGGCCGAGGGTTTATCCTTTTACTACCCCAGGCTGCTGTATTACCCGGATCAGATGCTGGCAGTGATGATATTGAGCCAGCATCGGATTTCGTCATCCAAAACCGTCAGACCTTGTGCTCCATGGTAAGAAAGGTTAAAAATGCTAATGAAGACGCTTTCTAATCTGCTTTCCTTTTATAAATTTGACGTCATACGCCGGGTCTAGGCTCAAAAAAGCTAGTTCAACACTGATCATTAACAACCGGTCATCAAGCCGGCGCAATAGCAAACTCAAATTTAACAGAGGTTTTGTTTCAGCCACCATCAAGTGTCCGTCTGGGCAGTTTCAGTGCGATAATGGGAAATGCATCCCGGAGTTATTTTATTGTGACGTATGGGACAATTGCGGAGACAGAAGTGACGAACCAGACACCTGCCGTAAGTTGCTGGGGGCTAATTTAGCTGTCTGTGTTTTGACTGGCTTTGTTTTCTCTCTGGACAATTTGACGAATGCTTTTCTGTTCATTGTTTCTTCAATATAAAGTAGATTTTGATAAAAATTTTGTCCACGATAATATAATACAGTATTTTGTTTTATTATGTTGTAAGATGCAGAAATGTTTAAATTTTTCTCTTATTCGAATTTTTTAAATTATTTTCTAGAATCTATAGTTTGAGCAGAGGCTTGGCGTAGACAAATATAGCGTGCTTTAGTCATCCTCGATTCTGTAATTCCAGAGTACCCAGATTGTGATGGCAACACTTTCACCTGTGACAACCACGTATGCGTCAATCAGGACTTTGTTTGTGACGGAATCGACAACTGCGGTGACGGGAGTGATGAAAGGAAATGTGGTGAGTTGAGCTATCTTGCTTCAACAACAAACAGCAAGATTAACCTGAAAGCTATTAGCTCAAAATCATTATCAATTAACTAAAATCAATCTGTTGAGGATGCAAATTAGTAATTAGGATCAGGAACGGCAAATTTATGTGCTGAAGGTGCTGTCGCGATACTTCTACAACTGCAGTCTTATTTTTACATTATTGAATTATTTTTTATCTTTTTTTCTTTTCGCAGTAGCTTCGCGTAAAATTTATTAAGTGAGTCTGAAAAATATCTTGAAAGTTTAATTAAAGCTTTTCGTAGCCTGCAATACTTTTTTTAAAAAGTTTGAAATTCAGAAAAACAAAAGCTATCCACTTAACAGGTGTTCTCTACTTAACGCAGCCAAAAAATACTTTTAAAATAGGTTTTTTGAGTGTACTTAACAAAATTAAAAATTTTTTCTACCATGAAAATTTGATCTCTCTTATGTTTGGTGATGCGCAGTTAAAAGTCTAGTGCAGGAAGTTCTATTAGAACAAAGTGGCTCTTGAACCTTTTCACTTGAAACGCGCAAGAAAAACACTGGTTTCAATGTATTTTATATGTTTTTAAAAATACTACAAACCTACTGAGATAAACACCTTTATTAGAGTTTGTCAAAAATAAAATAAAAAATGTAAAATTAGATAGTCTACATTTTAAATTAGCAAACCTTTACTGCACCAAACTTAACTAAAAACACAAAAGACTAGCAGATCAACGTTTTTTTTACTTTTTCACCCGAGGAAGAAATGAATTAGATCTAGGAAACGACAACCAAAGTAGATTGAGTTCATTATTGGACTTAATATCTGCTTGCTATACTGGCATATTCTTTTTTCTCTAACCCCCCTTTTTTACAGTTAGTCCTGTTAATTTTTAAACCTTGCTTATAAGTAAAAAATGTTTTAGCATTTTTTGTTTTTTATTATGACTATATGGATTAAACACTTACATTATTTCTTTAAACAACACCTTTGTCATCTTGTTAACAGTCAAAAAATCAACTTTTTTGATTCTCGTAAAGAAAAAAACCTTTTTAAGTTTTATTAAAGAACCAACTATTGTAGGCTGCAATGTTTTTAATTTCGGCGAAAAATATTAAGTCAATCTTTAGTCTTCTTAAGCTTGCTTAAAGTTAAAAATCATTGACTTATTGCGTATTTGTTCTTTGTTTGAGAGGGGATCCACTCTGGGTCAAACACATACAGCACTGGGCTGACGGTTTATCCTTATACTGCCCCAAGCGGCTGCCCTGCCCAAATGAACTTTGGCAACTGTGGTGTTCTGCCAAATTAATGGTTTTCGAAAACCGTCAGACCTTGGGCTTAAGGTGGTTTTCGGGTAGGCTCTTGAAGTTCCAGGCCTCCAGTGAAAATGCCTACTTGATTTATGGTTAATTGAAACCGCGTTTAAATTTATACAATTGAACACTATAACAAGTTTTAATAATGATGCACCTACAAAAAAGTTTTGAACTAAGAAAAGTTACTTGCAAGTTTTGAATATTATTACACTAATGCTGAAAAAACAAAAAAAGCTTTTTTCATTTTTTTCTCGCTTAATTTTAAAAAAGCTTACAAGATTTTTCTTTTTTCCATTATGACTACCCCCTTTTGCTTGCAGATTACGCAAAAACCTGCCTAAACAACCAATGGAAATGCACAAACAGCAGCAAATGCATAAACGTCATCCAGATTTGTGACGGAACAGACGATTGCGAACACGGCGAAGATGAGAGAGGAAATGGAACTCAAACGTGCAGTATGTCAGCCATTTTCTTCATACAGTTTAGCTTAGAGTAGATCAGCGTTTCTCAACGTGGGGTTTTAACCACACACTTTTTCATCTTTATTGAGAGAAATGAGAGCGGAAAAGGGTTGCTGGTCGTACGAAAATCCCCAAAAGGTTGATAAACTTGTATTTCTTTGGCGAAACATATTCACGTGAAAACTTTTTTTGACTTCATTTTATTTTCAGAAAATATTTTCAAAATTCTTAGGATTTTAAACGTTATTTTAAAAAATTGCCCTAGAATTAAAGTGAAAACCAAAAAAAGGTGTTCATTTGTTGCGAAACCTCTTCATGGTATTGGGAAGACCTTTTTTTGGTCTTTACCTAAGAGGTTTTCGAAACAAAGCGAATACTCCCGTTTTTCTATCAGCGGAGAAAAAAAAAGGTTGAGAACCACTGACTTAGACAATCTTGGAAACTGTTTAAATAGCTCTTATAAATTGCTTAAAACGCTTTAAATCCCTCAATTACAAGTTTCAAGTTTAAGTCAATGAAATCCACAAAAATAATCCTTGAAAAAGTTCAATCAAAACCACTGTATTATTGTAACAAAGCACATTTGAAAATAATCTTAAGCTACTCTTAAGTTGTATCTTCAAACATAAATAGCTCCGTCGTTGTTTACAGACAACACATTTGAGTCGTAGCTCGTGGAAAAAAGTTGTTCAGTTTCAGATTTTTACCTTTATCAATGCTTTTTAAAACAATATAAAAGTCATTATAAAGGCAAACTATCTTATCAATCAAAAGAACCAATTTTACTTAGCTCTTCAACTAACGTGACGTCATGAGGTTTTACATACGTTCAGGTTCGGTAAATTGCGGAATTCTTAGCTGCGAATTTCGCTGTCGATCCACTCCACAAGGAGGAACCTGTTACTGTGATGATGGGATGCAAGTGTCGGACGATGGGATCTCTTGTGAAGGTATTTTCTAGATGACAGATTGATTGCGCCCGGATTCTGATCGGAAGAATTTTTAGAATTCCGTTTTATTAAATCAATTACGAACGCAAATATTATCTTTCAGATTTTGACGAATGCTCGGTTTTTGGTCTCTGCGACCAACTGTGCGAAAATGTGGTGGGGACTTACAGCTGCTCGTGTGATGAAGGGTACACTTCGGAGATACTAGACCAGCGTGTTTATTGTAAAGCCAACCCTGCACGTAAGTACAGTCCGAATGAGGATGATAAATGGGCGTGCACTCATTGTTAAAAACAAACAACTTATTGGCATTTTCGTTCTTTCAGCAAACACTCCGCGATTGTTGTATTCAGTCGGTTCCAATATCGTCTTTTTTGATATGAAGGAAAATCGCGAGATAGTCGTGTTATCTGATGAAGCAGAGATTCCGTTTGGTGTTGACTACCACTATCAGCTTGGAAAGATATTTTGGGCTGATCCAGGACATGCAAAAGTAAGCGGTTGATGACGGGCAAATCTTGAGTGATTACTTTCAGTTGCTTATTTGATTAATTATGCAATGTTTAGGTGTGTAGACTTTGTTGCAAAAGTAATCCTTCGTTTTAATAAAAAATATAAATTTGGTACAAATTTGTTTGCGTTCTTTTAGATCTTATCGGCAGATTTGAGTGGTAACAACATAAAAACAGTTCTGGATATTGGAATATCGGATCCGGAGCAAGTAGCCGTGGATTGGATTGGAAATAACCTTTACATTGTGGAAACCGCAGTTTCCCGGATTGAAGTTTGTAACTTTGACGGATCTCACAGAGCCAGTCTGGTTACTGACGGAATAGAAAATCCTAGAGGACTTGCTCTTGATGCAACCCAAGGGTGAGTGGCTGAGCGTGTTTTCTGTAAAATAAAACATAAGAATGTTTGTCAAACTCAGTATTCATCGTCGTCGTCTTCGTCGTTTAGAAGGGCATCCACTCCAGGTCAGACACAAACAGAACTGGGGGCTGAGGGTTTATCTTTTTACTACCCCAGGCTGCTGTACTGCCCGGTTTGGTTATAAACACAGTATTGTTGGTAGAAAAATGTCATAACTTAACGGACTGAATGCATAAAAATCCTTAACTTTTTAAGACAAACTTTCATTTTTTTAGTAAACTTTAAAACGAAGAAGTCCAATAAAAAAATAGCACTATGCGTTCTATTGTATTTTGTTAATATTTGATGGCAACCTGCGAAGTTTTTTCGGTCTCACTAGTGATATAACTTACAAGTTGTAAACACATTAGAAGAAAAGATGATATTTATTAAAATTATTTTATTTGATTATATTATTAGATTTAGTTTTCCATTTTATCCGAATAGTTTGATAAAACATCAAAGACAAAAAAGATAGGTTAATTCGAAACTTGAAAATGTTGTTTTCTACTGAAATGACTCGACTCGTCTCAGAGATAAATCTTGTAACGCTATGCCATCTTGTGGATTTTGTGAATTGCTTTTCTCGCACTCCAGTTTAAGTCAAAAAATGATAAAAAATAAAGGATTGATTGTGACGGTAAAAAACTTTACAAGCACATTTAAACTTAACAGAAAACAAAATAAAATAACCCTCACAAAAAAGCTATTTGCATTGTGAAGAAGATACAGCGACCGTGCGTGGTTAGTGTTGCAGCGAACTGATCTCACATGACAAACCATTGCAATGTCTTTGTTTCGTAACACTCCAGCACTTCGTGGTCTAGGAATAGCAATTATTATTTTCAGGTACATGTTCTTCACCGACTGGGGAGTCACGAACGCGAGGATAGACCGGGCCTATATGGACGGCAGTGAAATCTACACCTTGGTCGACAGCAACGTCGGTTGGCCAAACGGCATCACCGTCGATTTTCCCCTGAATAGGATTTACTGGGTCGACGGAAAATTTGATTACGTTGAAACAGTCGATTACTTTGGAAAAGACAGGTAAAAATTGCTGAGTCACAATTGATTTTTAATAAGATCCTAAACATATATGAAAAAAAATGCTATCTTTATCAATGGAAATACTTGCGAAGCATTGCGGCTTTTTTATTATAATGGAAACTAAATGCAGGTAATACGACAAAAATATTGAAAAAATGAAGTTGACAAGGACGCGATATGATTACGTCATCATTTACCTTCTCTTACAACAGTACATTTGAAGATAGGCTTACTTGAATTTATTAAAGTTTTATTTTTTTTTGAATAGGAGAATCATACTCTCAGGAAGCGCATCTTTGCCGCATCCGTTCGACGTCACGGTGTTTGAAGATCGTTTGTATATCACTGATTGGACAAAACTAGCGGTGCTATCCGCCAACAAGTTTAACGGAAGTGACTATGGCACCACTACAAGTAGCGGAATAAACCAACCTAACGGAATCGTATCCTACCATCCTGTACGGCAGCCAGCAGGTGAATCTTTTCTTTTTGTGATTGTGAAATTTCACTCTTGATCACACGGAGTGATATTGTGTTTTGTTTCTGTACTTTTCACCAAACTTTTTTGGTAAAACTTTTATAAAAAAATTTCAATCGCACTGCAATATCTTGGCATCTGGATAGCAAGTGGGGGGATGGCTTGACCGTTGCCCAAGGTTTAGCGTCTCCGACGTTGTCCTGTGAATTAGGAGGATAAGTAAAGATGATGATGATGATGATGATGCGTTAAAATACTCGACTAAACGTATTTACTTCAATAATTTGCAATTTCTTTCTGCAACACTTTAAAAAAAGTCAAAGCAATTAACAATAGAAATTACCGTTGGTTTTTATTGTAGTTCTGAAAAGAGTGATTTGACTTCAATTATTTTAGTTGAAAATCCGTGCGGATTTCAAAACGGAGGATGCGAACATTTGTGTGTGATCAGCCACGCATCCGATAACAATGGACTTGGATACAAGTGCTTGTGCGATCCCGGATACGAACTCAACAATGACTTAAAAACTTGCTCAGGTTGCTTAAATTAGTTATTTTTCTAACCATTCTCCCATATTAAGCTTGGCCAAACTTTTGGTGCGCCTTTATCAACGATAAAGTAGTAGTGCTGTAATTTTTCTCAACAGAGTCAACGCCAAAAACTTCGCAAAAGTTTTTTACTTACTCGAATAAACAAATATTTAATTTGACTTATCTAATACAGAGAAATTTTCTTCAAACAATTTTCTCGCTATTACCTTGTTGTTTGATTGCAGTTCATGGCTTCCCAACTCGCTGCCCGCGAAGTCTTTTGGTGCGGCCTGCGTAGTAATTTTTAATCAGATGCTTCATTTTTAATCAGTAGTTGAATACGAAAATTTAATTAATTCAAAAATTTTAGGACCAGATTTTTACACTTCATACAGAAAAGATTTTTACACTTCATTTTGGAAAAATACATGAAATATTTTTTTGCAGAAACCAATAAGAAGTCTTTGTTTTTGTATCCCTTCGATTCCGATAAAAAATCAATCTATTTAAGTTTCCGACGTTTAAAATTTAGACCGCAATTGTAATTCAATACGAAAAAAAATAAAAAAAATTTCTTACAGAAATCGGGCGGCAAATCTCGAAATCAAAATAATAAACAATTTTTTGGTATTCAATTAAAATTGCAGTCTAAATTTTAGTTTTCAGGAACATAAATACAAATTTTTTGACTGAATCAAACTGATGACCAAAAAAAAGTTGATCGCTTTGAAAACTAAACAAATTTCGACTTCACAATGAACAAAAGGTTGGGCGCCAATCGTGCAGTTTCTCAGTTGTCCGATCAGCTCCTATTACACAATTTAAGGTGTTTCACAATTAGTTAATCAAACCATCATCAGGCCCTAAGAATCTACCTACTAACTTTAGTCGATTTTTTTTTTTTAAGTCTCGCTGAAAAATAGTTAATATTTTAATGAATTATGCCTTGGTCGCTGGTCAGAAACTTTTTTGCGTAAAAACAGATTACAAATTTAAGTCTTACACGATTTTTTAAGCAAAATGCAGAAGGCAGATCAATGTCAGCTCTTCTTTGAACCGGCCCCAGGTTCTAACATGGTCAAGAACTCTAATTATACGTGATGCAAACTTTCTTATAACACATTTATTGACACATATCATCTTTAAATAGCAAATCACCACGTCAACTTGTTTTGTTGCTTCTTTTTCTGATCCCATCTTGAAGTAATTCGTAAACCTTCTTGTATTATGTAGCGGACTACAGTAAAGTGTAGAATAAAAGTTATTCCATCTTCTGCGCTTTCAATGTGTTGGCAAAGAATTGGTGACCAATAAATTCCACCACGGTATATTCTACCGCAGGGTTTTGTTAGGGTTAGGTGTTAGGATTAGAGTTAGAGTTAGGGGTTAGGATTAGAATTAAGGTAATAAACGTACTTGTCTACTACTGTCCTGTGTAATTGTCAACTTATAGCGTGATAAATCAACAACAATCAACAAATAAAACGAACAATCAACATGGTGTGATATCGTGATGGAATATACCATGGTAGAATATACCTAGAACCCAAAGAATCAGTCGGCTGTGGTCCCAGTGAATACCTGCGACACAGGCCCCAAAGCGTGGCATTTTCTTAAAGAGAAATATCTCGCGACATTGTTGTTTTGAAGCCGGCAATTACTCACCGCATATCTCACCGCAATATCTCACCGCAAGAATATGAATGTCCAATCAATAACTTTGGACGATGCATTTATAAATGCCTGCGATTGAATGGTGCTCGTATAGAACACGTCGTTCACACAATTTGATCAATAGTATGAAACAAAACTTAAAGTTCTGTTTAATATGATTGAGGCTAAACTATTGCAGATTTTAATATGCTATCCATCTATCTGTCAATGGGTTATATTTACTATCTGCTTGGTTGTTTATTGTCGTTTTTGTTTCAATAATTGCAAAACTAGATTCGTAGCTTATTTGCCAGCATTTAATGCAATTTTAGATTATGA
Organism: Diplosoma virens; assembly: GCA_963680785.1. Taxonomy (NCBI): domain Eukaryota; kingdom Metazoa; phylum Chordata; class Ascidiacea; order Aplousobranchia; family Didemnidae; genus Diplosoma; species Diplosoma virens. The sequence continues at coordinate 38,696,228 of OY796886.1, read as the reverse complement.
ATTCATTTGTTTTATATTTTTAGCAAAAAACTAAAATTTATTTTTCCCTACACCAGGGATGTTGAACTGGTGGCCAGGTACCATAATATTTCACCCAGCTTAATTTTTAAGATTCATTTTTACTTTGATGATTCAGCATTTTCTTTGCTGGTCAATTAAAAACTCTGTTCAGCTTCAGTTTGAACAGCCAAATATGCAAAGTTGAACTGATTACTGCAGTCAACAACCAATAAAATATGAAAATAGAATGCAATTTTATTCAAACGGTTTTCTTGTCTTATTTTATCTGTTATTGCTTGTATCGAAAACAGTTCACTTTAATTTACGGTAGGCTACATTTCTTATTTTTCAGAAGCATCATCGTTCTTACTCACCCAATTTTTCTCATCGATTAGAGGATTGTCAACCAAGGGGTTTTTCTATCGCCCTGACGTCATACTCCCAATTCTCTCAGATGGTTACCAGTACTTCACTGGTGTATCGGCAGACGCCATCAACGGCTACATTTACTACTCTGACTCTTCGAAGCGGATTATTCAGCGTCGTCTTGTAAACGGCACAGGTTCGATCCTCTGATCCTCCTCGATCTCAGTGCATTCGTTTAGAACAAATTAGCTTGAATGTTTCATTTAGAGGATTAAAAAACAGTTATTTGCAGTTAGTTGCGCAACTAGCTTCTTTCTTACAAATTCTTAGACATTAAATAAAAAAAAGGTTAATATTACCAGAGTTAACATAAAATGCCAAGCAAAAAACAAAGTCCAATAACCTTATACAATTAAAGTAATTAATAAGAAAAAATGCGGTGATATTGTGGACATCTTTTGCTTGAAGTCTGGCTGTCGTAAAACTCGTGGCATTCTTCTACCGAAAAATTCAAATTAAGTAAAATGTGTTTTATATTTTAAATAAAAAAAAATCACGTTTTATATACAAAGCAAAAATGGCTTTGGTTTAATTACACCAACATTTTTCTGTTCAGCTGGACCGGAAGACGTATTTAACAACGGATTTTTTTACATCCGGGCATTGGCGCTAGACTGGACGACAGGAAATCTGTACGTGATTGACACTAGCAGAAGAACGATCACTGTTTCCAACGTCAACAAACGAGAATGGAGAATGGATATTTATACATTCGATTCCGGATACTTGCAGAGCATAGCTGTGGCGCCCAACTACGGGTGGGTGGTTTCAAAGTTACGCGCAGGGACTGGGGCGGGTTGCGTCCGACATATAGGGGCTATTGTTCTTGTCGCGAGAAGTTTGGGTTCGATTGGGTCGGTTCAACCTGACACGATTGTTACCAAAGGCTCGCCACCGTTGCGATTGTATCACGTTGGTGTGGGGTGTTATCCATGGACGCGATTTGGCGGATGAGCCTTCCGAACTTGTGACATGTTTCGGTTTATAAAATGAGTATAATGTGAAGTTCGAAAATTTCTTTCTTTAGTTTTTCTAAAAAATCCAAAATTTAAAAGGCTGCAAAGTGATGGGAGGACGAAGACGAAACTTAAATCTTTGAGATTTTAAGGAAATCTTTTTTGAAATTAGATTATAGTAGCTTGAAGTAGGTTTACATAAAGATGGGCAATGTTACATAGACAGCATAATACTTTAGAAGTAATTTTTTTGATTGTAGAATTGTTTCCAAAACGTTGGAATTATAAAAAATTTTACTAAAATAAAACCGATCAACATCTTGTTTCGCAACGTTGCACTCTTTTTTTTTTTAAATCAATCAAGCAACTGTTGAAGATTTACTTTAACCGCATGGTGGAGCAATTGCTTAAGACGTACATAAATTGTAGACTCAAACAAAATAAAACGTATCGGGGTAGGAGTCTATATTTTGGCGAAATCAGAGTATCTTTCACCCAAGGCTTCTTCAATTACAACTGTTTAAGTTTCTAAATCAGAAATGTAATGGTATTTCTTTCTTGATTCCAGTTGCCAGCTTGTGTAAATACGAGTAGCATGGTTCAAAGTTTAAAGTAACCTCAACTTGCTTAACAATCAATATTTTATCAGCTACATCGTGTGGTCGGACACACGCCGCCCTGCCAAGATAGTCAGAGCTGACATGGATGGAAGAAACATGATTCATCTGGTCAACACGAGCTTGTATTTACCCACTGATCTTACTGTGGATTTGACGTAGGCTTATTTTGTTTTTTAGAATGACAAAACAAGATACTTTAAACTAATATCAGAATGGATTACTTTGTCAGTTGAATCTAACTAAAAAAAACATAAAACTTGTTGTATTAAAATCAATGTTTCTTCAGTATTTTTGTTATGTTTTCATAAGCTATATCTAAAATACTTTTCCGAAATTTTACTAGCTGACTTATTTCAGCTCGGGGCGAGTGTATTGGATTGATTCCTATTTCGACCGCATCGAAACGATTACTATAAACGGCTTTGGAAGAAAGCAACTGAAAATCCAGCAGTCCATACCAAGTCCAGTAGCAATAACTTTTTTCGATGACTACGTGTAAGTTTTTTGTCGATGTAAAACTCTGCTTATAATTAAATTGGTAGACAAAGTTATCAACGCAGCGATTCAACGTAAAATCGTTGAATTGATGTTAAATGATGTTGTAAAAAACAAGGCAAGGATTATAGATTGATAAAAATTTAATTAAATGTTTAGCTATTGGGCTGACAGCAGACAGCGGGCGATATACCGAACTCACGAACTTACTGCTGATTATCCTGTGATTCCGGAAAAAGTTCGAGATGGAGTCCGATACGTGCAGACTTTGTATTACTACGAAAAAGATTTGCAGGTGGGGTCGCGACGTGATTGGCTGGATGTTGATGCATTTCACAAACGCATTTTGAGAAAAGAGTAAAAACAAAACAGCTTTTGTTAGTTGTTATACGTTTAAAGATTTTTTTTACAACCTTACAGTAAAAGATAGGCCTAAATCAAGTTGGAGAAAAAGCAATTAAACTTGGCTGGCACATATAAATATAATGAAATAAACTTTAAGTCATTTTCAAAAATGGAATAAAATTGCGGTTTACTTGATTCTTCTTATTTGTGTGGAAAGCGAAAATGGATTCCGAATTCCAAGAGCAACTTTTTTACATCTAATACGCTGTAATTAGAGAATAATTTAAAGTTTGTCATAGCCAACAACCATGCACTAAAGGTGGTCAATGTGGATCAAAGTGGTCTTCAATGTTTGGTACGAATTCGACCCGGTTCCGAAAGTTTATTCGAAGCCTTAATTAACCCTGAAGTTTAAATAAAAGGATGAAGCAAATCAGCTTAAAAATCTACAAAATGTGGCTCACCACTGCTGAAAGCGACAAATTAAAAAAAGAATCTGCTATTGTTTATTCTCTATGTAAAGTTTTAATCCCATTTATCTATGTTTTCCTAATGCAGTCTCTAGTCAGGTTCAAAGTTTTTTGGAAACTTAAGCCCGATTCGACCCCAAAAACTAGATCGGACTTCCATCTCCAGAGTGGTCATTTAACTTTGACACTTTGATCTTTACTTCAGTTATGTCACAAAAACTCTTCACGCAAAAAAACGCAAGACTAAAAAATTAAGAGCTTTTGCGAAATCAAGAAGATTCATATTGGCTCAACTTGCTTGTGCTTTAAAATATTTAAATTGCTTCAATTTATTCGTTTGTTTTATATTTTTATTTAGATGCGCTTTAACAATCATCTGTGCAACTCTCCCCAACTACCCAATGGAGGATGCGACCAGTTCTGCTTCCCTGCACCACGAAGTAAAAACTAAAATAATAATCAATGAAACTGGAAATGCTAATTTAAAAGAAAAAATGGGTGTTTTTTCATAGTTTTTTGTTGTTTTTTTTTAAACGAAAAAAATATTTGTATGAGCAAATTGCAAGTGGCATCACTTTTAGCTAATAGTTGGTATTGGTTAAAACTTTAAATATAAATTTAAAAAAGAGTGAAATTCTGAAAGTTTAATATTTTGCCAAAAGATGTAAAATTTTTACAGTTATCAACGACTGTTTATTAAGATTTTCAACATCATTTCCTATTTAAAAAATTATCACTTGTTTAAACAAACATTTTCTTTTTTTATTTATCTTTATCAAATTGGAAATGATCATTTTCACTTGCGAAAGGAGTTCTTTTATTGAGTTTATTTGCCTGTCAGGCATCTTTTGGCTAATGATGTATATCTCACCATTTTTTCTCCAACGCAGCAGTATCCTTTCATGATTTGGCTTGTAATTTTGCGTTTTTTTTTGTTTTATTCTTTTTCTTTGCTTTTTATATTTGTTTGATTGAAGGTGCTGCAACCCTGGATGTTCTCTATCTAAAACCTGTTTCTATTCTTTGATTACATGTTATAACGTTTGTCGTTTTGTTGCTTCATTTTTTTTCTGTTCGCTGATCTTTAATTGTATATTTTTTCTTTCCTTTAATTTTTTTTCATAATAGATCAGAAATAAACAAATAAATGAATGAAGTTTTAAAACTAAAACTTACTTCCTTAAACAGCAAATGCCGAAAACTTAAAAAGAATACTAAAAAAAAAACATTACCAATACGTTTCAGTAAAAAATTGAATAAAGCTTTCACTTTATTATGGTTGAAAACTAATTTTATAGGACCGAAGTAAAAAACAGAATACTAGAACAAAACAGAATAAAAAGGTTAGCTTTTATTAATGTATTTCGGTCAAAATTGTAGAAAAATTGACAATGGAAACGCGTGGACTGACGTTTCCATTGTAAGACCTTGGTTTTTAATAAAGCGTAAAAACACCATTTTGATCGATGGAATCGAAACGCTTCTCAACCAGACGTGGCCACATTGAAATATCTTGCGGCCCGCAAGTTTCCAACCCCTTGTTTAGAAGTTATGTCCAATACATTCCACCTTTGCCTCACATGAATGGCCAGCTGTTTTGTAATAAAGGTAAATTAATGACGCATTATGACAGTGTGTGATGTAATTGATAGACCAGCGTACTTGTGGATGCGATTACCAGTACACTCTTGACCAATCAGATTACTCTACTTGTGTTCCTAACCCCAATGCAACCACACCTCCTCCGTGCTACTCTTCTCAGGTGAGAAATGTTTATTGCTGGAATACTTTATATTCAAAGTGTAAATGGCAAAACAGATGTTATCGGTTCAAATCTGCTCTACGACAGTAATTGAATGCTTTTTGCGCTTTGGTTGTTTCGATTTTAGTTTTAACTCTTAAAAACGAATTGACTATTTTTAGCCCTTCTTTGTTATTTTAACTTTGTTAAAAATGAAATTTTCTGCTATCAGTTCCAGTGCGACAACGGAAGATGTGTTTACACGTCGTACCAATGTAATGGCGTCGATGATTGTGGCGACAACTCTGACGAAAAATACGACGTCTGCTGTAAGATTGTATTGTTGTTGAAAACTTGATTATCGCATCATTCTAAACTTGGTGTAATTTAAATATGCTTAGTAGCTGGTAGGAAAGAGTCTTTTATACTAGCCCGGTCAAGCCCATGAACCTGGTTCTTTAATGGACTGCATTTCTCTTTAAAAGTGACAACCAAAATTTTTTGTGACGTCTGTTTTAAGTGACGACCTTTTTTGATTTTTATTTCAGCACTTCAATTAAAAAGCAAAGACTTGGTTTTATTCCCAGAAGAGACAACTATATTAAAATTTTTCTTGCCGGTACAAAACTTCAAAATAGCTATTAAAACCAAGTCTTTCATTTGAAACTCTTTTGTTCAATAAGTAGCCTTAAAAAAAGGCTGTTTTGAAAAACTCAAACGTTTTTGTCTAGCTCTCTTCAGGAGGTTTCGCTAGAATAAACTGAAGTGCACACATTTAAAATTTTAATATCTCAAAAACCGCATAAGGTAAAAATTTTAAATTTTCGACAGTGAATTATACCACCATAAAATAAAACAAAAAAATGGTTATTTTTTACAGGTTATTTTATTGTTAAAATAAGCAAGAATAAGTCATTTTTAATAAAGGCGTAAGTTAGCAACGAAGTATGAAACATGTTGACCATTCAACAAAAAGCACAATGTGTTCTTTGGTACCATAAATTGTAATCATCAACCGCAGTACAACGTAAATTTAGAAATGAGTTTGAACAAGATCCTCCTTACACTAACAGCATTAAGAGATATTTCAAAAATTTTATGGAAACCGGCAGCATTTTGGATCGCAAAAGATTGGATAGGCCAAGCATTGATGAAGAGACTGTTGATCCTGTGCGTGTAGCATTTCATCACAGCCCAAGAAAATCAATTTGTGTGCATCAAATGAACTTGCTATTCCTCGAAGCACAGTTCACAAAGTTTTACATAAGCGACTTCGGCTCCATGCTTACAAGTTACAAATTGTTCAAGCTCTTAAGCCGGAGGATTACCCTCGCCGAGAGCTTTTGCTGAAGAAATTCTTCAGCGCTTTGATGATGACAATGACTACCTTAGCAGTGTGTTTTTTTTCCGACGAAGCAACTTTTCATATATCCGGGAAAGTCAATAAGCATAACATTCGAATATGGGGATCAGAAAATCCTTGCGAGGTGGTAGAAAAACAAAGAAACAGTCCCAAAATCAATGTTGAATGGTCAACATGTTTCATGCTTTGTTGCAAATTTACGCCTTTATTAAAAATGACTTATTCTTTCTTATTTTAACAATAAAATAACCTGTAAAAAATAACAAAAAACTTTATGGTGGTATATTTCACTGTCGAAAATTTAAAATTTCTACCTTATGCGGTTTTTGATATATTAAAATTTAAAATCCTTAAATTTTCGCAAAAATCGCCTTATTCTCCGTTGCGTCTTATGCATAGATCAGGTTGTGTTTCATAACAAAGTTTTAAACCAATTTTATATTGCAAACAGTGCTATTTATTTATATACCGGTAATAGTTATTTAGGTGCAGCTTAACTCTGAGACCTTCAAGTGTCTGATTTCCAAGATTGCCGTTCGTGCATTCAAAACCCTAGCAATTGTTTTGTAAACACACCCTGATGTTACCCAATAAACTCGTTTGTTCGTTCGTTTGATTGTTTTTTTTTTGAATAAAATACAAGTAAAATTTAAAATGAGTTTTTTGTTTCATTTGGTGCGCCTTATAACATGGTGCGTCTTATCTATGAAAAAAAGCGTTAGAAGTCGTTTATTAATACTGCGCCTTGTAATACAGTGCGCCTTATGGTCTCGAGAATACGGTATTTGAAAATACTACATTTAGTATTGAAGAAGTGACTGTAGTATTTGAAGCAAATTTTGACCTTTAGGGTGATTGGATCATTTGGGGTTGTGATGCTGTCACTATGTGTTAGCCAAATTCCCTAAGATTTAAAATATATTTTCATAACTTGGATATATTGTATATTTTGATAGAAATCTTTTAAGCATTATTTTTATATGAGGTCTTTTATGATAATTTGATGTCTTGCTATTTTGTTGCTTTGAAAATAGTAAACTAACTTGCTTGATCGAATTTCTTGTTTATTTAAATGTTTTCATTCTCTCACTGTTGCTATGTTATAGACCTAAAAAAGTATACTTAATTCTATGATATACTCGGCAATTTTTTGTGTATATCATATTCATAGCAAGGAATAAACTTAAATATAAAATTCTTTGTAGAAGAGTTGACTATAAAGTGCAAGCACTTAGAACAGCCCTTTTAGATTCGGTTCATAATCATGTTATCTCGTGTGATTGATGGATCTAATTTTTCACCCCTGTTTAAACCGAAAAGGTTTTGAAGTTGGCATGGTTATTGTACCGCAAGAGAAACGAGTATCTAAATAGGGAGCCATGATTTAAATATTAAATAATTGAGCAATTTGATAGATTATATCTTATCTAAATTGATTTTTTTGTTCAATATGTTTTCAGTCGGTACCTGCCGATCCAATCAATTCCAGTGTGATAACGGCAAATGCATTTATACTTTTTGGAAATGTGACGGAGACCAAGATTGTGGGGATGGTTCCGACGAATTAAACTGCCCCACCCCCAGGTACGGATAATGTTTTTTAAAAGTACAAATACTTTAATTTTTTAGCTGATAAAAATATTTTTCATGCAATACTAGGCTTTTGAATTAATGTTTACATCAGGGGGGGGCAAACTACGCCCCGCGACAACCTTCTGTGCGGCCGTGAAGGCTTCAAACAAATGATTAAAAAATTATTAATTGTGTTCTGTTTGTAACCACATTCTTGGTCATTGCTTTTACCCATCACTGATTTTTAGGCACGAAAATTAAGAAATCCGAAACAGATTTAAAGTGAAGACCTTTTTGTAGAGATCGTTTAATTTTGGGTTCGAAAATTGACAAATTGAAAGTGAAGACCTTTTTTTTTAGAAATCACTATAGGGCGGCCAGCAAACAATTTCAACTTTTGAATGTGATCTGCGAACTAAAAGTTTACCAACCCCTAGTTTACACCATGATATAAATTTATTCAAAAAATCATCATGTCATTTCAGTCTGAGTTTATTTGATCGTGTTTTTACAAATTATAAAATGTTTTCTTATCTTAAACTATAGTAGAAAAATCATTTAAGCTCGATTCTCATTAAATTAAAACCTTAATTAGAACAGCAAAACTTTACCGGTATTTTATTTCTGAATTGAAAGTAGCACTAAATAGATTTTACATTTAATTTATCAAAACACATCTCCACATTTGTTTTATTTCATATTAGGAATTATCACGAATTTTATTCAAATAGAATTGAATTTTGATTACGATCCTTCGAAGATTCCATTGAGAAACGAAACAAGGTTTTGGAGTTTGCTTTGATATGTGAAATTTCTGTAAACTTCATATTGCGATTGAGCTTTTTTCAAACAAATCGATTCATATTTTTCAAATTTATGATTCAAGTTTTTTGAGCCGCAGAACTTAGCTGACCATTAAACTGAAAGTAACATAACATAGCTGTATATATAGTTTCATTAAGTTTGCGATAACCGCTTCACCCTGTGCACGTGACAACAATCTTTTCATCCAGTTCGCCAGCAAGCAAGGGAGTCGAACGCAGGCACAGAAAGTGTGAGCGTGTCACCCGGCCAAGCAACGGGGATGTGTGACGTCACAATAAATCGTTGCTCCGCACTCTTGCTTCTATATGATGGCTGCCGATGTTCGTGATTGGCTGTTGTCGGTGTGTTTTTTAAACAAAAAATTTTTTTCAGGCCATGTAGCAGCTATTCGTTCCAATGCGACAATGGAAAATGCGTTTCAAAAACCTGGGTTTGCGATTCTAACAATGATTGTGGAGATGGAAGTGATGAAAAGAACTGTGAGTTTTGTATTTTATTTTGGCCGCACGTTCTTTTTAATGTTTTTCTTTTTTATGGTGTAAAACTTAGTGTCAATGGTTGTATACAGCAGGGGTTTGCAAATACTTTTTGACGCGATCCAAACATTTACGTGATTTTTTTTCTTGAAAAGTGAAATAAAGACTAAAGAAAGATCTTTATACAGTTTCACAAAAAAACAATATGATTTCGCGAACAATAAACATTTTTATTAAAAAAGTTGTCTTACTTTTACATTCTTTGGTGACCCAATGTGTTGATCTCACGATTCAACTTTGGGTCGTGATCCCTATTCTCTAACCCCTGATATACAAACCTTAATTGTTAGTTACAACAACCACTATAAATATGGTAGTTTCTGTCATGCATCTCAAATATATATTTTTTAAATGGAAATCACATTGAAATTAAATGTTTAGCTATCGATTGTTTTTACAGGCAATGAAACAACCTGCGCAACCAACCAATTTACTTGCCCCGAGAGATGCATCTCTTCATTCTTACGATGTAACGGACTTGATGATTGCAACAATGGTTTTGACGAAAAAGATTGCCGTGAGTTTTCTTTAAACGAAAGGGTATCCTCTCTCAAGCCGATATAAAACAAAATTTTGATCCGAAAGTTTATTCTTTTATAAGCACGAGCCTGAACTTGAGGCAATGAATGCTGGTAGTAAGTGTGTGCTGACATCGAGTGTTGTAATCCAAAATATTTCTACTTGGTATTCGTAGAACAATGAGATGCCCGGGGCGCAATTTTTAATTTTGTACCCATGGAATCGTAATCTACATATTTTCAACCGATCAAAAATCTAAAAATTTTTTCTCTGCTCATAAAAATTCAATCACTCAGCTCTTGGAGCGATCAAGGAGCACTCCATGTTAGTTGTCATGGCAAAACTTTTTTTTAGCGACTTTTTGTGATGATAAACAAACCAATCTGTTTGCAAATGTATCGAAAAATAAATATGATTGAACTGTAAAGAGCTGAGTGAGAATTTTTTGAGCAGAGAAAAAAATTTGGATTTTTGATAGATTGAAAATATGTAGATTACAATTCCATGGGTACAAAATTGAAAATTGCGCCCGGGGCTCGTTGAAGTAAGTGGTTTACAGTTTGGTGCGAGGTCCCTCACTCTCTGTTCACTATGACGAATTTGGGCCCCCTTTGTGCTGCATTATCTGTTTGATTTTTATTGGCATTGTAAGTGTATTTAAGCCTAAGCATTGAACTTGAAAGGTTTAGCTAGAGCAACAGAAAAACATTGAGAGCAACAGCAGAAACTCTTGCACAACAGAAAAGCATTAAAGTTTAGCGATCGTTTTCAATTTTTAAGTTACTTCCATTTGAAATTGATCTATATAGTATCCGTTCAAAACCCATTCGTTCTATTTTGTTATGTCTTTGGGGAAAGACACTTAACGACATTTCCCCTGCTTGGTGGTCTTGGCAAGCAGTCCTAAATTTCAGTCATATCTCTATAAAAACTAAAAAACAAAAGAAAAATTTCAACCGGACAGCAATATCTTGGTATCTCTAGAAGTAGGTCGAGGTAATTGCTTGCCCTACTGTATGTACAGCGCCTCCGTCGCTTTCCTGCGAGTCAGGAGAATAAATATAGAGCTATAATGAAAAAAAACTTTTTTTTGAATGAAAATTAACTTGGCATCTCCGGAAGCAGTTCGGGGTAATTGCTTGCCTTACGTGTAGCCTAACGCCTCCGTCTTTTACCTGCGAGTCACGAAGATAAATATAGAGATTAAAAAAAAAATCCATTTAATTATTTTAAGAAAATTTAAGTGAAGTTAACTTTTTTTCGTCTCAAGTTAGAACCCTGACAGTTTAAAAACAACGTTGACTTGTGACGTTGTTAATATTTTTAATTGGTTTTGCAGCTCCTCGAACGTGCAACCCAAGTTACTTGTTCGCATGTAGCAGCGGCACTCAATGTGTCAGCAAAACTTACAGGTGTGACGGGGTTGAAGACTGCAGAGATGGTTCTGACGAAGTTGGTTGCCGTGAGTAGAATATTTGACTTTCTGAGCTTGTTTTATTTAGAGGCGACCATTGTATTTGTAATCATGTTAATTTATATCACAATCATATGATTATAAAAAAAAACCTAAAATTTTAATTAGCAATACTTCAAGTTACTGACAAAACAAACAAAAAAGTAGTTTTAAAACTAAAAATAGAACCTTTGCGGAACAGAGAAATTTTTGAATGCACGGTATGCGTGGAACTGAAATGAAAATTTACTTACATATCCCGCTTTTTTAACTCTTGTTTTCTGCATTGAATTTTTTAAAAGAGTTTTTGAGAGAAAATATAAAACAAACAATTAACACGTGACTGTCTACTGTGTTCAAAATCCGGACGTCCTATTAAATCTAATTGAAATTTTTAGCCTCCCGACCACCTGGCCTTTGCGACAACGACGAGTTTCAATGTCAGACGAGTGGGTTGTGCATACCACAGTCGTGGTATTGTGACGCGAGAAAAGACTGCGACGATGGATCAGACGAACCGGTTATTTGTCGTAAGTGTGAACAAAACTCTAATGGTGATCTAGAAATTCATGGTGTAAATGCTTTTTATTAATATCTGTAAAATTAAAAACGTAAACGTGGACTTGATTGGCAATCATTTGCAAATGGATCGCCATTTCTTTTAAATCAGGGTTTCTTAAACTTTTTTATTTACGGAACACTTAATCTTCTCATCTTTGCTCACGGAGCACTTAGTCAAAAAAATTCCTAATACAAAATTGTCAAGAATAAAGATAGACTTCAATTTTATACGTCAAAAAAACGAAAGTTGCTTAAGTTTCTGTCAAAACAGAACGTAACATATGAAACAAGAATGTCAAAGTTTTAAAAAGTATGTAAAGGTATGCAAGCTCATTATGACGCACTTGCAAATCGTCATGTTCATTGTACAGTGAAACACTTTAGTAACACTAAGTAAGCTCGCGGAGCACAAGTGTTCCGTCGAACACAGTTTGAAAAACCCTGTTTTAATATTGTTGCTTTTGATATTTTGATTTTGTTTACTTCATCGTAGTTTCGCACCTTTTATTTTTTAAATCATTTGATTTGCTAAATTTCCCTTTTTAAAAAATCTCATGGTAATAATTTTTGTAAACAATTTGCGTTATATGGCAATTGGCTTTTGGCTTTTAAAAATTCAACTGTAATGTTTTCTATTTTATTGTCTGATGAGAGCCGAAACCATTATGTTAAGTCTATTGTTTTTGTGGGTATGATTGAATTACTTGTGCGGAGTTTAATAGTGTTATGAATAAAATGGTTTAGGAATTCCTTATTTGGCATTTTGTAATAAATGAATATCTCGTCTTTGACAAACCCAGCTGTGTACTACAAATACTTTGTCTACGGACAATTAATTTCGACCTAAGAAAGATCTTTTGCTCAGGGGCACCCAAAAATGTTTTCGCGGAAAGCGGTAGGGGGAAAAATTCAAACGAAACGCACCTTTTTTTGAATTTCGTAGTCAAGATACATACTGTATCAGCCAAAAAAAGTTTTGGGGGCAATGCAATCTTGCTCAAATTTTATGGCGTTCAACGAATCATGATTTTAATCCATTTTACCGGGTTTCTGTGATTTTAGGAGCAGGTCTAACCCAATGGTTCTAAGCTGCGAATTTCAAAGGGCACTATCTACCCCACTGTACCCTTCCTTTTTAAAAAGAGAAAGGGGAGAAATTTGAAAAGAGCAAAACTGCTCCTCCCACCTCCAGCGCCCCTGCTTCTGCTCCATATATAATACAAACAACCGAAATTGAAATAATCGCTTCACAAAGCGTAAACTCTTCGTAGTCGTGTTATTTGATCGAGTTCTTCGCACGTTGCAGCACCTTACACATGCCGCTCTTACCAATATCAATGTGATAACAACTTGTGCGTGTCCAACTTTTACCGGTGTGACGGAGACGACGACTGCGGTGATGGATCGGATGAGAAGGATTGTCGTAAGTTGTCTCATTGCTCCGTGGTTTACTTAATTCTTCGTAAATTCTTTGTGATTGCATGAAATTGTTTCAGAAAAAAATTAAAAAAACTGTAATTGTAAATCCGAATTTGTTTTAGAATAAGTCGAAACGAAAAGGATTTTTTAGATAAAATTTAACACTTATTCATACAAAAACGATATTTTTTATTTGTGTTAAAGTTTGTTTTAGCAAAAGTCTAATTAAAAAATCTCATTCCAGTTAATTAGTTTTTAAAATTAGAAAAAAACTTTCACGGATTAATGAGATTTTAGAGAAAACTTTAACATGAAAAACTTACTTGTTCCAGCAACACCGGCGCCTACACTCCCCCCACCCCCCTGCACGGCTACCGAATGGGAGTGCCCCGGAACCACCCGCTGCATCGGGTATGACAGGGTTTGTGATGGAATAAATCATTGCCCTGGAAACAGTGACGAAGGAGAATTCTGCAGTAAGCTGATATTTGACAGATATTTTAGTTTTAATTTAAGATTTGACGGAAACACTGGAAAAAGAAATCTTTAATGCGCCGATGCCCGTTTAATTTGAAACGTAAAACAAAAAATTATGAGAGTCAGTTTTATTTTAACAAAATTTTTTTGATTAAGGTAATCGTTGAGCTTAAAAATCTTGGTAAAAAATAGCAATTAAAGTGGTTTCTATTGAGCTACTTTAAAGGATTTATAAAATGTAGTTATTTCTTGATTAAAATTTAGTCTGCAAACAATAAAACTACCAATTGTTCTTCAATTTCAGACATTAATCTTTGCTCGGAGTTCGGTTGCACTGATAAATGCACGAACTTACCCGATGGACCGACGTGTTGGTGTGATGGAGATGGTTTCGAGCTACTTAACGATACTAAGACATGCGCAGGTAATCGTCTGTCACTGAAAAACCGTAGGCTGTCAATGAATAAGTAACCATTTGTAATTGTTGCTTTTATGATAGTCTGTAGAAAATTATTGCCTCTTGGTGAATAAAGTACCAAAGTCGCTCTTAGGCTATAAGACTTAAAAAAAACGATTTGATTGCGTAAATGCGCGACGATAAGTAAGCTAAAAATCACTGTGGTACAAGTTATTTTCGTCCACTGGCCACTTTTTAAAAAGTACAAATTCGCTGACCATATACTGTCTAGCTGTCCGTTTGGGCTTAGTGATTACTGGAAAGAAACAGGTTTTCACTTTAACTAACGTAAAGAAACAAAATTATGATTTTTTGAAACTTTTAAGCAAACGACCAGCAATCTGCAGGACCAGGGTTTGGTCTTGCTGATATAGCCTACTAGGGGTGGATATATTCGAGGTCAAAGAAATCCGTAAACATTTTTTTAATATTTAAAAAACCACTGGTAGAAACCTTACAGATACACATTAAAAAAACTGGTAAATTTGGTGCAGAAAGGAATAAATTATTGTGGAAAAAACGAGACGTTATCAATAAAACATTGTTCGAAGATTAACAAAGACTAAAAAAATACCTTTAATTTAAATCAAAGGTAAATAATAGTCTCGGTTTTTGGCTAAATTTGGTTTGTGATAATTATCTAAAAGACCTTTACTTCAAATGTCAACGGTGAAAGAAAAGTAAAATAACTCGAAAGTAGAAAAGGTTGATGGACGCTGCACTGACTCGACGAAAAGCTTTATAAACTTACCACTGGGTTGTTTGTTTACGGTTTGTAATATCTTGACTTAGAACTTTCAATTTGATTCAGTTCAAAAGCAAAGTTTGATAAAACAGCAGGATTTAACTATAGACTTTATTAGAATGTATAATTGATACAATGAAGAAACTAATTTAGACTTGTAACATTTCTGATAATGGTATAACTAGGCCTATTTTCGAAAATCGTAAGTGGCCCGGATTTGAATAAAGACTTTTTTAGCCTTCACGTGCCTTTCAAAAATTAAATCTCTCACTTTTGCAATAAGACCCTGATCGTCAAAAACACCAAAAGATAAATTTTCAAAAAAACTCCGAATTTTGTAATAACGGCCTCATCAGAAGTGTTTTTATAGTTTTCTCCACCTGATAAAAAAGTCTTCGCACGCCGGTATTCCGGACTCGCAAGGCAGCGTCAAATGCGTCAAACTTTACCCAACCGTCAAGCTATTGCGCTAAACGCAGTGATGGCTTAAATAGGGTACGAACGGACCGCCGCACCAGGCCCCCCTAAAATACATCAAAAAGTGGCCCCCCCTACATAAAATTAGTCTATTTTTTCACAATAGCATCAGGACGTCGATGGCACGGCAAAAAGAAAAGAAAAAATTTTGAAAATGAGCAGGCTTCTGCTCCTTAGGTTGTTGTGTCACTTGTGCTTGTGGAAAAGTAAAAAAAAATTTTTTTTAGAGATCACTTTGTTTTCATACACTAAAAAAGGCTTCAGCTACCTTTTTAAATATACTAAATAGTGAGCCCCCTTTTATTTTTTTGCACCAGGCCCACTTTTTGTAAGGCCATCACTACCAAACGTCATTATATTTCTATCCAATTTAAATTTTATGCTTTATTTTTAATTATGTAGGCTATAGGCCTAAAACTATAATCTATATCTAGAGCACACAGAGGAAAAGACATAAAATAGGCCAATTTTTACCTAAGTTTTGAGTATCCAAAAAATCTTACATTTTTTAAAGGATTCCAAAATGTAGCCTATTTCTTTTTTACATGTTTAGATGAAAAGTTTTTTAGGACAAATAAATCTTTTTGCGTTTTCCTTAACCAAGTTCAAAAACCATTGTTGCCATTCTACCTTAAATTCTAAATTTGGATGTCACCAAAGCTTTGCAAAAGCTGTGTTGAGAAATAATTGTTCAGGACAATAGATAGGTCTTTATAGCCTGAACAAAACTTAACTTTTATGGTAGGCCTACGTACGGATACAGTCAAGGCTAAACTGTACGTTTATGCTGACAAGCCGGGTCTCTAGTCAAACAGAGGCGGATGTGTCGGCTCCTTATAGGCTAACCAAAGTATAGGCCTACTGCCAGGATCTATTTGGATAGCCAGTGGTTGCTGTCGAATTAATCATATTTATCATTCAGCTTATTTTTAAAAAAGTTGACTGAATACAAGTAAAAAACTAACTTCTGATCTGGAGATCACACTGCATGCATGGATTATTTATAGGCCTTCCAAAGCAGCACTGTTATTCACAGTTTAACTGACTTGATCGGGTTACCCATAATAAAAAGAAATTCAAATAAAAATGTCGTTAAACTTGTTATAAATTACGATATGTTATTTTTTCTGCCAACACAACAGTGTCCTACAGATTACATTACATATGACTCAAATATCCGTTTTTTGTTTTTCTTTTTTTCGCTTTTTTTTCTCTTAAAAAATACTGCAGGCTTAAGCAATGGTGCCCTTACAAAAGGGAAGGGGGGTCACTTTTCAAGTTTTTGCGCCCAAAATATAGTGATCTCTAAAAAAAAGTCATCACTTTCAATTTAAGTCCAAAATCTTTATTTTTGTTTCAAAAATACAGTGATTTCAAAAAAAAGGTCATCACTTTTAATCGAGTACATTATTCCTGCTTTCGTCCAAAAGCAATGGTTCTCAACCTATTTGCTAGCAATTAAGTACCATCTAGAAATTTTTCTTTACATTACGTACCACAAAGTTCATCAAAAAATTAATTATTTCGATTTTTTTTATTTTTTTAAAATTTTTTAATTTTCGTCCCAAAAATTATATGTTCTCTAAAAAAAAAGGTCTTCGCTGAAAATCGGCATATCTAAAAAACACAATTTAATCCGAGAGTTGGATTTTTATAGAATCTAAAAACTATTCACGTACCACCAGTGGTGGATATTGAAAGTTAGGGGTCCGAGGCAAGGATTTCCAAAACTTGTTGCTCTCTAAAAAGAAAAGGGCTTTGATCTCGCATTTCCCTCTTTTCTCCCAAAATTATAGTGATTTCTAAAAAAAAGGTCTTCACTTCGATTTGATCTCCCTTTTTGCTTTTTTTCTCCCAAAATCATGGTGATCTCTAAAAAAAAAAAGGTCTTCACTTCGAATCGATCTCCTATTTCCCACTTTTCGTCCCAACTTCGTAATGATCTCTAAAAAACCTTATATAACAAAATGAGACTATTTGCAGTATCTTTGAGGGAAGGCCCGAGGCAACGGCCTCATTTACCTCACCCAATATCCACCATTGCGTACCACCTAAAAAGGTCTCACGTACCACTATAGAGTACCACAGGTTGAGAACCACTGTCCTAGAGTTAAGGTGTAGATAGGGGAGCCATTTTTTGACTGGGGGCCGGTGCGGCCGCTCTCTTTGCACAGTATTAAAGCCGTCACTGGGCTTAAGCATAGATGGTGTCCGACTTATATAAATTTGCTTTTTAAATTTAGAATCTATCGTTTTTTTGCTTCTTCCTTTTTCTCTTTTTTCTTTTTTTTTTTGCTTTTTAACCCTAAAAATAAAGCAATTTATTTTTCATTCTATTTTTACACCGGAGCTGAAATAATATGATAAATTATTACAGACATCGACGAATGTGCGCTGCGATACTGTAGTCAAGGATGTGATAATGCTGAAGGAACATTTTATTGCAAGTGTGATCCTGGTTATGCTCTTGACACTGACAGAAGAACATGCAGAGTCACAAGTAATTAATTTTTTCTATGTTAATAAAAATATATAAAAAATGCACTGAAGTTGACTTTGCTTTTCAACATGAACAAAAAGTCAACTTGGGTAAACTTTATTTTTGATTGATTTTTTTTATAGTAAAAGCGGCTTTTTTCTGTTTGTTTTGTTTTGTCTTTAATTTTTTGGTTTATTCTATTTAGTGATTATTATATATTAGATTTAACGCAAATTAAACAAATAAAATCTATAAATAAAAAGCATTCCCAGACCGGGAATCGAACCCGGGCCGCGTGGGTGAGAGCCACGAATCCTAACCACTAGACCACCTGGGATATTGATTGAATTTGCACATAGATAATATAAGAACATAAAATTATGTAAAATTGAATGGCAACAATTTTCTGTTAAAAAGTATAAAGTTCCAAAGAGCTTGTAGAGAATTAAATAACTTCATTTTAATGCCATGCGCTCTGTACATACAACTGTAGTTCTTAACCTTTTTTACCTATTTTATCCTTTTCATAAAGATGATTACCAAATTAACCTCCAGTAGCCTATACAAAATGGTGCTCATTTATTAAAAAACGAAAGTAACAAATTTTTTCTGTTATACGTTTTGGGTGTGATGGCTCCCCTTGTTTTTTGCAAACGAGCTGTTCAAGGTCTGGTGAAGTAGTAGATCGTCGTCGTCGTTGTCGTTTGAAGGGCATCCACTCCAGGCCAGACACAAACAGAACTGGGGCCGAGGGTTTATCCTTTTACTACCCCAGACTGCTGCACTGCCTGGATCAGATGCTGGCAGTGATGTTATTAAGCCAGCATCGAGTTTCGTCATCCAAAACCGTCAGACCGCGTGCTCCATGTGGTGCCCGATGTATGGGGCACATTGTTAGTACATGGTCTGCGGTTTGCTCTGAGGCGCCACACTCGCAATTCGGTGAAGGAGCGAGACCCCATTTGTGCATGGACGAATGGAATCGCCCAACACCAGTCCGCAGGCGGTTGAGCTTAACCCAAGCTGCTCGGGGTAAGCCCATCCCAACAGGCCTGACACTGGTCCCGGGCACAAAAGCACGGAGCCTGGAAGCACTTTCACAGTACTCCGCGTTCCATTTATGATTTGTCCATTCAGAGGCGCGGATGCCAAGTCTGGCAAGATTGTCCAAGAGATTCCGCGCACCTGGCACAAACGGGCGTCTGGATCTTAGTCTCACTTGGCCAGTATCTGAGGACCCACTTAAAAGACCATGCAAAATATGATCGGGGTCCAGAGATCCACGGTAAGCCAAGGAGAGTGTCGCTCCCAGTCGGCGAAGCTCAGCTGGCTGGATGCCTGAAAGTACAGGTAAGTGGTCCGTTGGAGTGGGACGCAGGCATCCAGTAACTATGCGCAAGGCGTCATTCAAGACACTGTCAATGAGGCGAGTGTGAGCACTGCGACACCAGACTGGCGCACAGTACTCAGCTGTTGAGTAGACTAGAGACAAGGTGGCTATGCGTAGTGTTTTAGCACCAGCACCCCATCCCGAGCCCACGAGTCGCCTCAACAGTGTGACGCGCGATGATAGTTTTTTGCGCAATGCCACTAAATGGTGACGAAACGTGAGCGATCTGTCCAGTTTTACCCCAAGGTAAGTAGGGGTTGGACAGAACGGTAAAAGTCTATCATTGTTATAGACCTTTAGCTCACGTTTGGCCTCTCGGTTGTTTAAGTGAAAGGCTGTCGTCACCGTCTTAGTGTGACTGAGCTTCAACCTCCAAGTCTGGAGATACGCTGACAGTGTGGACATGTCTTGGCTTAATGTCCCCTCCAAGTCCTTCCAGTTTCCAAAAGAGTGCAACAATGCTAAATCATCAGCATAAGCAAACTTTCTGGAAATCATGGAAGGAAGATCGTACGTATAGATGTTAAATAGGAGGGGAGCCAAGACCGATCCCTGAGGAACGCCGTTTTTAAGACGGCGTAGCCTGCTTTGCTTGCTGTCACCGGTGGTAAGGGTGAAACTTCGATTTCGGACAAGCTCCATGATCATTTTGACCATGTGCTTATCCGGAAGTAGTCTCAGCAGCTTGCAGGTAAGGCCACGGTGCCAGACAGTGTCATAAGCAGCTGTCAGATCGATAAATACGGCACCGGCCTTCTTTTTAGCCTCGAAAGAATCCTCGATGTTCTGGGTTAGCAGAACAACTTGATCTACGGTTGACTTCCCGCGTCGGAACCCAGCCTGCTCTTTAGGGAGCAGTGGATCGATTAATGGTTCAACGCGGGCGTAGATAAGCCTCTCGAGGATCTTGTAGGGGACACAGAGCAGAGATATCGGTCGATAACTCTTTGGGTCCCCCACGGGCTTTGCTGGTTTTGGGATCGCGACCACAAGCGCTCTTCTCCAGATCTTGGGAATTTTGAGTCGGCGCAAACAGGAAGAAAGGAAGTCACGTAACCGGGACTTCAAAGCAGCTCCAGCATGGAGTATAAGCTCGGGGCAGATGGAATCAGGACCCGGAGCTTTACCTGGTTTTAAATGTTGAAGGGCAGCAGCAAATTCTCTCTGTGAAAAATTGTCAGAGATATTTACTGCGTCTGGTGTTGTGGCCCTCCAAAGGTCAGACACTTCTTGAAAGACAAGTCGAGATGACTTGCGATCAACAGCCTCGTATTTCCCATTTCTAACCAGCTGAGATGCAATAGCATCGGCTGAAACGGGACAATGACGAGGAGAGTGTCGTGACCTACCAGTAAGGTTGTTCAAAATACTCCACGCTTTTCGACTAGAGTGTGAGAAGTCAATGCTCCGAACTGCTTCGGACTATCGATCCCTCCGTTTTCTGTCAAGCTTGGCAAGCAGAGTTGTAGCAGCCAAACTTGAGTCGTCTCCCTGAGGAGACTGCAGAAAGGTTTTATAGAGGGATTCACACTCTGCATCCCAACACGGAATATAGTTATTTCGATACCCGCGTGGGATAGTCTTCTTGGCTGCTTTCTTAATGATGTTACAGAAGTCCTGGTAAGCCGCATCCACATCAAGTGAATCAGGCGGCAACAAAGTCTTTGCGAATTTATTCGTCAAAGCAATGTAGTGACTCCAATTGGCCTTGCGGAAGTTCCATCGCTTAACAGGCATGCTTGGCACTGCCATAGCAAACCTTGGTGGTGTAATAAGCGAGGGTCGATGTTGTGACCTGGGAAACTTCTCAAGGACACGTCTATCCGGTAAGCGACTGTTTGGACCTACGCTAGCGAAAGCTAGGTCTGGATTGGTGCCAGTGTTCCAGCGGCCGGAATAAAAACTGGCAGCGTCCTTGGCATTATATAGGAGGGCAAGACAATTAATACTTGCCCATCCAGCCAAGCACTCACCGTCCGGACTGTTGTCATCATAACCCCAGTCAGCATGACGACAGTTAAAATCGCCAGCGTACAGACAGGGGTGAGGAAACACTGGGAGATCCAGGGTTCGCAATCGCGTTGGCGGTGGTTTGTAGACGTTGATTATTTTATAGCCATCAACGTCCACACACAGCCACTCGATCTCCGATGTCGGTGGAGATTGGTCCAAAAGCGTGTATCTCAGTCGCTCGTGAACAAACGTGGCAAGGCCATGCTTCCTGCTTAAAGAAGACCCAGCTAGTTGGTAGTGTGGTAGTACCAACTTCTCTGCATCAGTGCAGTGGGTCTCCTGCAGTAGGATGACGAGTGCCTCAGACTGCATAGCGAGGTGATGAAGAACATTCATCTTGCTTGCAGTGAGGCCTTCGATGTTCAGCTGAAGAATAGTGGGTCTTCGGAACTTGTTGGCAATGTGCCCTGAAAAGGGCAGTTTTATCCTGACATTGCCCCGTCCTGAAAAGGACGTTTGCCGATTAACAGACCCACACTGAACATCGGAATGGGTGGATACCCTTCCGTTTTGGTAGGTTCGGTTTCGGTCTGTCATTTTTAAAATCAATGAGCAGACTTACTCACGGCCCAGGCTGCGTGAAAGCACCTACCATCTGGGCCAAGTAGTAGATAGATAATGCGCAACGAATGTCAAATGCAACATCAAGTAGTAGATAATGCGCAACGAATGTCAAATGCAACATCAAGTCGGTTCCGTGTGCTTCAGATTTGATAGTAAGCAACACATAGAAGCTGCGTTCGCACAGGTAAGTTGATAAAAACGAAACCAGAATATTTAGAGCTTGAATACCAAGCCGTGGATAGCAACGTTTCATTTTAACCCAAAACTCTTCTAGGTTGCAAGAGTGAAACTCCTCATTTGCAAAAGAATCGTATGTTGATTCAATAAATTTTTTTGGATTGCTTCAGGAACACCCTTAACTTTACATACAAAGCGATTTCTCGCTACTTTCATCAAACTGCTAAAAATAATTGTCTCGGCAAAATATCGTTTAAACTCATTTTGCTAGTTTTGATGATGACGTAAGACTCGTACATCTTTTCGCGTTTAAATTCTAAGCGAGCGCTAAGCGAATCAAAAAAAAATCAATAAACAAACAAAAAATACTCCATTCCACACTTTTAGTGGAAACGAGCCTTGATGATGTCCTTCAAATTTTGTTCAAAATCATATCCAGTTGTTTGAGTCAAACGATGAAATGATGCAAACTTATCATTATTTGCTCGTTGGCTCCAAAGATTGAGCTTTTCCACAAACGTATTGATTGATTACGTATTGATAGGAGAAAGCATACGACAGGGTACCCAGAGAGGAACTGTGGGAATGCTTGCGGTTAGCCGAAACATCAGAGTGCTACATAAGGATTATCCAGGATATGTACGACGGAGCAACAACAACTGTGAGAAGTGCAGCAGGGTTGACTGAAGAATTTAAGGTAGGTGTTGGACTCCACCAAGGTTCAGCACTCAGCCCATTTCTTTTTGTCATCATTGTGGACAGGCTGACGGAGGACATCAGGAAGGACGCACCATGGGATATGCTGTTTGCAGATGACATAGTCCTGTGTAGACAAAATCATAGGGAGCTAGAGAAGGACCTGGAGATTTGGAGAAATGCACTGGAGAGAAGAGGCCTGAAAGTGAGCCGGAGCAAGACAGAATATTTGAGGGTTGGGGGTGTGGATGATGGAGAAGAGTTGAAGTTGCAAGAAGAAAAGGTAAAGAAAGCCAAAAACTTCAAATACCTGGGGTCAACAGTTAGTAATGATGGAAGATGTGAAGAAGAAGTAAAGGGAAGGATCCAAGCAGGATGGATGAGTTGGAGGAAGGTATCTGGAGTTCTGTGCGACAGGAAGTTATCAGCAAAGGTTAAGGGTAAAATATACAAGAGTGTTGTTAGACCAGCCATGCTTTATGGAATGGAAACGGTGGCAGTGACTGAACGACAAATGGGAAAAATGGAAATTGCAGAGTTGAAAATGTGAGATGGGCACTGGGAGTGACAAGAAAGGACAAGATAAGAAACGAATATGTGAGAGGGACTGCAAAAATTGCAAAGCTGGGAGAAAAACTTCGGAATGTGAGGCTACGTTGGTATGGACACGTAAAAAGGAGAGAAGAAGACTACGTGGGGAAAAGGATGATGGAGATGGCAGTGCCAGGCAGAAGGAAAAGAGGAAGGCCAAGGAGAAGGTGGATGGATTTGGTGAGAGAAGACATGGAAAGGGTTGGAGCTAGGGAAGGAGACGAAGTAGACCGAGTGAAATGGAGATTACTGTCGCGCTGTGGCGACCCCGAGTAGGGAGAAGCCGAAAGAAGAAGAAGAAGAAGAAGATTGATTGATTATGTTATTTCCTGGACCTTGTAGTTTCTTGCTTAATTGATTCAATGCTTCGAATATGTCAGCAAGGTAAGCTAAGTAAGTAGAAAATTCATCTCTACCAAATGCCAACAATAGAGCATTTTTTTGTTTTTTTGTCAGATATATGACATATTTACGTAAGCTGTTTAGCTAAATCTTATTTCTAAATATTACTTGTACGAGTTTTTTTAAAAAGATTTCTAGAGCTGCGAACACGATTAACAAATTAAAGAGAAGCAATGTTACGAGTGAGGAACGAGAAAGCAAAACAGAATCTAATACGAAAAATAATCCCTCTCGAAAACTTGTAAAAATAGCATTAACTAAAACTCATTAATCTCAAAGTTGAAGGTCCGGTAATAACTAACAATACTAAAAAGGCCTGTAGTTTAAAGGTCATTGACCTCTAATTTGAAATTTGCTTGACATTTCAATTTTACTATTTTCGTCCGAAGAGTATAGCTTATGCATAAAAGCCTAAAACGTTCGTTTCGAGTTCATTTCCTTTTTTCAGAAATGAATGTGTTATTGTTGCTTAGTACGATTCGTGTTATGGATAATAAAAGTATAGCCTATTGTCTCTCCAATATCTAGTTTACTGATAATGTATTAATATGTAGCCTACATTTTCACTGTGATGTTGTTTGAAAGCAATCTATTTCTATGGGCAATCTCTTTTTACACAACAGAGAACTATTTTGTTTAGTAAGAATTATTTTTTCTATCGACATTGTATCGATACAGTTGATAAAACTCAATTCGTTTATAGTGGCACTGCAAATAATCACTAGTAAACTACTTTAATATCAATCATTGATTCATAGAAAAGCGAGGGTTCAAAAGCCAAACTGAGCACAAAAAATTGTGAGCTCTAGGCCTAGGCAACGTGTATTTTCTAATCTTGCCTTGAAGATTCTCAAATTGTTCGCAAAATTTTTAACTATTTACACATTTTCTCAAGGCATTTAGCAGAGCAGACTGGTAGTTCAGCCAATCCAGAGGCGAAGTAAAAGCAAGCTTTTAAAATAATTATTTGTTCAAATTCTTTCGTTTTCGTGCAGTTTTTCTTCAAACCACATTCGAGTTACGTGAGAATGCTTGGACAAATGTATAAATGTCTCCGGCTTTCTTAAAAAATTTTTTGCAAATTGTTTTAAAAAGTCGCTTAGAAGAGCTTGTTGATCCTGATAAGGGGCGTGCAAACCTCCTTTGAATCCCTACCAGTTCGATCCTCCAAAAACAGGGTTTTATTCTTATTTGTTAAATTTATGCTTAGGCCTACTTTTATAAATATTGTTAGAGAGAAGTAAGGTTATAGGCCTAACCTACTTATTTCTAAAAAACGTAAATAAAAGTATGAAGAACAATGCCATCGTTTTATTAATTCAGGTGACGATCGGGTTTTGATGATTTCTAACCGATATTATATTTACCGCTACGATATTGACACGACTCAGTTAAGTGCCCCGATCTACTCACCCAACATACTAGCGTTGGATTTTGATTGGTCTTCTAGAAAAGTCTTTTTTGCCGATACCTTTTATGGATTTATTTATTCTGTCTATGCAAACGCAACAAACAGAAGAGGAGTAAGTCCAATTTTTTTTATTGTTTATAAAATAGAACTACATTGGTCTAACATCATCATGCAATAAAAACTTAGAAAAAAGACTATCAATTGTTTCAGCTTAAACTTTTAATGGAAACAAAGTGGTCCTTTCAAAAAATTCGCTCTGATGGATAAGCGTTTGATTTTCACAAGCTGATCTTGTTAAATTTAATGAAATGTTTAGTTTAGGCTGCAGGTTAAAGCAGGGTTCTTCAAACTGGAGGTCGCGACCCCCCCGGTGGGTTGCAAGAAGGTTCAATGGGGGTTGCGAGATTTTAGAGTTTGGATTTTTAGAGATCACGATGATTTTGGGAGAAAAGTAGCGAAATACAATATTTAATATTTTCTGTAATATTAAGATATTACTTGATTTTTATATTAGTCCCTAGGGGTCGCGAAAAAATTTGGCCGTGCAAAATGGGTCCCGATGAAAAAAGTTTGAAGAGCACTGGGCTGAAGCATTGTCAGTCTTTGATAAGCTATCATCAATTTAATAACTACAGGTTAAATTGTATTTGCGATTAGGTTGTTAAAATAAAAGTAAATTGCCTGATCAATTTTTCAATTAACACCAAACCACGCTTGGTACGTGGCGCACAATACGTTGGCTACCACTTTATTTGCACTTGCACGCATTGAAAACTCAGCCTTCACAGCAGTATTTCAGAAGAACTAGCTGAATTTTTTTTTTTTTTTTTAAGCAAAATTCATCGTAATCTTTATTTCTTTTGTATTTTCAGTTATCTATAACGTAGACTAATCTTATCTTTTTAAAAATTAGACATTTAACAAAACAAGATAACAGCCTTCAATATGCAATAAAAATCAAAAACCTAAACCTAAAATGCTTTTTTTGCCAATACATGCCGCTTTTTAACCTAAAAAGTTTTTGCGCTTTATAATCGTCAAGAGTCAAAAGATCCCAAATATACAGTAGGTTACTTTTTAAAACCGTCAATGGAATTTTTATCAAAAAGAGAGGAAGCATTACTTACAACTTCGCGTGTGTTTTTGCCTTCCTAAAAATTTAATTGACATTTTTGCATAACAATTTTCCTTTGCAGTCAAGATGGATTTTTTAGGAATTCTCAGAAATAAAAAGTGGAATCATGGTCGTGATTCTTTACACTGGAAATTAAAGATATAAAATGAGAGATTTTTTATTGAATCGTCTGCGCTTTTTAATTTCCTGTTAAATTTCACACAATTTGCAACTCCTTTACTTTTCCTAAGTGTTTGCGTGACTTTTAACGAAAAGCGTAAAGCTTCAATCTAAATCAGCGTGGTCCTGTAGTCGGACAATTTTACTTTATAGAATTAATTAATTAATAAGGGCAATTAATAGAATTTTTGCGGCCCGCTGAACAATTTTACATAATTCAAGTGAAGACTTTTTTTTAGAGAACACCATGATTTGAAACAATTTCTAGCCGGCTGAGAACCGCAAGCTCGAACAATTTTGAAAAGTGGCCCGCAAGAGTGAAGAACTTGGACCACCCTGATCTAAATCAATGTAAACGTCGGCAGCGCGCGCGAGTGGTTGGGAGCGCCGTGTGGCAGGCAAACACGAACGGTTGTAGTTCAAAACCTACTCCAGTCACTCTGTTGTTTCCTGGGAAAGATACTTAACGGCACTTTCCTTTGCTTCGCGGTCTTAGAAAACAGCTACAAATCTCGGCCATATCTCAAAAAAAGTAAAAATTTCAGCCGCACAGCAAAATCTTGGCATCTTCACGGGCAGGAAAATCGCGAGCAAGTCCGGTAATCGCTTGACGATTGCCCGACGTATAGCGCCTGCGACGCCTTCCTGCGAGTCGCCAAAAGAAATAAAGATGAAAATAACAGTCTTTCTATCCAAACTTCAATATAAAATACAAATTTTTTAATGTAATTCAAATGCAGGTTTTTGAAAGCGGTCATTCGGTGACGGAGAGCATGGCGGTGGATTGGGTGGGAAGGAACTTGTACTGGTGCGACTATGATTTGGGCACAATTGAAGTCGTAAACCTCGAAGGAAAACACCGGGCTGTAATTCACAGCGAGAACGTCACCAACCCCCGGGGACTTGCCCTCGACCCCCGCACCGGGTAACAGTTATGACGTAAACGTTTTTATTGCTAGATTTTGAATTCAATGCAAAGCAATTAAATGTTTACATTTAACGAACAAGAATGTTAAACACTCTGGTTTTGGAGCCCTTTATGTTTTTATTAATAAAAGTACTACTTGGATGCTTATCTTACTTGGACTTTACACAAGTTTTTTTAATCGATAATTTAAAAAAATGTTCCTTTACATTTGTTTATATATTGCAATTAGTGCCTTTTAGAACACATGAGTCAAAAAAAGAGTTTTATGAGATAAAGATTTGATGACTGAATGTTTTAATCATATTTCATTCAATACTTCATCAATGCGATTCCCCCGAAGTCGTTTATAGCCGTTAGCAAGCAGCGCTTTTTTCTTTTTTTAAACTATAATAATTACTTAATGGAAATTAAGCTTTTGTGAGAAGGTATTTATCCTTCTTTAACGAGACGTCACCAAAGAGACTGCAACAAGAACTTTTTGAAGAATTTTCTCACTTGTAGTCATCTTCAAATATACTGACTATTAATTCTATCGATTCGTAAAAAAACAGAAAAATTGTTTTCAAATCAATGGTAAAGTGATTTCTTTTCTTGGAGCTGATACAATGTGGAACTGCTTTTCGAAACTGACCAGCCAAAAAGAGTGATGAAGTAGAAAAACTTTCGAAAACGCGATAAAACGGTTCTTAGAACAATTTAGTGTGTTCATCAAGATCTATCTATGATTTAATGACTGAAGAAATATTGATCAAAATATCCGAATCCTTTATAAACACTCTTGAAATATAGCTTTAATATGTTATCAGTGATGAGTAAATTGTTTGATAATTATAAGCACTACAATGTTGTATTAGAAGTAGAGTAGCAAATTACTATCTTCAAGATATCACCTGATGTTCTGGACTGAGTGGGGGCAGAATCCCCGTATTGAGAGGTCCGACATGGATGGGGAACACCGGGTCGCAATAGTCACCGACAACCTCTACTGGCCCAATGGACTGACCATCGACTACCCCACCGAGATCATCTACTTCGCTGATGCGAAACTTGACTTTATTCATCGCTGCAACTACCACGGAGGGGACCGAACTTACGTGCTTGCGAGTGCTTTGGTAAGACCGACTTGTGGTGTTGCTGTCTCTTTATTGTGAACGTGTTTTAATAGTGAAGTATTAAAATTTTTCTGTTCATCTTTAATAGATAAATTTCTAGAATTAAAGTTGTTTGCATTTTTGCGCAACTGCTTTTTTTAGCTTTTGCTTTTACTTGTTTACTAACTTTTTTTCAACTAATTTGCTTTGGATCAAGGTATTTTATTGCGTCACTTCCGCTTTTACAGTTTGTCCGCCAACCACACGCTCTTACTATCTTAGAAGATTTCCTGTATTGGACCGATCGAGAAACGCAGTCGGTAAACCGCTGTAACAAGTGGGACGGCTCACAGGGCCAGAGCAAAGTGGTCACTGGTCAGACAACCCCCACCGATATCATAGCCTTCCACCCAGTGCGGCAACCAAATGGTAACTGATTTTCAAATTCAGTCATTTAATTTTTTTGCAGATTTGCATGTTAGCACGGTAAATAATAAGAAAGGTATCACAATCACTCTATTTTTATAAGAAATAAAACAAGAAAGAAAAACTTTTAATCGGACAGCAATATTTTGACATTTTCAAAAGCAGGTGGTGTAATCACTTAATGGTTTTCCTGCGTTTAACGCTGCTGACGTTGTCTTGTTAGTCAGAAGAGTAGATAGTTGATAAAATCTTGACGATATTAATGATGAACAAAACAGCAGTGAAAAAAATTTTTTGTTTAATTGAAGATACCCCTTAATGATATTTTCACATTAAAATTCTGCTTTAGTTTTTAAAATTGTTTTCAGTTTTGTTCTTTTTGTTTTTACTTGATTATTTTATTATATTATTGTTTTGAAAAATAATTCTTTGCCAAGCACCGTTCGAGCATGATATAATGATAAAAAACAGAAACCTTTTTTTAACAGCAAGAAGCACATCAAAAATTTGAACATTTTCTTAAGGTACGAACTATTGTGAAAATAGCCCATGCACTCATCTTTGTCTCCTGAGCAACTTCCGACCCAGGTATTACACCTGTGTCTGTCCAATCGGATTCAAAATTGGCCCTGACAACCACACTTGTGTGGCCAATGATGTAAGTGCAGCAATACTAGATTAAAGAGGCCAGTTTACAAGTGGTTTAGTTATTATCGTAACGACGCAATTTGTCATTATTTTTTCTTTCTACTGTTTTAATAAACAAAAGCGTCAAGCAGAGAAATAATCGGTCACTGTTATTTGATTATTGTGCAGAGCAGAGAATGATTTATTATTGCTTATTTACGAAGGATGAGTTTTTGGTGGTTGGTACTCCTGACCAGATTTACGGAATCGGAATCGATCCTAATGACCAAAAGAACGACAAAATGATTCCAGTAAACAATGTGAATAACGCATTGGATATTGAGCACGATGACACAACCGGATTTATTTACTGGGTCGAAGAAATTGTACGTTGTTTGTATGAGTCTGGCTCAACGTTTTTCATCAAAAATGTCGCTTGTTAAAAAGTGGTTTTATAAAACTAATTGAAACAGATTAAAGTTAATCGAAAGTTTATTCTGTTTACTGTTTGTGTTTGGAACGCTTTTGCTTTTGAACAATTAGAACCCAATTAATTTTTAAAAATTATCAAATCAGGTTACCTTTTCAATTTTTGTGCTTATTTAAATTTAGTTATTAGTTTCTTCAAGCGATCCTAATATTAGCTTATTTTGATTCGAAATCTAGTAATTTGACTGAAAATAAATTTCGATTTGATAATAAAACAAATTTTTAGAAATGTAAATTAAGAAGTAACCACTAATCCGTTCTTGTTAACATCGGCAGAGTGGAACCATTCGCAGAGTAAATGTTAACGGGTCTTCGAATGAATACTTTGCGCCTACTGCCACTATTGGCTCCCCAAATGCTCTTGCACTCGATTGGATGTCTCGGAATTTATATTACACCAACTCCAAAGGAAGGTATGTCCGATAATCGGCTTAGTCGGCAGCGTGGTCGAGTGTCGAAGAGCGCCGTGATTGTGATCGACATGGTCGCGGTTCAAAACCTACTCGCGGCATTCTGTTGTGTCTTTGGGAAAGACATTTTATGGTACTTTCTCCTGTTTGGAAGTCTTAGCAAGCAGTTCTAAATTTCAGTCATATCTCTAAAAAAAAACAGAAAAACAAGAATAAAAAATTACAAGCGGACAGCAATATCTTGGCATCTCCGGAAGCAGGTCGGGATGATTGCTTTCCCTATATGTAGCGCCTCCGATACTTTCCTGCAAGTTAGGAGGATAAATACAGTGATGAAATAAAATAATTAGTTGTATGTACATGATTTTTCTTTTTGTTTTGTTAGAACTTGTTTTCTGGTTTTATAAATAGAAAGAATTTTTATGTTTTATGACTAAAACTAGGCTTTTTCCTTCAATTTATTTTTTCATCGAACAAGTTTTGCGACAGCTACGTCTTTTGCAACATTGAAATGTTAAATTGTAAAAAAACGTTTTTTTAATACCAACTTTTTGCAAGTTCTGCTTATTATTAAATTCCTTTTTCAATTTTTTTTAAAATCAAAAGCTAGTATAAACCGATATAGAAGCTAATTCGAAGCAAAATTCACGAAATCGCAATCTATTTCAGAACCATTGAAGTGATCCGTGTGGACCGTGACCAGCAGAATCAGCTCTATCGCACAACCATTCTCAGTAACTCCGGCAACGAAACAGGAGTCGGAACTCCGATGGGAATAGCCGCTGATCCGCTAAACGGGTTTGCAATTTTTTTATTAACCCGTTAACTGCGGAATTAAATTTTCACAAACCGTTCCGAGTTACTTTACAGCTTTAAAAACAAAGCAACACGGGAAACTTTCAAATTGTGTCTGTTAAGCTGTTAAAGTACTTTTTAAATACAGTAGAATACAATAAAAAAACTTGCGCCATGAAAAAATGCGACTGCAAAGCGAGAATTCTCGTTTTCCGCAGGGAGATAGCAATTGCCGAAGACGAGAATTCTCGTCTTCCGCAGGGAATGGGTTAAAAGCAAAATTTAATGTTTTGATGATTTATTATCAGAGAGGTCTTTTTATTTGCATTAAGTCTTTTCAAGATAATAGCAGTTATAACAAGCCCAATTACATACTGAAATCAAACAAATTGATTACCGTATTTTTTTTTGGATTAAAATGCGCCCTTGATTCGAATGTGCACGAATTCGCGATAAAAAAAATAGAACACGCCCTTGAATACAGTGCGCATAAATAAAGTTATGGAGTTCTTGTCTCGTTTAACTTTTATTTAACCTTAACTAATCTCAACTTATAGTTTATAACAACCAACACGCGTCTACTTCTCAACTCGTTATATTTCGAAATCAAGCACATGTTCGCATAGCGTAGTCACGTTGCGTGGCAATGTTATGTTGCCAATATAAAACATCACAAATAGAATAGCTCGCCACAATGCTCCCCCCAGCAATGCATCATCTCCGGTGATGTGATTGTTGTAACATAGTCTGTTGCTAAATGTGGCGGTGGTCCTACCATTCGGCCACTGCGTGTACGTAACATCTCGTCTTGTGTGTATCGTTCGGGACGAGTCTGTGGTATGGCAGAATTGTTAGTGTTGTTCGGATTGGGCAAGATGTATGCTGGCTTGAGACGGTCTACTGAAACTTTGTCTGATCGTCCGTTAATGTCCAACGTAAAATATTTGTCCGATGTGGCAATTATGCGAAATGGTCCTTCATAAGGGCGTTGTAATGGTGATCGATGGCTGTCTACACGCACATAAACATATCCAGATTGTGCCAAATTGGGTGGAAGATGTTGTTGTGGTGTCGTGTGATACATGGTTGGTGGTGGTATAGCAGAATGCATGGCATGCTGTAAGTCTCGCAAAAACTGAGAGGTAGGTTCACATTGTCGGTTGTTTTGAGTGTCGATGAATTCACCAGGTATTCTCAAACTTGATCCATATACCAACTCTGCCGGTGAACAATTTGGGTTTTCTCGCCATGCTACCCGCAAGTCAAGAAGTACAAATGGGAGATGATCCATCCAGTAAGGGTCAGTTGTTCGTGCTTTGAGTGCAGTCTTTAGTTGTCTATGTAGTCTCTCTACCATGCCGTTGGCCTGGGGATGATAAGCAGTTGTATTGTGTAGCTTGAGTCCTAAGAGTTTTCCAAGTTCTGACCATAGAGAAGAAGTGAATTGAGGCCCGCGGTCGGTCGTAATGTCTTCTGGAACACCAAAGCGAGAAATCCAGTGTCGGATGAGAGCTTTGACACAAGTGGAAGTTTTAGAGTCTGGTATTGGGATTGCTTCTGGCCAACGAGTGAAACGGTCAATAACAGTCAGCAAATAATTCATCCCTTCACTGGGGGAAAGCGGGCCCACTAAGTCAATATGAAGGCTGCGAAAGCGACCATTGGGAGTATTGCGTTGGACCAAGGGAGCTTTTGTATGTTTGTGTATTTTGGCTGACTGGCAGTTGTGGCAAGCTTTACACCAGCGTTTAATGTCTTTTTTAAGTCCATGCCAAACAAATCTCTCCGCGATGGCTTTCTGGGTTGGTTTGGGCCCACTATGTGATAATCCATGAATTGCATTGAATATTCGCAAAGTCCATTCTTGGGGAAGAATAGGTCGGGGTTTGCCAAGGGAGACATCACACAAAAGCGTTACATCATGATACTTCACGTCTTGGAGTTTAAGGCTTGAAATAGCAGTTCTATATGCTTCTATTTCAGCTGATGACAGCTGATCAGCAGCCAGTTGCCTAAAGTCGATTAATGGTAGCGTAGCAGCATTAATACGAGATAGAGTATCTGCCACTTTGTTGTGTTTGCCTTTGATATACTGAATATCAATTGTGAATTCAGCAATAAAAGACAAGTGGCGAGCTTGCCGTGGGGAACGTTCTGCGGTGTTTGTAAGTGCGAATACCAATGGCTTGTGATCGGTGTAGATGGTAAATGGTTTAGCCTCAACAAAATGTCGAAAGTGCCGAATTGCACTATATGCAGCAAGCAACTCACGATCAAAGGCGCTATAGTTTTTTTCAGCAGAAGAAAGTTTTCTCGAGTAAAATGCAAGTGGAACCCACTTGCCTTGCTGTAATTGTTCTAACTGCGCACCTATAGCCACATCTGAAGCATCCACTGTGATGCTTGTAGCTGCATCGGGTTTGGGATGATGAAGTAAAGTGGCTTGTGCTAGTGCCGATTTAGCTTTTTCGAATGCTGTTTGGCACTCTGGTGTCCAGGTGATGGCTTTGCCACGTCCTGCTGAGGCTGCGTGTAACGGTGCAAGTTTGGGTGCAATGTCAGGCAAAAAACGGTGATAATAGTTAATCATGCCCAAAAAGCGCTGAAGAGTAGGGCGATTTTCTGGAGTTGGAAAGTCTCGTATGGTGTCAATTCGGCTGTTTAAAGGAAGAATGCCACTGG
Source organism: Diplosoma virens (assembly GCA_963680785.1). NCBI lineage: Eukaryota > Metazoa > Chordata > Ascidiacea > Aplousobranchia > Didemnidae > Diplosoma > Diplosoma virens. The sequence goes on along the minus strand of OY796886.1, from coordinate 38,662,306 downwards.
TAGTTACCAAATGACCAAGATATTCAAGTTCCGTTACTCCGAAAAGGCATTTTGTCTTGTTGATCACTAAACCATTATTGGCAAGTAGTTGGAATACTTGTTCTAAGTGTGTGAGATGTTGAGTTTTTGATTTGCTGGCCACAAGAATATCATCTAGATATACAAAGACAAATGGAAGTTGTTGAAAAATTCCGTCCATTAGCCGTTGAAAGGTCTGAGCTGCATTTTTCAGACCAAATGGCATTCGAAGAAACTCCCACAGTCCGAAAGGGGTTGCAATTGCGGTTTTAGGGATGGAGTCAGTTGCCATAGGGATTTGGTAGTATCCTCGGACAAGATCTATTTTAGAAAAAATTTTGGAGCCCGCTAACTGACTGTTGAAATCCTGAATGTGGGGTAAGGGGTACCTGTCATCTACTGTAGCGGCATTGAGCTGTCGGTAGTCGCCACATGGCCTCCAACCTCCCGATGCTTTGGGCACGATATGTAGGGGAGATGACCAAGGCGAGTTGGAACGACGAACAATTCCAGCTTGCTCCAGTTTCTGGAATTCATCCTTAGCTACTGACAGTTTATCGGCCGGAAGACGACGAGGTCGTGAATGAGTGGGTGGAGATTCAGTAATGATATAATGTTCAACTCCATGTTTGTTCATCTGTGGTTCAAAATGGGGTGTCTGTATGTCTGGAAACTTTTGCAAGAGTTTTTCAAAGCTGTTTGAGGGAGCTAATGATAAACCTGAAAGAATGTTGGCATTCGGCTCTGACATTGTGGAGAAGGTGTCTCCATGATTGAAATCGATAAGGCGGCGGCCACGAAGATCGATTGCGACATTATGAGCGATGAAAAAATTTGCACCAAGAACATCTGCTACATAGAAGTCTTGTTGGTAAGTGCGTCCCTTGCCAAGATTAAAGGTGAGGGTTCGTTGTCCCCATGTTTTGATCTTGGATCCATTGGCTGCTGTGAGAGTGCCAGAAAGAGCCCGGGTATGTTTGTCAGCTGCAGATGCTGGAAAGACGCTGACATCAGCTCCAGTGTCAACTAAAAAGGAAGTACCAGTGTGTCTATCCCACACTGACAGGGTGCTTGATCCAAAGTCGCCGGCCGCCGTAGTTATCGACGACCGGCCTTTACGTTTCCTTGGGTTGTAAGATTGCTGTTGTAGGAAGACGATGGGTCCAGTAGTTGCGCAAATTTGTATCCGGGACGACAGTTACGAGCCTCTGTTCCAAATCGTTGATGGTAAAAGCAAATAAACTGGGTGCTTGAAACTGGCCTTTGCAGTTTGGAAGTCACAGTTTGGCTTTTAAGTTTTGGTGCATGAACAGCAGTCGCCGTCGAATTTGTAGGGGTAAGTTGACTAGCCTCCATAATCCTATCAGCCGCATTAGCTAGCTCACTAATATCGTCAATTTCTTTTAATGCTAAAATGGCACGTACTTGAGTTGGGAGCTGAGCTAAGAAAAACGCTCGTCGTAAAGTGGCAGCATCATTATTGAGAGATTCTAGGTGTCGCAGCAGCGCTGTAGGTTTCCTATCACCTAATCCCGAAATATTCAGTAGCTCAGCATCTTTTTGTGCTTGTGTTTTTCCAAATGCTGACAGCAGTGCCTTTTTAATTGTGTTGTATTTGTCTTGTTGTGGGGGATTAGTCAACACAGCCTTAATCTCAACAATTGCCCGGTTATCCAGCGCCGCAACTACATAATCAAACCTTGTCTGATCTTGTGTAATAGCCCTTGATCTCAGCTGTGCCTCGACGCGGATAAACCATACTTCTGGGTCATCTGGCCAAAACTCTGGTAGCTTCACTGAAACTGCCTGTACTTCGGGTGCCTGTGGCACGGTAGCTGTTGTCGCAGTAGCGTTGAGATTTGAAATCACTTCAGCTAATTTTTGCAGCGTTTCGTTTTCCAGAGACATGACTAAGCTTAGTTACCGGTACTTATTGTCTAGGCTAAGGTTGATAACGCGCTGGTAAAAGCCAACGTATTCAATATAACGGGGTCACCAATATGGAGTTCTTGTCTCGTTTAACTTTTATTTAACCTTAACTAATCTCAACTTATAGTTTATAACAACCAACACGCGTCTACTTCTCAACTCGTTATATTTCGAAATCAAGCACATGTTCGCATAGCGTAGTCACGTTGCGTGGCAATGTTATGTTGCCAATATAAAACATCACAAATAGAATAGCTCGCCACAAAGTCACCTAGCTGACAGTGCAAAACTAGTGCTGCTTGCCTGCTACATGAAAACTTTTATAACTTGTTCGGTATAAAAACATTGATTGTTTTGGATTTAAGGTGGTCAAAGCTACTTTTAAATAGAGTACGATAGGGTAAAATTGGCCGAAAGTTGTTATCAAAAAATAGAATGCGCGCTTGATTAGAACGCACTCTTGTTTAGAATGCGCTAAACTCGCGATAAAAGAAAAAATTAGATTGCGAGCATACTATTCGGAGAAATACGGTAATAATGAAAAGCAGTTTATATTAAACCGAAATGTACTAAAAAGATATGATGCAGGGTAGGAAGGGACAAAAAGTCATTTAATCACTATCCCCAGCTTATGTGAAAGTTTCACAACATGTAAATTAATATACGAGTATTAATTAATAAAATTTTTTTGTGAATAAAAGTGGTTATTAAAGTATAGAAAAGACCTTTATAAAAAGCCCTTATAAAAAAGTTTTTTTTACAGTACGAAAAACCAACAATCGAAAATTTTTAAGCGCTTTTGTACCATTAATTGGCCATGAACAAATACGTATATTTTGCCTAAACCTTAATAAAATACTGAATAGTCCTTACTTGATTTTCATTGGATTTATATGACTTTTACTTCTATACAGGAAAATATATTGGTCAGATCAGGGATATGATCGCGTTCCAACGAAAATAGCTCGTTGCAACATGGATGGGTCAGCCCCCGAAAACATCGTCACGAGTAATTTGGGCCAGGTTCACCATATTTCTCTGGACATTCCCGGAGGAAGAGTTTATTGGACACAGCAAAACCCAGGAGCGGTATGCTCTGTTTTGAATGATAACAAAGCAGATTAAACTAGTTTCGTCCGTTATACAGATTTATAAAAGCAATGAAAAGCAATTATAAATTTACTATCTTTAGATTTACAAGTCTCTACGTTATAATTAGAACTCTAAGTTATAATTACAAATCCCTAATTAGAAATTACTTATTTTCGTTCTTGAAAAGATGCAACAATTCATCCAATATATACATTTCTTGCTTAATGTCTTCTGATGCCCTGTATAAATCTATTTTCTGGATCAATTATAACAATACACTTTATCAAAATTAAATAATTTTTCTACTCATTCTACCATAGGTGTTTTTTTTTCTTTATTTTAATTAGTTAATTTTTCTTTTTTGCGTTTATGTTTGTGTTACTGCACTTCCCTTTTTTTTCTTTTTTTTTTTCTCTTTCTGCTTTTGTGTCTTGTGTTGTTTTGCCTTGTCACTGCTGGTCTATGGACCTTGGTGTCTGATGCAAACAATTTAAATAAAAAAAATAACGCAGCGTATATACTGTATATTATAGTTTATTAAACTATCAGACCACAAAATTTTATTGGACAATTAATTTTATTTTCCCAAACAGACTGCTTTGCCTGCTTTGGGTCATCAGGGGAGGTTAAAATCTTTCTGATTAATACCCACCAAAGAAAATTTTGAAAAACTTTCATATATATTGATTTGAGTCATGGGTGTATTGAAAGAATTGTTTATACGAGTATTTGCCTTTATTTAAAGCGATAGTTTAATAAGAACCAAACATTTTTATTTAGACGTTGCAATAATCCAAGATGTTGCAATAATCATTTCGAGTTCGTACTTCACTCATTGTAAAAGCAAAATAAAAATAAAAAAATATTAAAGTTTTAAATATTTTGCTTTGACAATATAAAGTACAGTACGAACTTTAAACATTAGCGTGTAGATAAAAATGCTTATTGCGACTACCTTGGCTCTATGCTTTTTATTAAAATAAATAACACTTTTCATATTTTGCTTTGATGGTATTATTTAGTTTGTTAAAACTTTTTCCTAAACAAATTAGAAGTAATTAATGAAACCTTTTAATGAAACAGAATATGCAACTGACTTTGTTTTTGCCAAAACTTATCAATTATGTTGTCTTCAGATACAAAGCGCTAACTTTGATGGTACGAATGTCAGGAAACTGGCTCCTCTGCTGGTCAGCCCGATGGCAATCACAGTTCTGGACAATTATGTTTATTACTCCGATCTTGGATTAGAGCTAATCGAAAGAGCGGACAAAGAGAACGGTCAGTATATGCTTTCTAGTCGTTCGAGTGGTTCAATGGCCTAATAATTTGTTCTTTGTAGTTATCACAACTTCATGAAAATCTTAAACTTTCTTTATCGTTGTCGCTAGTACAATTGTTTCAACGTGATTTTGATTATTGTAATTATGCATTTTACAAGTAAAATTTATATAAAAACGTTTTCATGCACTTTATATCAATTTTAAAAAGACAAATAACTGCAGGAAACACCTACTCAACTCTTCGCACCAACGTTCAAAATGTGAGATCACTCAAAGTATACCATCGACCGGTGGGGAGAACAAACGCTTGCTACAGGAACTTGGTCGGCTGCCAGCAGTTCTGTTTCCCTATGGGTTCCTCAGGACACACTTGCGGATGCGGGACCGGGTTCAAAGTGAGTTCGTGCTTGAAATTCAGAAGTTTATGTTTTGAAAATATTGCAAACGGTTTATTCTATTCAGCAACATTGTGTTCTGCAAATTTTCTGTTTGACCCTGCCGAAAGAGGTAGAATTGAGGCATGGCCGTATCAAAGTAATAACAAATAATGGAGTTTGTAAGAATCTATAAATAGGACCCAAATGCATAAAAGGGAAAATTTTTTTTTGTAAATTCTTCTGCTTTTGCAATCTTAAGTGAAATTGAAAACGATTGCGTTTCGACACAATTTTCGTCGTTAGCATTTAAGTTCAAAGTTGTAATTGTAGAATGTTAAATCAATTACCGCTTTACGTCCGCATTACCCTTCCAGTCAGTATCGCGTCACAGTTGCATCTAACAATGGTTTCTCGTTTTTTCGTTGACAGCTGAATGAAGATGGAACGACATGCAGTCCTTTCGATTCCTTCGTTTTAGTGTCGCAACAGTCGATCGTTCGCGGCTTCGACATCGCGTCCGACAACCACGTTGATGCCTTCCCCCCCATATCAGGACAATGTAAGTCATTTGCGGAAAACCGGAAGGGAGACGTAAACTTTTTTTGTTCTTTCACTCAAACGAGGCCGATGCAGAGTTTGTTTATAGTTTATTACGTTGAGATAAAAACTCGTTTCACAAGTGAGCTTTTCCGTGTTTGTCGTGAAATATGACTGAAATATGAAATATGCTTTTTCATGTTTATCGTAAAGTATGACTAACTTTAAAAAACTGAAATTTAATGAAAAACAAGTTTTTTTTATTATTTGCGATTTCTCCGAGTTTTTCCGTTAACTTTGAGAAAAGAATTACGAAGCTACAATTTTTTTTAATCATTGATTTTCTCATAGATATAAACGCCACAGCGGTGGGGGTCGATCTTTCTTCGCAGTCATTCTTCTTCACTTTCTTCTACCCCGGCGGGAGTGGAAACGGGTATTTTGGTAACGCCTATAACACGATTTTTAAAGCGAGCATTGACGGCGTGGGAACCCCCCGTCTTGTCGAAGGGGGAATTGGGCAGCTTGGAATCACGAGCCTTGCTGTAGACTGGATAGCACGTAAGTACAACTAAAAAAATAGCTTTCTTTGTAAGTTTTTTTTAAGTGGATTTAAAATTTCGGGGTCGGGTTTAGTGACTGGTTTTAGTTTTCAAAACACATTTTTGGAGGTGACTTTGTGATAAAATACATTTTATTTATTTATTATTTTTTTTAACTTGATCAAGGAAAGAAAGCGTTTTTTAATTTCACCTTCGTTATTAATATTTAGCATTGTAGCTAAAGTGGGTATTTCCAGAAAAGCATCAACTGTTTTATTACCGTTTTTTTTTTTTTTTTGGTTGAAGCATCAATGAAATGCATTCAATTCAGTTTAGTTCAGTTCTAAAAAGCATCAAACACTCTTCACTGTTTTTATCATCATTCATAAATAGCATCGTTTTTTGATCAAAAATAAACCTTTGCATAAGTTTCTTTAAATGAAAAATTTCATCGTTTATATTTATAAAAATTTCAGAAGAGGGATTTTTAAAATTTTTCACAACGCGTCAGAAGAAATTTGGAAAATTTTTTTCGAACACTTTGTAGTTTTGATTAGTAAGAATTATTTTACGCACTTTTAATCTGAACAGAAAATATCTACTTCCTCAATGCGTTCACCACTGAAACTTTTCTGGAGGTCTATCAAATCCAAGGAAATTATCGACTGATTCTGCTCAAAACTGTCAACGACCAACCACGGGTCATTGTCGTCAACCCCATCAAGCGGTGAGATCATTCTCGTCTTACTTTATTGTTTCGTAACTTATTGCATTCAAAAGAAAATCAAGGATTATGAATATCACTTCTAAAATTGATTGAAATTTCTATAATTTTATTTCTGTTTTAATTTTTATGATTAAGCTGTTCATTTTAGACAAAGTTGTTTATATAATTAACAAAACAGAAAACACTAACAGTATAAACGGTAATCAGGTGCAAGAGATAAAAGATTAAGCATTTCCTTTAAAAATGATGGTAAAGGTATATACAGTACAACGTAAAAGATTAAATATTCAGATACGAAAATTTAAGGTGACTATGAAAGTATTTTAAGAGCGATAAAAACAGTTGGACGACATTGAAAATGAAACTGATCGCAGACGAAAAACATCAAAAAACGAACGAAAACAATTATTCTCAGATTAAAGCATCAAAATTAGTGCCGCTGCACTTCTACATGGTATTGACTGGTACTCACATATCGTGGTAAATAAAATTTAAAGAGAATCATTAATGGAATACGTAACTCCATCGATGCTAAAATTTTGATACTTGCATCATAACTGGCAAGCATAAAAAAGCATCCAATAAGATCGAAGTAGCATGATATTTAGTTTAATAGAGCAGAGCAAAGAGATCTTATCAGTTTCGAAATGTCGCGTCTTTAATCATATTTTATACTTGCTAATTAAAATTTTTCCGACCGTCGGCTGCTTATCTTTCAAAAAATAAAGTGAACGACGTCGTCAGCTTTTTTCTAGTAAAAAGTATCCTATGTATCCTAAATATCCTATAAACTTCTCAATATCCTCACAAATGTTTTCAACTATTTAAGAAAAATCGATTTCAGGTATTTGTATTGGGCTGATTACGGGCAAAATCCCAAAATCGAGCGAGCCTTTCTCAATGGACAAAATCGTACTGTTTTGGCCACGAGGGGCGTTGTTCGACCACGTGGCATGACGATCGATTATGAGACTCACGAAGTGTTTTGGGTCGATGAAGAGGCTTCGACGATTGAAAAGGCGAGTTGTCGATAGAACAAATACCGTAATGCGAGCGTCTAGAATCTTCTGCGACGATGGTAGGTTTTAAACGGGTCATCACATAAAACTGACACACCGCAGTCTAATTAGATTGGAGACTTTGATGCAAATAAAACGGCAGCAAAACCAGAAGCTGACCAGACGCCGCTGGTTCGAATGAAAAATATTACGTTTTAAGTTTTCGAACGACCGACCTAATAAATTGGCCAAGTTATGTTTTAAAATAACTTAAATTATCATTTTACGCTTGGCAACCTCAGATGTCATTTAACGGATCAGCCAGAACCGTAATAAGATCCGGTCGCAATTATCTCTCTCCTGTTGGAATCGCTATCAATCACGACAAACTTTATTGGATAGACTCTGCCTTCAAATCAGTAAGTAAAACAAACGCAACCGAAGTGCGCAAGAGTCAAAACTCAAAACGCGATCACTCCAGGTGTTCCGCATCAGCAAGAATCCGACTGACGATGAAGAGATCGAGACAATTCGAGGAAACCTCGAAAACTTGCAGGCAATAGCCGTTTATGATGCTTCGGCGCTGCCGGACGATCCATCGGTGAGTATGACGTGTGCGTTTGCCATCGCTTCACGTGTGACGTTTCAACTGTACGACGTTGCAGGGCGACCCATGCGGTAATAATAACGGAGGCTGTGAGCAGCTCTGCTTCGCGATGCCAGACAACGTGAAAGTGTGTGACTGTGCGTACGGGATACTCAACACCGATGGGCTGTCATGCCAAGGTACATTGGTTTGCTTTTGATTTCAGCAACAAAATCGTTGCTGTTTCTTTATTGTACGTCGGCTTTTCGAACGAGTCGCGCTTGTTTAGATGTCGATGACTTCATTATCTTCTCTACTTCGACAAACACCGAAGCATTCCACGTTGATCCCAATGATCACTCTCTGATATTCAATCCTCTCCGACTTAGCAATCCTATCGGGCTCGCCTATTCGAGGGAGGACAACCGGGTTTATTTCAGCTCAGTAAGTCACGTGACAGTGAGATCGCTATTTAATGACGCCCCCATAAGTACTTCATAAAACATCAGAAATGCTTTTTTGCAGAGTCAAGGTTTCTACTCGAGAATAGGATATTTCTCTCTGGGTTCAACAAATCCGAGACCATACTACATCGTAACCACAGGACTGCGGCAACCAGAAGGTGATTATAGTGACGTCGTACTTTCGACTTTAACATTTCTACAACATGCGATCAATGTGATGTTTTGTGAAAGTAAAGCGCAACACAACGTCAAAAAATATTAAAATGGAATTCAAATCAGCAAAGTTTAAGATATTTGTAAAGCTCTTTTTAACCTGTTAATCGATTTAATTGGTTGATCGCGTCAGGACTTGATTACGATTGGAGACACAAGCGCTTGTATTTCACCGACGCGTCGCTCAATATCATTGGGTCAGTCGGAATCGACGGAAACAATCGAACGACAGTCATCAGCGGACTGGATCGGCCGCGGGCCATCGTTGTGGATTCGTGCAGAGGTAATCACTTTTACTGTCACCGTAGCGAATGTTCAATTTTGGAAGAAAATTGAGTATTTAAAAAAAATTAAGACTCTCATCTTTCAACGACACTTCACTTTACTACAAGGAAAAGTTGCCCAACCAAATCTAAGAATTTTGATTCATATTTTTTCAACTGTGTCTGAAACGTATAATCACTTCCATTTTAGTTCAATTCTGAATACAATTTCAGTATTAGTTTTCCTGTCTTCGCTTTCTTGGACTGGAACTAACATTGTTCAGAATGAATTTTTAAGGATTTCGTTTCCGCATACCATATAATATCTGATTGATAAATTATTATGTATTAATTAAAACTATCATTTTCTACGTCAAATTTTCGTTAAAGGGTTCATTTATTGGACTGATTGGGGAACAATCGCTAAAATAGAGAAGGCAACACTGGCTGGAAACGCGCGAACCACCATCTTCGATGAAGATTTGCACTGGCCCAACGGCCTCACAATCGATTTTAGTGAAGATGTCATGTATTGGGTGGATGCCCAGCCGTGAGTCCGCCACACGAAAGCGTCAATGAGCTAATGGTAACTCGATATTTTGTTTCTCCAGGGGCTTTGAAAAAGTTGAGAGCAGTAACTTAGATGGAAGTGACCGTAAGACATTGCTGAAAACTGAAGACCATCCTTTCGCGATTGCAGTCTTGGATCAATTTATTTACTGGACTGATTGGGGAACAAGATCGGTTTACAGGTATTTTTTACGAGAAGAAACATTATTTTTCCTAAAAAGAAGTTATTTTTACTTTTTAAGACTTAAATTTGAATTGCTGAAAACTATAGTTGCATAAATGTTAGCTTTGTCTGTTATACGCCGTAGTTTAAAAAAATAAAATAGTTTTAAGTTATTGCTTACTTTCTGTTGTATTTACTTTTTTTATAGATTTACGATACCGAAAAATTGCTCTTAAGAAAAGAAATTAATTTAGCTATAAATTTTCGTTTGATGTTCTCATCAATCTTATTTAAAATAAACTTTTTTATTTGAATTAAGAGCAAACAAACAGACCGGAGGTTCTGTAACAAAAATGAAGACGGACTTAAGTTCTACCCCCTATGATGTAGTAGCGTTTTCAACAAGGGATCAGCAACAATGTACTGGCGTCAACCCGTGCGACAGGTAGAGCAATATTACTTCTTTGCCATGAATAAAGAGTAGCGTTTCTTTATCTGGTCGTTTATTTGGGGGGCACAAGGTATTACCGAGGTCTACCCAGGAGTACTTTTTGTATGAACAAGTGATGTTGATTTGGTTTTGTTTTCTGTTTTAAGTTGTGTCACGTTTCACGTCAACAGCCTGGTTCCATTTAAGAATTTTTGATGCCTTTCCCAAGGGCACAACGAAAATTACTCAAGTAGACTATGCATCGAACTGCCGTCCCTCTGATTGCAACTCGAAGCGGGTTATTAAGCTATATTTGCTGACAGGCAGTAATACATTTAAGTTGTTAAGAGTTTAAATATTAACATTCGACTAATGACATCCAACCAACAACCAATCATAAGCTGATATGATTTAAGCGATAATGTTATTTTTGCTCTTTGGTTGACTATCACCGGACAAATGCGTTCCAACTTCTTAATTTATAATGAAAAATCTATTTTAATTACTGGCCAGCAAGGGTGCCATTAAGGATACAGATTTTGAGTTGAAAGCCACTAATATAGGCAGAAGAAAGTTATAAAAGTTTAATAGCTTTTACATTTCTGTAGTGCTTTGTCGATTTTTTTGTTTTTAGCGACATTTAAACGGTTATTTGCCAATAGCAATGAAAAAATTTGCAAAAATACCGTTGTGGTTTTAGAATTGACCAATTTTAGAAAATTTCCGTTTATTGAAAATTTATAAATTGTAAACAGCTTTTGTAACTTCTTTTACAAAACCCATGGGCTTTTTTAAATGATTGGAAAATTCAATTAAAATTTACCAAATAAGTCTACACTAGTCTCCATTGATTAATAAAATGAAATCACAACATATCACATTCAGTTTTAATTGCATTTACCATTTCAAAAAATTAACTTTTTCAAATACTCCCCAGGTTCAACGGCGGATGTAGCGACATCTGCACGGTCACCAACGGTGAGCCAGAATGCTCGTGCCCCAACGATGGAAACAACTATTTCCTCGCCAATAATGGAAAAGAGTGTATTGTGGATGTGAGTACGCACGGAAATGAGTAATGTCCGTTTGATTTTTTGAGTAAAGTCTAACTTAAGGATTTGCATATAGGATTGTTTATTCAAAACCTTTGTTTAGTAATGTTTGATTAAAGTACGTTTTTTTCTGATAAATCAACTTGAATTTTACGATGATCACACTTTACTAAATTGTTTTTTTTTCCTTAAAACTTAAAAAGTATCGACTTTTATAAAACTAGCTCAACTAATCAAGCAAATGGCTCATTTTCCATTTTCAAAGTTTTCACCTCAAAATTATTTAACTATGAAGGACGGTCAAGATCGATGCGATTCAAATCAATATACTTGCCTCGACGGTTCATGCATACGTAGTGACTGGGTATGCGATGGTTACTCGGACTGCACTGGAGGAGTCGATGAATCAGCGCGTGTTTGCGGTATTTAGACCAGAAAATGGTTTTTGTTTTTAGAAAGCAATTGAACAAAATCTTAAACTTTCTTTTGGACGTTTTCAGTTTTATATAATCGATGTTTAACTTTTCAATCAATAACTGCATTTCAAAAAGGAACTTTGAAAAAGGCCCAGTGTAGAATCGATGTTAAAAAGAAAGAAAGCTGAACTTTGTTTGATTTTCAGCGGACAACGAGTGTTCCCCGACTGAATTCCACTGTCCCACCGGAAGATGCATTCCTGTTTCGTGGTTGTGTAACTTCTATAACGATTGTGGAGACAACGCTGACGAAACCCTCGATAGTTGTGGTGAGTCTCTCAGCTCGGTAAGAAAATCAAAACTATTTCGCCGCGCGAGTTTTCCGTTCAATAAGCAACAACGTTTTTTGATTGACATTTTGAGCAACTTGCTGATTTAAAAACGAAACAACTGAAGCCGATCATGACCGACAGAAAAGCCAACGTGCGCGTCGAATGACTTCACATGCGGTACCGGGAGATGCATTTCGAGCTCGCTTCGCTGCAACGGCCGTGACGACTGCTACGATGGGACGGTCTCCGACGAGCAAGGCTGTCCCCCTTCCGAATGTCAACCAGGATATGTGAGATTTCTTTATTGAAATTAAACCGGCCTTGATTGAATGGAATGAGACGAAATAAAAAAGCCTTGATTATGTTTTTTTACGCGAATCGGTGATTTTGACCTGACCTGACGCGCCGTTGTTTAAAAAAATAAACAAAAAATCAAAGTTAAAGTTGTTAACTCATAAAATGACAGTTAATTCGTGATATTTATATTGTGATGATTGTTTGTTGATAGCATAAATGCGACACCAATAACCTCTGTATTCCTCCCTACTACTTGTGTGATGGTGATGACGATTGTACTGACAACAGTGATGAAGACCAGAGTTACTGCGGTAAGGGATGATGAGAATTTTTTTATCATCGATTACAATTTTGAAACGATTTAAATAATTTGACGTTTTGAAATTGCATTGAAGGAAATGACCACAATGACCGTCAAATCTGTGAAATATGTAAAAACGAAACATAAAGCAAGATCATTAATTGATATTTCCATGAAGTGACTAAAAAACTTTGCGTAAATGAATAGTCTTTCTTCTTTCAATTGTTTTTTTCCAATACTATTTTTTATGATCTTTTAATGATCGTTTAAATCATTTAATGATCGACTGATCCAAAGGCCGATATTTCACGAGCAGACGAAAAGACTTGCAACACTGGTCAGTTTCAATGCGCGAACAAACACGACTGCCTTCCTGCCAGGTGGTTCTGTGATGGCTTCGAGGACTGTGACGATGGGTCGGATGAACCTGAGGGGGAGTGCGAGAGCGAGGACCGAACCTGCCCCGAGGGGTTGTTTAAATGCGATAACGGGAGATGCATCAACGTTGATTGGGTGCGTAATCTTGCAAGATGCAAAGTCTTTGTTGTGCCGAACAAAGCGGTCTACATTTGTTTCTATCCTATCGTTTGACCTTTTCTGCCCACCCCTGGACTAAAGGTGAAAAAATCTTAAGACATAGAGTCTTAAAGCAACGTCTAATGGAAACCGCTCAATGTTTTTATTTTTATAAAAGCAGAAAAGATCTTTACTTCAAAACATAGGCCGAAAGTCTTGAATTTATTGAGCTTTTTTACATTTCACTGAATTCAATGTTATTGGTTTACTTAAATAAATTAGTTAATGGATAGACAAAATAGGAAGATTACAGAAGCATATCTTACATATACCACATATCCTTACAAAATACTGCCTTTGTTTTACGTAAATTTTGTTTGACTCTTTTGTTCTCAGACAGATTGCAGCTTTTACATTCAAAATAATAATTAATCCCAGAAAGAATGCTTCTTTTCTTTTCTGTCATGCTTAGATTAGATAAAACGAAAATTTGTTTTTTGTCTCAAGATTCTTACCAAATATATGGAACACCTGATTGATCGAAGACTTTTAACGATAAAACGAATGGCACTGAGTTGGTCGAAGAATTTAGTTTTTGCAAAATATTTAAGTTTCTTTTTTCAAAAAGTTGTCAATTTTTCAATTGAATTAAAACCAAATGATTGAAATAAATCTGCAAAAATAACTTGTCGTGTGGTGTTGTGCTTGTTGCTAGTGTTTTTGTTTCTGAAAGATATGTGACGGACAAAACGACTGCATTGACGGCTCCGACGAAGACAGCAGACACGACTGTGGTAGTCGGACGTGTTCTCCGAACGAATTCACTTGCGTCAACGATACCGTCAACAGGTTTGTATTGTCCTGTGCCGTGGTTATCGTTATTCTTATCATCACCGCCCGGTAGACATGGGTTCGATTCCCTTATTAGCAAATTGTACGCAGTGTTCTAAACAGCTCGCCATCATTGAAACTAACCTATGAAACGATTGTGTGTTCGGCATTTTTTGAGGACAGGGGACAGCGAACTCGTCGAACGATTTAGCGTATAAAGCGATTGTAACGAAAAAGTTTTAGTTAAAATGCCGTAAGTGACAACTGGCTGCTCATTCAAGTTCAAATGAGTGTTTCGAAACCTATTTCATACCAGTAATTTTTAGATTTTGCGTAGTTTATTCGTACTTTCTAAACAAAACAGATAATAAAATTTTTTTGTTATTACGTCACAGATGCATTCCGTTGTATCAAGTGTGTGACGGAGATAAGAACTGTGACGATGCGTGGGATGAACAACAGAACTGTCCGGTTAGAAACTGCTCTGATGACCAATTCCGTTGCAAGAACGGACTCTGCATTCGAAAAAGTTATGAGTAAGAAGCCTTGGAAGTTTATGATTTTTTAATTGTCTTCACCCCATCAGGCTACTGGCTGATGATGAGCAACATGGTTTTTCAGAAACGCATTTGTTTGAAATAAACTATTTCTCTGCTTTTTGATTTTGTTACTAGTTCGCCTGACTGAGTATAACTTGCGGCGTCAGGTGCGACCATTCGAACGACTGTGGGGATTACAGCGATGAATATCTCGACTGCGAATATTCCACCTGCTACTCCTACGAGTTCACATGCGAAAGCGGAAAATGTATTTATATATGGGATCGTTGTGACGGAATCAACGACTGCGGAGACAACAGTGACGAAGAAAACTGCCGTGAGAATACTTTTTCAAGCAATTAAAAATAAGTTTTTCAGTTTTTGTCGCAAACAGCAAATTAATTAAATGTGAATAGGGAATCCTTGCAAACTCACCCACATTTTAAGAAACATCCCAATAATTACTTGCAGTGATGAGGAAGTTTACCCGGTTCGGTTCTCTTCGCTGTAAATCTAAATTCGATTCCAACATAAGCACCTGCTAATCACCCCTTTAACTTGAGCTGACAACATTTTGATTACGCAGCCAATTCGGGCCCTCCCACTTGTCCATCCGGTCAGTTCCTCTGCGCTTCCGGTGACCAATGCATCGAGACGAGCTTGGTCTGTGATCGCGATCCTGATTGTTACGACAAGAGTGACGAGCTTCGGTGCGGAATTAATGAGTGCCTCAATACTGCGGCCAATCAATGCGGACAACTGTGCGTCGACACCCCCACCAGCTACTACTGCGATTGCAACGAAGGTCAGTTCGCTTTTGATTGGTTAATATGATTTTGTCGCTGACTTTCGCTTTATATGACTCGCCCTCAGTTTCTAATGTTTTTCTTAATAAACAATGCAACAAATTGATTGTTTATTTCAGTGTTTCTCAAACCTTTTTTTCTGCGACCCAAAATCGCTAAAAACAATGATTTACAAATGTGACTGCGACCCAAATAAATTTAAGTGAGCGCTTATTTTGATTAGAAAGAAACGAAATTGTTATGTAAGCCGACAATGGTTGTCTAATTTTTAGCTGTAAATGAGTCGGCAGAAATTTATTTGTGAGCAAACTTATTTCGATTTCTTGATTTTCGGCTGAAAACCGTAGTGATCTCTAAAAAAAAAAAAAAAAAAAAAAGTCCTCACCTTAAATCTGAGTCAGATTATTTGATTTTCGTCTTAAAATTGTAATGATCTCTTAAAAAGGTTTTTCACTTCTGAAATCTTGTGTGCGCAGATTTTTTCTTTTACGCGCGGTAATTTACAAGCCTTCGCGACCCATCCACATGGTCTTGGCGACGCACTTTTGGGTCGCGACCCATGGTTTGAGAAACGCTGGTTTATTTGTTAGTCTTTCGGCTACGGAATGGGACAACTGGCCGCAGCCGACTGGGCGCAGCCGACTGGCCGCATCCCAAAAAGCCGGTTAGATTAGGGTTAAAATTAGGGTTACTTAGGCTGCGGCCAGTTGTCCTAGACCTTCCGACTAGGTTTGGATGGTTTTTGACTTTTTAACCTTTGGCTATCAAGACAGATTCTGTTAATTTTAAATCATTTTTCTAAAATAAATAGAAACCTTGTTGATTTACTTTTCTTCTCTTTTTAATCTTGAATTTTTTTACACATTGATTTTTACACATTGCATTTTATTCTGATTGTCTTTTATCGTATGAAAGATCAACATCAGAAAAAAAGATGATTAGAACCGATTATTTTTTTTACCCTGGACTTCTGCCTTAATTCTGCCTTCAGACCTCGTATTCCTTTCTATGCACAAACTATATTTTACAAATAAAATAAAATTTGAGGTTTCTTTCAAAATACTGCTTTCGCTAGCGATATTTATAAAAGACCCACAAGTTTGAAATTTTTTGAGTTTCTGAACTGTCTTCACCCCCTACCAGGTTACAGGCTGATGAATGACAGCAAAGCATGCGCGGATATTGACGAATGCGCGGAGACTCCCTGGGTCTGCTCCCAGTTCTGTGACAACGTGGACGGTTCTTACTACTGCACCTGTGGCAATGGTTATTTGAGAGGACCAGACGGGAAGTCATGTCGGCAAGCATCCGGGATTTCACCATACTTGGTGTTTAGCAACAGGTTTATGAGTTCCGTTACAATATTGCATTTCTGTTTTCTGAAATTCGTTAAAAAAAAACTGTAAAACAGCTTAGTTTTGTAAAAGAAGGTTTTTTTGCTGGTTGAATGTTTAATTGTGAAATAGTTTATGAGAAATTAAATCTTTTTTTACAGATATTACATCCGAAGAATAGCAACAGACGGAACAGATTATCGACTGGTATCATCGAGCCACGACACAAACATTGCTATTGATTATCATTACCAGTCAGTACCTTCTTTTACGTTTTATTAAAGTATTTTTTAATTTTTTAGGGATACTGCTAAAATAACTCAAAATTTCTTTCAACGACCACAAACTACGTACATATTTTGTTTAATGTTTTTCTATGGGATAATCTATTTGAATAATTTAAAATTAAGTGCAGCTTTTTCACTCTAAACAACTAGCGTTCATTCGTTCAGTTCTTTCCCATCATCTTTAACCAAGTCTGGATTCAATCAAAACCACATTCTTTTTTGGCTTCCCTCTCAAATCATACAATTTTTGAATGTTCATGTTTGGTGGTTTTAATTTTTTTAGAAAGAAACAGTATTTCTGGTCGGATGTGAGTAGGGGCGTTATTGAGTCGATGAATTTTGATGGAAGTGACAGGAAAATTCTCTTGAATCGGGACGTTTCCTTTGTGGAAGGCATTGCAGTAGAGTGGGTGACTCAAAAACTCTACTGGGTCAGTTTTTTGTCTTTTTATCGTAGCCAAAGCAGTTATAATTTGTTAGATAACTTAACGGTTCATTTGATAATTGTACTGACTCGTGGTATGGGATGTTGGAACCTAATCCAAAATTATGACTTGAACGAAATTTTCGTAGCCATTTGTTGTAGTCTGGGAGTTCATTAACATTCTAGTTATTTCGATCAGGTTGATTCAGATGAAAATTCACTGTCTGTGTCCGAGTTGAATGGGACAAGTATGAAGACTTTGTTAAAAGGATGCATCGATGAGAACGGAACTTACTGCTTCGACTTTCCCAGAGCGATTGTTGTCCACCCAAAAAAAGGGTGAGTCATTTTTAGATAACATAAAAAACCATAGAAGCTTAATCGTTGCGAAAGAAATAATACAACTGCAGATTCAATTTTGCTTTTACGAATTGAACACTGCTTAAATCGAAATATTGCTTTTGTCGTACTTCCAAAAAAATTCAGTTGTGCACGAGTAAAAAATTAATTGTAAAAAAGAAAACTAGGGAAATTGCGATTTACGATTGGGCGAACTTCGGAAAAATTGGAGTTCGAAAAAAAAGAAGTTTGGAAAAAAAATTGGAAAAATCTGTCTTTTCTGATTACCAATTTCCGTTAATTTATTCCAATTTATGCTTAACGCGGCATTAAAAATTTTGTGGACTTCAGCCTTCTATTTTGGACTGATCATGGTCTCCACGCATACATAGCGAGAGCCGGGCTAAACGGGGATTCCCCGACTCCTATCATCACGTCACGCATCAGCTGGCCCAACGCCTTGACCATTGACTACGTCACCGAGCGATTATATTGGGGAGACGCTCACATCGACATAATAGAGTGAGTATGTTGCTCAGGCGTGTGTTACTGTATCCTTTTTAAAGTATAAAGTTAGTTGTCTGTAAAGTTTCTAATACAATCTTATACCAGAAATTTTAAAAAATGATTTATAATAAATTTATACATGGGCTTGATCAAAACGATAATTAAATTCTCCTTTCACTCAGGCAACTTTGAACACTTGACTATATATCACAGGTTTTGTGATATGGATGGAAAGAACCGCTTCATTCTCGATATGAGGACATCTCCTCCCCATCCGTACGCCATGTCCTTTTTTGAAAACTACATTTATTGGACTGATTGGAACTCTTTGTCTTTATATAAGGTTGCTATAATAAAGTTATGCTTAAAAACAAACTTTAAGAAGGAACAACTTATTTTAGGTATCTTCTTTGCATTTTTAAAAAATTATCAGACTCATTTGTTCAGTTAAACAATTGATTCTTTTTAGTTTCCCGAGTGGGTTGCAACGTGTTTGACCAGTAGGTGTCGAGTATAGGTCGATCATAGGCACAAGTGTAGAAGTTAGTGAATTGGCTGAGGTAGTAAGACCGTCGTGTTGATGGCAAATGCAATCGACACAATGAGGGATCAAAACCTACGGTGTTATTCTATTCTGTTCTTGAAAAAGACACTTTACGACACTTTCCGCTGCTTGGAAGTCTTAGCAAGCAGCTTTGAATTTCAGTCATGTCTCTAAGTAAAAAAAATAAGAACTCATTAAAAAATTTCAACCGGACAGCAATATCTCGGCAGGTTGGGGTAATTGCTTGACATTTGCTCCATGTATAGCGCCTCCCACGCTTGCAGGCGAGTCAGGAGAATAAAAAATTAATCTGATAAGGATAAATCAAAATTTGTCAAACTTTTTTTAGACACACGCCCTGGACGCTTCCGACCACGAACTGCTGGTCAACTTGACCCACAGACCCTACGACGTCCACATTGTCCACCCCTATCGACAAGATCATCTCTGTAAGAGAATGTTAAGATCTACACGAAAAGTTTTATGAAATAAAATTAAGTAAAAAAACAAAGACCTGTGTAACACTAACTTGTATTTTCAGTGGAAAGTCCCTGTAGCAGTTTACAGTGTTCCCACTTGTGTCTCCTGACTCCTGGAGGAAGACACGGAGAATGTCACTGTCCGAATGGATTCGTATCCATCGGAATCGGACTTAACTCGAATCGGTGAGTTGGAACAGCAACACAAACACCGTGTCCGAGTTATAAATTCGAAATAAGTATTTTTTATTTCGAGAATATGTTTTATACAAGAATTCAATACAAGAATATTTTCATACAAATAGAAGAATATTTATATATTTTTATACAAACACAAGAATTAATGCTGAGCCAATTCACAGGGTAGGACTTAAGTTAAAAGTTTATATGCTAAAGAATTTATAAGTTTCATTGTTTGGTCAATTATAAACCAATTTACTTTTTCCAGATGTGTCCCGATGTGTACTTCTGCCCAGTTCCGCTGTGACTCGACTGAGAAGTGCATCCCTATATATTGGCAGTGTGACGGAGTGGAAGATTGTCCCGACGGAAGTGACGAACCGGAATCCTGTCGTGAGTCGATTTATATTAGCCTGACCAGTCAGGTATTTGATTTATATTAGTTTGACCAGCCAGGTATATCACAACTGATGGTGATTGACCGTTTTGAAATTTTTACCATTTCTAAAAAGTATTTGAACAGTTTGTCGGCTGCGATTCTTTCGTTTGTGAGTGCAAACTATGTCGACTTAAAAAGAAATTTTTTTCGTATTCGTCTGTTTTTTTATTCTCTGTCCACTCCTTCGGAGCAATTATCCAATGTTTGTGCATCAACTGCTACTGAAAAAAAGCAGATCGATTGATTTGTTTTAAAATAATAACCGCTTTTCAAATTCGTTGCAAATCTGCATTATTTATCAAAATTGTTGTAAGACCCGCACCGCACCAGTTAACCCCCTGCTTTTCCCAGCTCCACGTCATTGTGACATCGGTTACTTGCAATGCATCAACTTCAACTGCGTTAACCCCGAGTACAGATGTGATGGGGAGGACGATTGCGGGGACGGATCGGATGAACTCAACTGCGGTATTTCAATGTCTTGGATTAAAATGTTTTGTTCACGGAAATGTTTTTTTCAGGCGCAGAATCTCCTGCGATTGCGAAGCGAAAAACTGATTGTTTATTGCTATTAGATTTTTTTTTCATTGTTACTACACGCGGCTGTGATAAATTTTTTCTGCAAAAAGTCTTAGGTTGGAATAATGGCTTAAAAACTCAAAGCTTGTGTGACAAGCAGTGAGTTTGACAGTGTCATTAATATTCGGTCAAAATTGTGAACTTTTTGCTACATTTTACTCCAGTTACTGAAAAAAATATCCAAATAAACCTAAAATTTGAAAAGACTTTAAATGATTTTATATAAATAAATTTGATTTAGGAGCAGTTGATTTTTTGGTAAAGTTGTTTTTATTATTTTGTAATTAATCGACTACATTAAATTATTAAAATAATAATAACTTTTCTAAACTAAATTGTAAAAACATGTAATAAACAGTCCATGTAGTACGATAATAATTTACGCTTTTTACAGACGACTATGCTTGTTTACCCAACCAATACAAGTGTCCTCTTCCCGATGGCAAGTGTATAAGTCGAGTGCAATTGTGTGATGGCGACAACGATTGCGATGACGGTAGCGACGAAGATACAGAGATGTGCAAGTGAGTTAAACCGGTCGACACGAGAAATTTCTCTCTTGTCGTCATTAAGATCAGCTAGCGTGAGAAAGAAATTACACGGTGCTCGTGGTTTTATTTAAATGCATCTTATTAATTATGAAATTTAAAACACGAGATAGTTTTTACTTTTTTTTTTTTCAGCGCAAGAACCTGCCCCCCTGGTAACTTTCAATGTAACAACAAACGTTGCATTCCCAGCAACTGGTTCTGCGACGCTGATGACGATTGTGGGGACGGAAGTGATGAGGTTCCTGATATTTGTCGTAAGTGATGAGATTCCGGATATTTGTCGTAATTTCAACCAAATAACTTAAACAAACGTCAATTTTTAATTGATTTAAATTGAAATTCCAATCAGTGGATCAAGTTATTTTTGGCTTAGTTGAAGTCCTTTTCATGTTTTTTGCTTTTCTAATTAAAAGAAATTTATAAAAGCATTTAGAGCTAATTTAGACTTTTATTTAATAGTTTCTTGTATTTTAAATTGCTCTAGATTCTAGAAATTCACTACAGATAACTTTAAAATGTTCGAAAAACACATTCTTTTATTAATGACCAACTTACTCGGTAAAAAATTATTTTTTAAACAAAACCTTTTTTCTATAAGCAAAAGAAATAAAAAACTTGCATTGTAATTTGATTTTTTTCAGGTGGAGAAGAACACAGGTGTAACAACCACACCGAATTTTCTTGCCTCACTTCATACAGGTTAGTTTGTTTTGAACGTTATACTATTTGTCTCTCAATTAACTTTATTCTTTGTCTTATAGTTTAATTTTTCTCATGTTTTTTTATTATTCTTTTATTACGTCACAGATGCATCCCAACCTTTTTAGTTTGCAATGGAAACGACGATTGCTATGACAACAGCGACGAAACTGGCTGCAGCGAAAGGACGTGTCACCCGTAAGCTTAAATTCTAATTACAATACAATTTATGCAGTTGTTTGTTACCCCGATTTTCCAAGCACCAGTGGACAAATTGCGACTACAATCTGCTTTGAGAAATGTCAAGATAGCTTTTGTTTTTCTTCTTCATTTAGTTATTTATTTTTGTTGAGTTTTAAGTGAATATGACGTTTATGTGGCTTTATTTTCTCATTATGACGGTTACATTTTTGAAAGTGATCCTTGAACCACCTGCTTAAAGGGGTCGTCCCACAGACTAGTGGAGTGGTCTGTGTTGGTAGACCTTCTTTGTTAAAATTCAAGCGGTGATTGGTGTCGTCCGTGTGAGAAACATTGCGAGCAGATTGGTGCTTTTAAATCCTGGAGTTTGGCATGTGTGGCTAGTGGCAAGACTGGTGATTTGTTGGTTCTGAGAAATATCAGTTTTGCACGCGTGTAACCTGTAAAGTTTGTTCTGATTGTCGTGGCACGCCATGCTGGTGACTTTTTTAAAATAAGCATTTCATACAAAACTTAAAGAAGGAAAAGCTAAGTTTATTTCTTACCACTTTGTAGAATTTTCAAAGCTTGCAGTGACATTGCAGAAAATGAATTTAATTTTGTTCTTTCAACTGACTAGAATCGGAGACTTTCAGTGTAATAACGGCAAGTGCATCCCTCTGAGGTGGCGCTGCGATGGGTTAGACAACTGTGGCGACAACTCTGACGAAGCTGATTGCACGCCGCGCTCTTGCACTGAAAGTGAATTCAGATGCGACAATCAAAAGTGAGGCAAACCTACCCGTGTTTCTCAGCAGACTAAAAAAACTAAATATTTTTTTGGAAATTTTACAGATTAACGTTTTAGTAAAGTCGCGGACTTTAGTAAAGTGTTAACGTTTTAGTAAAGTCGCGGACAGATAGAAGCTCTGTATAATCGTTTGAAAATTAGTTGGTTAGAACATTTTCTTACTATTAACAAATATATAATCTGTAATTTGTTTGTGTTTTTTTGGTTAGATGCATACCCGGTAAATGGCGCTGCAATCACTTCGATAACTGTGGTGACGGATCGGATGAGAGAAGCTGCAGTGACGTTAACTGTCTTCCAGGTGATGCCGCTTGATTTCAGTTTGAAAATCGATGGGGTAGCGATTTATTACGATTAAATGCTTACATTTTAAAATTCTTTATTTGTTATATTAATAAATTTAAATTAATCTAGCTTTAGTCAAGCGTTTCAAATTGAACGAAGTCTGTTAGTAGGCTATCACATGTTTAATGAAAAGTTGATCGAATTTCTACTATGATTCAAACAGCGAAGGAAATAGCGTAAATACTCATGGTAATGCTACAACGGGGTCCCACTATTTCAGACCCATTAAGTAGCCCGATTGCCCTTTTTTCATAATGATTGGACTTAGCGACATTTTCTAAATAAACATCGCCAAACGCTGTGGTCGCTCGCAACAACCAACTCTTGAACAGGCTACTTCAAGTGCGATTCGGGTCATTGCATTTTGTCTGACCTCACCTGCGATGGCAACCGCGACTGCAGAGAAGATGCAAGTGATGAGGCGTCGTGCCCCCCGCGATTTCCGGACGGAAAATACTGCCTCGACTTCATGTTTGAATGCGACAACCATGTCTGCATCAACCTGAAGTGAGTGGATTAGATGACATTAGAAGGCGAATTTTATAGAAAGTTTTTTACGATTGATTTTGATTAATCCTGGTTACGTTGCTGAGGCTCCTGGTAAAATATTTAGTTGACTTTTTAAAATGACAAGAAATCTCTTCTTTTTTTGATGATACAACGATAGAGTGAACATTTCAATTAAACCTAATCGAGAGATATTTTGTTTAGTGGCCGCTGTGACGGGTACAACCACTGTGGGGACAACAGTGACGAATACGCCGCTGTATGTGGTGAGTCAGCGAAACGTGATCACGAATATGAAGCACAGTTGAATTGATCTGAGTTTTTGATCCATACTTTTCGTTCCAGCTGAAATTGAATGTGAACCTCCGAGATTTCGATGTGAAAAGACTCGACTTTGCATCTACGATCCACAAGTTTGCAACGGAATAGATGACTGCGGAGATAGATCGGATGAAGACTTGGATCGTTGTGCCGTTACGACACCTAGCGGAGCGTGCTCGTAAGCCGCGGAATAATCGTTTTTCGTTTTGAACTTGATCTTTCAATTGAATTTTACTCGTATCTTTAAGACTATTTCTATTTTGGAGTGCGCAATAATTGCAAATTCAAAAATTGAAGTGTTAAACTTTGCTGCGTTTGCATTGTGGCGAGCTTGATGGTGGTAGGGATTGCTCGGCCGTGATTCAACTTTAACCTCCTCCATGATGTGTTTTTCAAAAAAAAAACACCTGAGGTCATTTTTTTTCTGCTTGGCAATCTCAACAAGCATGCTTGAAATTAAGGTCATGCCGCGTATAAACAAATAGAAACCAAAATAAAAATTTTTATTGAACACCAATAGACGCTCCCGGAAGTGAGCCGTGCTTAGTAGCATGATTGTTGCCCTCGGTTTCCTTTTGTAAATGTCTTCATATGCTTATCCAAATAGAATGTAAAATTTTTTTGAATAAGCATTCGATAAATTAATAAAAAAATGTTGATACAAATTATTTGTCAAGTGTAAAATTCAAAATGCTTCTAATCAATTCACTAACGTAAGGCAACCCGCAATATTTCTGCTATTTAATTGTCAGTTTTTAAATTAATGGTTTTCTAAATTTCGAAGTTAAATTTATTTTACTTAAAAACTTTTTTTGTAACGTCACTTTACATTTAGACAACAAATATAAAAATAAATCAATGTAAAATACGTATTTAAGTTTTGCCAAAAATAAAACAACTACAGGTTGAACCTCTTTAATCCGGCATTTTTTTATGTAGTGCAACTATCATATATCAAAACAATGTTACAGCTAAACTTGTACAGCATAACGCAGGGTAAGCACATGTATATAGAGGGTGTTTTGGGGACCACCTATAGTTCGGGAATTTTCCATGATCCGGCAAGTCTAAGGTCCAGTGGTTGCTGGATTAGAAGGTTCAACCTGTATTTTTATTTTTCCATCACTAAGAATAGGTTTCAATTGTCTTAATTAAACAGACTTTTAAGTAAGAATGGTCAAGTCATTAAACAGACTTTTGTTTATACTTTTCGCAATTAATATCTTACCGCAGATATAACGAGTTTAAATGCGCCAACCAACGCTGCATCTCGCAACTACACATCTGTGACTATGTCGACGACTGTGGAGACCTTAGTGACGAAAGTGGATGCCGTAAGTAAATTGTGACGTTGTGGATCTATTTAAAAATTCTTTTTCCACCTAATTTTTGATTTAAGTGTTTTATTTCCTTGTGTTTCACAATAAACAACTTAAACACATTTCTCAATAATGCTTAATAATGCTAAAACAAAACAAAAGGTGGAAAAGTTATTTTAAATTGCCATCAACTAGACTAGAGCTTTATTATAGAACAAAACACAAACCGTGAAATAATCAAAAAAGATAAATCGTATGAATCATTACAGAAAAAAAATTATTAAAATGAATAATGCATAAGTAAGAAATGTTACTTGCATTTCATGTTACCACTACCCTTTAAAGCTCTTAATCCAAGTAATTTATGTTTATAGACTTCAAGTATTAAATTGCTGTAGGCCTATCGTCTAAATTTTACAACTGCCTTGCAGACAAAGGAGACACAGACTTAACTTGTGACAATTCACCTTGCGAGCAGCATTGTCGGGAAATTCCCTTCCACCCGGGTCAGCCTGGGTTCTACGTTTGTTCGTGCAATGAAGGCTTCAGGGTCAGTTTGATCATGATTGTTTGTTTGTTGCTATAAGATCTGCTTTGTTTCATACCAGGATGCAAAGAGAGACATTTTAAATACGAAGTCTCAACAAATTTCTTGAAAAAATATTTTCCATAATTTGGAAAGCTTCTTAATAAATAAAGACAGTCGGCATTTTTTTGAACAAGAACGACCAAAACACGTAAAACTTTTGCGCAATATAATGACGACTGCACATAGTAATGATGTAAATAGTATTGATGATGCTTAGTGATGATGGTGATGCTAATGTACTGTCCGATGTCTTTTCACGCAGATAAACCCAGACGACCGACACAGTTGCCTGGATGTGAATGAATGTCTTCAGTGGGACACCTGCCCCCAAGATTGCCGCAACTTTAAGGGCGGGCACGAGTGTAGATGCCTGTTTGGTTACGAGGATTCAGGAAACAATGAGTGCGCCGCTAGAGGTCAGTCTCAACAAGGCACACAGGGCGGCGTTGAGGCCGCTCATTGATTTCTTTTCGTTTCGCATGATCGGTTGATTTTTAGCCATTGGCATAAAACACCAAGCAACATGGTTATCACGCGATGCAATGTCTATGAAAGTGGCGCAATTGTTGTTTTAGTTTTGAATTCGATTTTTCTTATTTAACATTGTTCTCAGTGATAAGAAAAAGTTGATTGCTTTGAAATAGCCATAAATTAGAATATAGCTTATGCCCACATTTCAATAACTTTTATTTATTATCATTTGTTCTATGAGTCAGGAGTATAAATGTAAGTATATTTCCTGCGAGTCACGAAGATAAGTATATAGAGAGATAAAAAATAAATGATGATAAACAGCACCACGTTTCAGCAGTGTATTGACTTCTTAAACAAACTTGTATCATGTAGGATATTCTTTCATGCTTCTCACTGACGGCGTGAGCGTGATCACGTATGATCAGCAAAGTGATCGTGAGAGAATTGTCATCGATGATCAAAGAAGAGTTGCAGCCATCGATTACTACTACGCGGGAGGAAACACTAGCATGATCCTGTGGACCGACACTGCGTCACGCTCGGGTGAGAATAACGTCAAACCACGTGCTGTTCGCAATGAACATGTTTCTTTTCAGTATGTTTTTCGATTTAATTTTTTGTTTTTTTTGAGTTGGCACGTATTTATTTTTGTTCAGAATAAATAAACAAAGCCAATATATTGCGAAATATAGTTTATTAAAAGACCTTTCGAAATTTTAACTTATTTAACTACGTTCAATTCAGTAATTTTAGCCATATATTTTATTCTAAAATTATTTGAACATTCCAAATTTTACAGTATGCTCTTTTTGTTTCAATAAATTAGTTTCAAATTTTAATTATTTGAAAATTGCTTATGTTGAATATTTGGCGTAATTTTCATTTTATTTTTGATCTTGGTAAGATAAAAACAATTCTATTTAATTCTTAATTCATCTTCGTTCAGTTTTTAAAATAGCAATTTTTTAACAGATTCAAATGGAAACTCGATGGTATCTCCCTCGATCTCTCGATCGATTATGCCCTTTACTGATTCCATTTCTAATAATATGGGAAAACCTCAGCCCCTGCCTATCACAGATCTTGAATTACCCAACGGTATCGCAGTGGATTGGGTGGCCGGGTGAGAATTTGTTTCTTTAAATGTAGTTTGTGTGGAGAATTCGGAAGATTTTGACCACTTTCTGTTGGATGTATTTATATTTAAAAACTTTTGAGCTTCGTGCTACATAAAATTACTGACGATTCTCATTCTAGGGACAGGTAATGATGTTCTTTTTTATGACGGTTTTCACTAATAATTTTGCTTCCACTAAAAAGCAGAATATAAGGAGTTTATGACTTAGCAAGTTGCTTTGATGCTGCGAATGGTACTTTTGTTTTGTAAATTTTACAAAAGCTATATGAAAAGCTAAAAAATTGTTATTAAAAAATTTAGTAACTTATACTGGACCGATGGTGAAGCAGGAACTCTTTCTGTTTCTTTGTTGGATGGGAGGTATCAAAAAGTTCTCATCCGAAACCTTGATATTCCTCAAGCTATAGCAGTGGACCCAAAACATGGGTGGGTTGGAAAAAAATTCTACAAATTGCTAAGTCAAAACAGAAATGTAGCAATTTAAAAATTGAGTTGATTTCTAATTTTTCATAAACGCGTTTGTCTTAGGCTGATGTATTGGACCACCCTTGGAACTAAACCCGCAGTCTATGTAGCGCACATGGACGGTAGAAACATGCGCGTAATGGAAGATATTTCTGTTGCTTTCCCCACTGATATAAGAATCGATTACCAGAATCATGGAAGGTGGGTATAACTTGAAAGTTTAAGTTATTATCGTGTTCTTAAACGAATTAGCACTGAGTAATAGCTTTCATCCAGAAAAGCAAGAAATCTGAATTTATAAAATTGCTGGCTACTGCTCAAAGATTAAGAAAAAAAGTCTGCAAGAAAGACAATAATATCATTGACAAAAATTCGTAATAAATTTTATCAGACTCTACATCGCTGATGAAGATGGTGATGAGATCATATCAGTCAACCGATTCGGCGGGGATCAACAGACTGTGGCCAGAGGAGGTTTGCGATATTTCGCGCCGTTTCACCCAATAATTTGTTTAATTTTACCAACCGTTTCTCATTGTGCAATTAAAACAGTTTCGTATTTTGTTACGACCTTTTTTAAAAAATTCATGTCACGCTATTCACAGCTGCAATTCCAGACAGGGTTGTGGTGTAGGAGTTGCTGGGGTCGCATGTTTTGGGGCGGAGTCGGAACCGTTTTTTGATTTGGTGAAATCGGAGTCGTTTTTTAGATATTCTAAAGTCGAAATTATAGTCATTATTTCTTTTGGAGACTCCATTTTACGCTAAATTAGGCCTACATGTAGGCCACGGTTGTGGAGTCGTTGGAGTCGCACGTTTTAGGGCGGAGTCGGAGTCGTAAAATTTTGTATAGCTGCAGCTAAAGTCGCAAATAATTCCTTCGATTCCATAACTTAATTTTAAACCAGCGCGTTTTTCACCTTGGCCCCTCTGCAACTGATAAAGCTTATCCCGCACTTTTGTTTTAGCCAAAGTGATATTGAAAACAGCATAGTTTTTTGCATAACCGATCAAAAAGCTTTGTTCTAGTCGTTGTACAGGTCAGTCGCCGCGATGTGCTACTGCAATCGCAGAACGAGAGTTAGCGTCATTCTCAAGAAAAAATTTACTACAAAATAGGATTCGTCTTCGAGTTTAAATATGTTTCACTCCCTACAGGGCTGGGAGGACCCTACTCTCTTGAAGTATTTGAAGACAGTGTGTATTGGACCTCCTTACGTTCCGGGTCTCTTTATCGACAGAATAAATTTGGGCGTGGTACGAAGCAATTGGTGAGGAAGGGATTCCGAAACCCCACCAGCATCAAGGCTTTCCATCAAAACAGATACGACGTAGAAGGTTTGCATGTTTATTTGATTGTGAAGTCAAAGCTGTTCAATATGTTTCAAATAAATTTTCACTTAAAAAATTCAAATTTATTCTGCCTCAACCAATTAATTTCTTCGATGAAACTGTAAAGGCCCGTTTCCACTACGAGCGTGGAAAAGAGCATTCTTTGTTTCTTTTATTGATCTTCGATTGAAGCGAGCGGTTAAAATTGAAGCGAGCGCAAAAAAAATCAATAAAACAAACAAAGAATGCTCTTTTCCACGCTCGTAGTGGAAACGGGCCTTAAAAGTGGATTTTTGCAAAACTAGTTTGCAATTTTTTAAAGTATCGATAAAGTCAATGATTTTTAAAAATGAAAAGCGGTATAGATATCCGATTACGTGTTTGAATTTTACAGTCACTAACAGATGCAAGATCGGATTTTGCTCTCATTTGTGTCTGTTGAGTCCCAGCTCCTACACATGCGCATGCCCTGAAGGGGCCACGATCAGCAACGGACAAACTTGTGATGCCCCATCTGAAACTCCCGCTCAACCCCTTCCGGTTTGTCAGTGTAGAAATGGGGCGATATGCGAATATGTCGAAGGACAACCCACATGCACGTGAGTTTATTAAAACTAAAATCAATAACGAGGAAGTTTCGTGTTGAGAAAACGCAGTTTAAAAGTCAAGGTGTAAAATTGTTCACCACATTGCTGTTGATTAAACCTGGTTCTTTAGTTGCTTGAGTGGATTTTCGGGAGAGTTGTGCGAAATTGCAGTCGATAGTGCGAACCCACAGGCGCAAAACAACGGAGGAGGTATGGTCAATTATTTGCATTGTAATCAATGTTCTTGTGATAGATGAGGGAATTAATAGGGGCGCGAGGAAATGTGACTTTCGAAGCACTTTTCCCGCGCTTCCCACCAGATAAGAAGTAATTTATGTTTAGTAGAAAGTTAGAGTTGCCGGATTAAATTATTCAATTTGCGTTTTACACAGACTTGCTTTATGTTACATTGGCTGGTTTTGACGGAGTCATTTAAAAGTTTGACATTTCTTTCCTAATGAAGTAGGCTAATTTAGTTCAATCATTTTGATACTGTCTAAGACTTGTTCCATATTGCTACAGTTGGTGAAAATTAAATAAAATCCGAATTTTTATAAACAATGTTTTAACATCTTATCAGCAAGTTCATCGTAGGTTGAGAACACTCAAGCAATTTCAAACAAATCATGACTAAAAACTTAACTAAATACTACAAAAAATACTATATAGTAAATTTTAAAAACCACAAGCAGAAATTTTCTTGTCTTATGTTTAATTGGTTTCTAAACACGAATTTGGCTCACCTCTCTTAAACAGCATTATGATAATGTCATTGTGCATGTTCCGGGAGGGAGAACAAGTTGAATGCGATGAGATTTTATTAATTCCTTTTTTAGGTTTGTTTCAATACTGTTGCACACATTCTCAAACTTTCAATAATTGAGTCAAGTCGCCATTATCCTATCCTCTTATGAAGCAAAATACAAGTGGATCCTAAAGGCGTCAAACTGGCGGCCCGCGTCTGTCAAATTTTATTGCATATTAGGCCTGTACCTACTTTTTAGGAATGAAACTCAAGAAATCCGAGACAGATTTAAGGTGAAGACCTTTTTTTTTATTCGAAAAATTGTTTCGCCCACGTAAAATTATTTGAAAAATTGTCTGGTCCGCGTAAAATGTAAGTGCGCAAATATGGCCCCCAGCACCAAATGAGTTTGACACCCCTGTTCTAAAGAGTTGTGCGAATAACTTAAGTTTACTATATCATGGCAATATCGAAGCATTTTATTTTGAAAAATATGCTGATAATTCATAAAACGGTTGTAGAGGTGTGTTTTGATAATATTTATAGGCCTGTGTATTGCATATGTTAAGACATATTCAGGGAATCTACACTTGTCAGTTTTCATTTTTACAAAAAAATTTTTTTAGTTATTGCCGGGGCAGTGATTGGTGCATTTTTGGTTATTTTCGTTATTGTTGGTCTTCTTATATTTGCAAGGAGCCAAGGAAAAAGGTGAGCTTCTTATCTGCTATAAAACCTTTTCATTAAATAATGTGTATTGCCGGACTTTTTTACTGTAATTGTAACAAATATATACATACATACATAATTGTAATTACGGTCTTCTAGCTCCGTTTTTTTTTCTGTTTGATTAAGGTTTGTTATGAGACGAAAATAACTTTTTCTAAGCATGAAAAATAATAATATGGTTGAAAAGGATCGGTGAATGTTTTTTAACGTTTAAGATCGCGATTTGCTAATTTTGTATCGGTAATCATATAGAATTTGCCGTAAAGTTGAATGAAAAGGAGACGGTCTTTCTGTAACTTAGGCAATTTCTAACCTGTGAGAAATATTTTCGGATCATTAATTTGTTTTATCCTTTTGTCAAGCAAGATATTGCTCTTTTTGAACAAAAAAATTCGCTCGATTTCTGCTCCACTGATAAGATGGCGGTGGCGGTCTTTGAAAAGTTTATTTTGGTTAAATTTTAACAGTAGTCTGTATTGGCGAATGTTTTCTATCATGAGTATGAAAAGCAGGAGTGTTTTGTAAACGGAAAAAAAGGGGGGAAAGGGGTAGAGGAGTGTTTATTGACCCTTTACACAAACTTACTAGTAATTCTGAAACTATCAGCTGTTAAAAATCAGTTTTAAGTTAATTAAGAACAGCGTCTTGTACTCTTTTTACTAAACACTAAAAAGTTTCCGTTCATTTATTTCATCCCTATATTTAATCCCCTAACTCGCAAAAAAGCGTTAAAGGTGCTTTAAATAAACAAGCAATTACTCCGACCTGCTTCCAAAGATACCAAGATATTACTGTCCGGTTGAAATTTTTATTTGGTTTTTTTAGTTTTTAGAGATATGACTGAAATTTAGAACTGCTTGCCAAGACCGCCAAGCAGGGAAAGTGTCGTTAAGTGTCTTTTCCAAGGACACAGCAAAATGACGCGAGTAGGTTTTAAACCAAAACCATGTCGATCACAACCACTCGACCACGCTGCCGACTGAACTCTTAACCACAGTTTGTACAAAACTCATAGGATAGTGTTTCAATCAAATATTTAAGTTGCCTTAAACTAAGTTAAAAAATCTTCCAGAACAAGTTAGGCTACAGCATTTGAAGTAAATAATACTGTCTTTATCGATTTTATCCAAATAAGGAATTTCTGATATTCAGCTTGGATGACATTCCGCGCCCGTCAATCAATTTGCAATTTCCTTCATTGAAGAAAGAAAAGCCCGGATCATTCGCTTTTGAAAATCCGGTTGTTTATAACATTAATGAAGAAAACTTAAACGAGTTTGCTTCTCCGGTATCCGATGAAATGTCGACTAACAGTGTAAGTAACTCACTTTTAAATGATTCAAAATTTTTAAAAAAAGAGATTGCTTCTTTTTTAAATGCTTGCAATTGAAGGTAATGGCTTTTGATTACGTTGACGGTAATTTTACAAACCCCAAGTTATTTTAAAAATTTTAATGTTTTTAGACAAGTGAAAGCAGAGACAACGGAGCTAGTTCAACTTCAGTAAGCTTTTACTTTAAAAAATAAAATATCTAATACATTTTAGTTACGCTACAAAATATCATCACCGAACATAAATGGAAAGAAATTGCTTAATTATGTTAAAAATGAGCAAGACTGTGAATAATAAGTTTTGTTTTTCGCGCCCTTTTGCCACAAATTTGTTGTAATCCTGCGGATTGTGTGGCTTTCGTATTAGGATTAGTTGTTAATCAGGAGATTTTTCATTGAGCATCCTACCGGTTTTTTCTTTTTGTTGCATTGATAATAACAAGTTGTACGTTGATAAAGAATTCAATTAAAAAAAAAAAAAAAAACTAGTGGCAAACCTGTACTTGTTTTTATTAGAAAGCAAACAAGAAAGAAGCTAGCGCGAGCGATGAAGATTCATTGGGTATCAAGAACCCCAATTACAAAATAAGTGACAAAAGCGACCTCATTCAAAATGAGTACACCGTCTGAGTATGCTAAAGAACTTTCATTTCAGCTGTTACTTTTTGTTCGTAATTTTTTTGTATTTAGAATTTGAATTAAACAATGCAAAACTATAACTCTTTTCTTTTAAAGTCAATTAGTAAAAGCTCCATACAGCATATAGGCTACAATTCTACACTTTTCAAACATTTATTAGAAAAGCAATGTTAACTACTAAAAAGTTTGCCAGACAACAAAAAGATCTTTGTTAAAAACAATTGCTTATGTACTCAAAAGGTCTTTAGAAACAGCTGTAAATTGTTTCTCTTTGACCGGGTTGCATACCAATTTGTAGATGAGCGAGGTGACTTGCATTAAAAAGTTGTAACTATAAAAAAATTTACTCACATGTCATTCAAAAAAAGCAGTGAAAAGTACGGTACATTCAATATTATGAAAACGAATGCGAAACGTTAAAATGAAAAACTACACGTTAACGAAATTTAGTACAACAAAGAGAGTACTCAAAGTTTGTCTGTGTCAGTAAACCGAAAATTTTTTCGTAAGGCATTTTCTTTATCACAACCATAATCAAGTCCTGTTTTATCAAACGCACTCTAAAGCTGGCCTTCCTCAACAGGGGGCACACTGTCTAGGGGGAGAATGGAAAGTTTGCAGGAGAAAGGCAAAGGTGATGGAATGTGGCAAACACAAGATTTAGATTAGAGGGAAACTTGAACTTAAGCCACAGTGAAGTGGAATTCAAAAGTGAAGACTTATTAAACAGTTTTTGGGTTTCAAATTACGATAGAGGTAAAACTTACATTTGTTGATTCAGAATTCTTAATAGAGAGGGTTGCAAAATTCCACGAGTAACGTCAGGGGAGTTCAGGTCGAAAATTTCATAAGAAGCCTTGCTCTAGAACGTCTATTGTACAGGGACCATCGGGGCAAATTCCGGGGGAGAAACGAGACTTTCAATAGTAAAACTAGCTACGGTTAAACAATTAAAAATATCTCCCAACTTTTTTGAATTTACAACATTGATCGTGGCACTAATATTAACTTAGTGGACATAAAAAATCTAAACGAGAAACCCTGAATTTTTTCATTCATTTGTAATGACGAAGATGTCAGTGAGAATTTCAAAGATCCTTTGAAATACAGTATAGTGCAGTCAGTCCGATAGGAAGTACAAAAATAAATATTTAAGTTATTCATTCGAAATATATCGCAAAAAGGTTTGGGATTTGGAAGTTTTAAAAATACAGCACAATAAGAAACAACATCTGTAAAACATGTAAGATAACAGAAATCATACGCATTTCGATTTCAATCACAGACTCATAGTGCAAAACAATCGACGTTTGTTTCACTTGTGACGTAACAAATCGCGATTGTTCGATCAACGTAGAAATGATGTCAAAATCAGTTCAAATAAAAAAACCTCAACACCCTCGTATACCTCGACTTCCAAGCGAGATAACGACTTTCTAACACGATCACGTCGCGACCTGGAACCGTCGGTTCCTTACTGCAAGCTTCGCTTCTTGATGCTGCATTTCCCCCGGTGCAGCTGGGAGGCGAACACGCGGACCTTCGTACCGTCCGATGTCTTTTGCACCCAGATTTCCCTCTCGGTGATGGCGGCGATCGTCGCGCTGATTCGAGTTCCTTCCTTGTGATGCTCGAGGAAGATGGGTTGGCCGGTGTGGAACCAGCGCTTGTCATAGAAGACCTTCCCATGCTCGATGCGGCACTCGACCTGCCGACTGGGGAGGTTGCTGCTCTGCTCTGAATTCACTGTAGTTGGGGGGTTCGCAGCTTTGCCGTTGTTCAATTTCTAAAAAATTGTTTCAAATCAAAAAGTGAAAATTACAAGCAGCAAAAATTCGCTTTTGTGACTGCTGCGTACTTTCATCTGAATCGTAACTAAATTATACTAAATTTTTTTTTAAATGAAACGGTTATTTAAGAGTACACGCTTAAGCTTAAGTTAGGAAAGATTTTAATTATTGCCAAGTTGAAGTCCGTATAGGAAACGCACTGAAATTCTTTAAGGTATAAAGTCAAAACCAGACTTTTAAGTCAAATATTAAGAACTTTTCATTAAAATCAAATTGTAATTTAAATGCAAAGCTTGATCCGAAAATCACAAAACTGACCACCTTTAAATCGTTGGCAATGTCTTCATCGGCCAAGACAAAATTAATCTGGGTGGGACTCGCTTTCCTCCTCTTTTCATTGGGTACGGGAGCGGGCTCGTTTGGTCTCCGACGCAGCTTCCTCGTGACCGCTTTCACTTCCATCGACGAGGTGAAAGGGCTGGTCAACTCGATGTTATGCCTCTCACTTTCCAGTTGCTTCTTTTTCTCCTGGCAATCAGAAAGTTTACGATTATACCTTTGATTTCTTAACATTAACTGGACCACGGGTCTGAAAGAATAGAAAATTTATTGAATTCAACATGCCGATTTGTTCAAACTATAAATTCACTTCGTAACGCATGAAATTGAGAAACCAGAACTGCACTAATCTTAATCAATACGTTGAAACTTCTACGCATCTTTCGCTATCTTAGTTTTTAATATAATTTTTTATTAATTTTGCAAGTGATGCGTTTTCTCAATTTTTAGCAGTAGTTGAACGAAAAATTAACAGTATGTTTTGAAAAAAATTGTTTGGCTTTAGAATCGTATGAATTCCAAAGATATTTTGATTTTTCATAACAGCAGCTCACAGTAGTGCTTATGAAAAGTTAAACTTTAACCTAGTGCTTCTCTAAGTTTTGGCCGCATTCCTCCCTTTCAAGAATCAGGTACCATCATTCCTCCCCCCTTAAAAAATACCGCAATTATCAAAGTGAAAACTTTTGGACGTTTTTGGTCTTCATCCAAATTTGGGATTCGAATTCTGGTTATCCCAGAAAGTTCACAGTAAAAGTAACGTTCAAATTTAAGTGAAAATAAAAGATTTTCATTTTGAATCTGTCTCAAATATCTCGATTTTCGCCCCTAAAAAGTATTAATCTTTGAAAAGAAAATTATCACTTTAAATCTATCTTGGATTTCTGGATTTTCGTTCCTGAAAAATAGTGATCTTTAAAAAAAAAGAAAAAAAAAGATCTTTATTTCAAACCTTAATCGTTCTTCTGAATTTGAGAATTACTATAATAACGAAGGACGTACCGATTTTATTGGGTCAAATTACAATGCACCGAAATTCTCAAATTCCTTCCCATAGTGATTTTTCCTCCCTTGAGATTTTGAATTCCTCCTCAGGGAGCCAAGTGGCTCACTTTGAGAAACACCGATTTAAACAATTAAGCTCAACAGTACAGTTTAATTTGTTCTCAGCAAATTTTACAAAATTATCCTAGTACTTAATATACATCAAAATTGTTTACAATTTATATATGAAACAAATAATATGAAAGATTACAAATATTAACATACCAATAAGTCTGAAATAAGACTTTCTTTTAATTCAATTTTTTTATTTTCGAATTCTTCAATTGCTGCATCTTTATCTTTTTTAAACTCCTTCTCAACCTGTTAAAATAAAATAGAAAAATTGTGAATTTTTTATCAATAAACTTGGTCCTCTGTGCAACAACAAACAATAGATAAAGTTGTCAACAGCAATTTTAATCAAAGTCAAAGATATATTTTTAAACAAACATAAAATTTTTTTAAACATCAAGCTACGTAATATAATGGTTATTTTTTAATTAAAATGTGACAAAACACTTTTTTTAAATCTGGGACTGGTACTAATAATCAGTAAAACAAATCGTACTCTATTAATAAGGAAAGCATGATAAGCTTGAATTTGTTTCTGACGTTCCTTGTAGACTTGATCCAGCCTTTTCTGTTTCCGAGCAAAATCTGGCAGAGTGCCAGCATGAAGTTGGGACGTCTGTTGTTTGATGAGAGCAAGTTTTTCACGATAAATTTGCTCCTTTATTTCGGTAGCTTCTTCTTGTTTGGCTCGATCGGTTTCACTTGCATCATCAGTGTCTTCATCTCCAGAAAGAGCTAGAATAAAATAAACAAATGCTTTACAGTAAGTATTTCATTATAATCGAATGAATATACCGCATTTCTTCGAGTTGAATGCGCGCATTCGATTTCTTTTTGTCGCGAATTTGTGCGCATTTTAATCAAGGGCGCATTTCATTTTTTGATAATAACTTTTGGCCAACTTTAAACCTACCGTACTCTACTTAAAAGTAGCTTCGACCAAAGACGCCTTACGGTAATTACATTTTTACAGAAGTCACAGATACGAAAAAGACTTTGCTTTGACCACCATACAGTGCTTGCTTTTCGGTCAGCATTCACCATAAACTAATTCAAAAGTTGTGTTTATTAAATCTTTAAACCTCTGCTTTCTAGTCAAAGAAATTTTTTAAACATTAAAACTAGCACAATTCTGGTGTGTGCGAGTATGTGCTAGACTCACCCATTGTTACCATAAAACGTCCAACCATTTTTGTTGATTTAGTGTATTTAACCAAGGTATTACTGATCCGCAAACAACAACATAAATTTCATTTTGTCAATGCATTTCAAGTTATTTTTTTGCAAACTTTATGACAATTGGTTTCAAAAAAGTGAATTTGTTTACACATACAGTGGAAAAATAAAAGTGCCTAGC
Organism: Diplosoma virens; assembly: GCA_963680785.1. NCBI lineage: Eukaryota > Metazoa > Chordata > Ascidiacea > Aplousobranchia > Didemnidae > Diplosoma > Diplosoma virens. The sequence continues at coordinate 38,624,547 of OY796886.1, read as the reverse complement.
AATAAATCAAATGGGCTGTGCAAGCATAGAAAAAGTATCTAAAAAGTTGTAATTAATTCATTTGACGTTTGCAGAATCACAACTGATGTCCCGAAAAAAATTCTCTTCTTAAAAAATGCTCCTAATGATTCCACAGCCAAAAACATTGCTAATGATAATGAGCTTATCAACAATGATGATGAATCTATTGCATTTGATGTGAATTCAAAAATAAAATCTATAAGCAGTTTTTGTTTTGGTTGTGTTGTATTGTCATAAATTCTTTTTTTTTATATGTTACTTAAATCCAAAACAATCGGTGTTTTTACACAAAACAAGTAGTAAAAGTGCTTATGTAGCAGACAAGCTGCACTAGTTTTGCACTGTCTGCTAGGTGACTTTACTTATGCACACTGTATTAAAGGGGACTTTCTATTTTTTTTATTGCAAATTGGCACACATTCTACACAAGGACACATTCTAATCAAGAGTGCATTTTAATCAAAAAAATATGGTATGTAGCACTTTTAGTTTATGCCGGTAATCCTAAATTCAAAAAGCACATTCATAATGCATTAAAAATAATTTCCATCATGATGTTGATACAAACAAATTATTTATAATATAACTATCTTTCTATCCTTACAAAACAATTACATTGAAACATGTCTTGAAAAAGTAAGTTAATCATCAATTTATATAGTAAACAAATTGGTTACAGTTATACAGCTACAGCATCAGTTTCTCGCTTTTAAAATTTACAATATAATCAGTTAGCAAAAAATAGTACAAAAAGAAAACATCACAAATTATTGATTTTTTAGTTATTATTAATAATATCATTCTTAATTAAATATTTAAAAAAACTTAGAAAGAAATATAACTATTTATAATTTGAACAACAAGTAAGGAAATATATAACTAAATGCAAAAATTTATAAAATGCAATGAAAACTTTAAGTGAATAAAAATAATTTAAAAGACCTCATAAATTAAAACTCATTAAATTTACCTTGTTTTTTTATATTTGATGTTGAGTCTTCATCATCATCAATACTGTCATATTCGTCACCATCTGCCATTTTAGTATAAGTCATTTATAAAATAATAACAAACCTATATAAAGAGTAACATTTAAAAAAAAACTTTACCAAGATAAATTACTGGAAAATTATCAACTGGAATATCCAAAACCACATTGGAAAAAACATAAGAAATAAATTAGTTTAAGATGATAAAAACATTATTATAGATGTGTAGTTTTAGAACAGTTCAATCTGCTGTATAAATTTCTTTGTTGAAATATTGCAGCAATAAACTTATTTATAAAAATAAAATATTTTTATAACTACTATTTAAAGCAATGTTAAATGGTAACTTTTAGTCACAATCATGTTTTACTTTTTTATTCATGACTTTTTTGGTTAAAAAAAAAGGGTCTTTTCAAGAAGTCACTGTAAGCGACTTTTGTTCATGAAACTAACCCAGATCCCCCTGTCGTTACTATTACTTTTTAAATACATATATTTACTCTTGGTTTCTTTTTTATTCCATCCTAGTGCAGTAGGGGGAATGTAGGGTTAGTTTCACCAAAAAAATGGGATCTCTTCAAGAAGTCACTGTAGAAAATTTTTTTGGTTAAACTGACCCATTACCTCCCTTTTAGCACAAGGGTGAAATAAAGAAAAAAACAGGAAAAAAAGAATCTCTCAAATAGAGGTAGTAACCACAGGGGCATTCGAGTTAGTTTCACAAATAAAAATTGCTTACAATGACTTCTTGAAAAGACCCAAAAATGTACCAATACTTATAATATACAAAAATACATTTAACAATAGAATTTAAGAACAGGAGTTAAAATCAAAAACTGAAAATTTAAATGATTTTAAATTTATTACTTTTTACACCCACAGTATTTTCAATTTCTGATGATTTAAAAAAAAATTCTTGTTTACTATTTGCCAAGCTTACTGCATAAGCTTTTATTAAATTTGAAGAATCCCCAACACCTGCAAGGTTAGTTACAGCAAACAGACCCAAAGATATTAAGTAAATTACCTTACAAAAACTAATATACTGTATTTCTCAAAAACTATTTTTTTATTTTTATCTCTATATTTACCACAAAAAACTACAACTTAATTAAAAATAAAATAATATTTTAGATGTTACTAAATTTAGACAAATAACCATTACATGCACATCAATTCCTTAAATTAATCATAATATAAATAAAAATGTCTTTGTTTAAGATCTTTCTTTAAACGACCACAACTGCATAGGAATGGCTGGTACTGCACAAATTAGAATTTGTTCAAATTCAATTCAAAACCACTCTTTTATTACGAGAAACGATACCTGATCTAGAAGTTACCATTAAAAACAAAAATATATTTAGATCAAAACTCGTCGCATACGGACTTTTAAATTTCATTTTTGGTTTAAAAATTTTTTTGAACTCAATAACAAACAAAACTCTGATTGACTACGCTCTGGTGCTATAATATTCAATTAAATTGATACGCTTGAACGATTCTGTAAAATTTTATTTACCTTTTTTAACTTGATCACAATCATCATAAAGTGCAAAAGTAGGCAACAATTTATTGTATCATTATCATAACATTAGCGGCTACTGTTTTAGCCTTTGCCTAAGTTTAATAGTATAAATCTTGCAGGAATGTAAAAAACTTGGTTGTATTTTGGATAATTTAACATCATTTATTAAATATAATCGGATTTACATTTCAGGATTTACAAATCCAATCCTGATACTATATTCTATCATCTAGACCAACGGTGCACAACCTGCGGCCTTCGGTGCGAAATAATGCGGCCGTCAAACATAATTCAAAATATACAGCTTGGCGGCCGTATGAGCATACATCAGGGGGCACAACCTGCGTTTTTTTGAAGCCCTCTGTCACTATGATTTTGATTTTGGTGCAAAAAATAGCAAATCACAGACTTATTTCAGGTGAAGACCTTTTTTTTTTTTTTTTTTAGAGATTACTATAATTTTGGTGTAAAAGAAAAGTACCGAATTTTTCTTGACTCGATGGCTGCCGCAAGTTAAAACTAACTTTGTATTGCGGCCGGCAATAGCAAAAAGGTTGTGCACCGTTGATCTAGATCAAATCTAAATTCAAATCTGTAAAAAATGCTGTGAATTTAAGAGAGAACTTGAGTTCAGTTTATTTTAGTTCAGTTTTCTTTTATTTTTGCTGCGTCACACAGTAAAAGTACTACTATAATTATTTAATTATAAACAAAATTAATGCTTTCGATTAGAAAAAAGAAAAAGCAACAAACGAAGGTACTTTGCAGCTTGCAAACGTAGTAATAACTTATTTATAGAATTTTTATTACAGGAAGCAAGATTGTTTTACCTCAATATGGATTTGTTCAACCTATATAAAAAAAGCACAAAAAAATTAAAAAAGTTAACCTACATGAAGGTAATTTGATAAAAAAACATAAAATACTTTTATTGAAATCTAGGTTATAACATAAAATTCCAGTTATTGCATCCAGGTTATAAATAGAAATCCAGTCTATTTCTGTGACTGTAAATATATAAACAAAAAGTTTAATTAGAGCGTATGGTGGTTAAACCTTTTTCTTTGTTCATTTCTAAATATAAAATTTTAAGTCAGTTGAGCTTGCTGTTTGTAGTTAAGTTTATTACGGCAATTGATATCCACTACACCAATTACGTTAAAAACTGGAGTCGTAACTGTACACATGGTCTCACATTTTTTGACGATCAGAAAGGAGGTTTTAATGTTGGTTCTATATCAAGCCCTTTAGTCACAAAAATTGTTATTTTTTTCTTTGGAATACAGGTTCGAGGACGAAGTTAAGATCAAGGCACACTCCAGAACTACATCCCTAAAAAGCAAGCAAAATTTAAAGCTTAAAGCTTGTTCATAGAGAAACAATTTGACATACAGTAAATAATATTGGAATTGAACCCAGGTTAAAAAAGATGACTCTTTTTAGAGGTCACTAGCATTATGGGACGGAAATGGAGAAATCAGACATTATTCAAAAGTGATAAATTTTTTTTAGTCTTTACTAGTTTCTCGGGACGAAAATATATTTTATTTGACATTTCGTAAAATGAGACAAGATTATGACTCGATCAAACGTAGATAAAATTTTAGCAAAATTTAATTCCCCCCAAGAATTTTTTTCGACTGGCAGCCCAATAGCTTATAAACCTTAACTACAATCTTTTTTACCCAACAAAAAAAGGTGTCTTTGTTTTAAATTTTGCTCCCTTTCCGCCATTTTGGCATCCCTGTATAGGAAGCCGCGAGCAGTTCTTGCTAGTTTAAGAAAAAAGGCACTTCTTTTGCTCGGATTTCAACGTAGGTTACATTTTTGAAGTTACCTAAACAAGTTTTCAGTTCTATTTAAATTCAAGACCAAAAAAAACTTTGTTTTGATTTTTAGAAATTTTGTGGACAAGAATGCTTGCAGTTTAATGTGATGACTTTTGTTTTTTTGTCTTTCACTAAAATTACTGATCTATCCCCTAACAGTTAGCTCTAAAATTTTAAGTTGAGCTAAAAAATGTAAACCAAAAAAACTCTTTCTTTAATCACTACAATTTTGAGGACGAAAATATCTGTTTTTTAACTTGATGGTCTTTTTTTATCTTTCATTCAAATTGCCAATCAGTTCCAGGAAAGCATGTTAATATTTTGTATGACGTTTGTGTGACGTTTCATTATATGACGTTATATGGCTCAGATGGTAAGTGCTTTCACGCAGCCTGGGCCGTGAGTAAGTCTGTTCATTGATTTTAAAAATGACAGACCGAAACCGAACCTACCAAAACGGAAGGGTATCCATTCATTCCGATGTTCAGTGTGGGTCTGCTAATCGGCAAACGTCCTTTTCAGGACGGGGCAATGACAGGATAAAACTTCCCTTTTCAGGGCACATTGCCAACAAGTTCCGAAGACCCACTATTCTTCAGTTGAACATCGAAGGCCTCACTGCAAGCAAGATGAATGTTCTTCATCACCTCGCTATGCAGTCTGAGGCACTCGTCATCCTACTGCAAGAGACCCACTGCACTGATGCAGAGAAGTTGGTACTTCCAAACTACCAACTAGCTGGGTCTTCTTTAACCAGGAAGCATGGCCTTGCCACGTTTGTCCACGCGCTTTTGGACCAATCTCCACCGACATCGGAGATCGAGTGGTTGTGTGTGGACGTTGATGGCTATAAAATAGTCAACGTCTACAAACCACCGCCAACGCGATTGCGAACCCTGGATCTCCCAGTGTTTCCTCACCCCTGTCTTTACGCTGGCGATTTTAACTGTCGTCATGGTGACTGGGGTTACGACGACAACAGTCCGGATGGTGAGTGCTTGGCTGGCTGGGCAAGTATTAATTGTCTTCTGCATCCAACACGATAATCACAAACTATATTCCGTGTTGGGATGCAGAGTGTGAATCCCTCTATAAAACCTTTCTGCAGTCTCCTCAGGGAGAAGAATCAAGTTTGGCTGCTACAGCTTTGCTTGCCAAACTTGACAGAAAGCGGAGGGATCGATGGTCCGAAGCAGTTCGGAGCATTAACTTCTCACACATTAGTCGAAAAGCGTGGAGTATTTTGAACAACCTTACTGGTAGGTCACGACACTCTCCTCGTCACTGTCCCGTTTCAGCTGATGCTATTGCATCTCAGCTGGTTAGAAATGGGAAATACGAGGCTGTCGACCGCAAGTCATCTCGACTTGTCTTTCAAGAAGTGTCTGACCTTTGGAGGGCTACAACACCAGATGCAGTAAATATCTCTGACAGTTTTTCACAGAGAGAATTTGCTGCTGCCCTTCAACATTTAAAACCAGGTAAAGCTCCGGGACCTGATTCCATCTGCCTAGAGCTTATACTCCATGCCGGAGCTGCTTTGAAGTCCTGGTTACGTGACTTCCTTTCTTCCTGTTTGCGCCGACTCAAAATTCCCAAGATCTGGAGAAGAGCGCTTGTGGTCGTGATCCCAAAACCAGGAAAGCCCGTGGGGACCCAAAGAGTTATCGACCGATATCTCTGCTCTGTGTCCCCTACAAGATCTTCGAGAGGCTTATCTACGCCCGCGTTGAACCATTAATCGATCCACTGCTCAGAGCAGGCTGGATTCCGATGCGGGAAGTCAACCGTAGATCAAGTTGTTCTGCTAACCCAGAACATCGAGGATTCTTTCGAGGCTAAAAAGAAGGCCGGTGCCGTATTTATCGATCTGACAGCTGCTTATGACACTGTCTGGCACCGTGGCCTTACCTGCAAGCTGCTGAGACTACTTCCGGATAAGCACATGGTCAAAATGATCATGGAGCTTGTCCGAAATCGAAGTTTCACCCTTACCACCGGTGACAGCAAGCAAAGCAGGCTACGCCGTCTTAAAAACGGCGTTCCTCAGGGATCGGTCTTGGCTCCCCTCCTATTTAACATCTATACGTACGATCTTCCTTTCATGATTTCCAGAAAGTTTGCTTATGCTGATGATCTAGCATTGTTGCATTCTTCTGGAAACTGGAAGGACTTGGAGGAAACCTTAAGCCAAGACATGTCCACACTGTCAGCGTATCTCCAGACTTGGAGGTTGAAGCTCAGTCACACTGAGACGGTGACGGCAGCCTTTCATTTAAATAACCGAGAGGCCAAACGTGAGCTAAAGGTCTACAACAATGGTAGACTTTTACCGTTCTGTCCAACCCCTACTTATCTTGGGGTAAAACTGGACAGATCGCTCACGTTTCGTCATCATTTAGTGGCATTGCGCAAAAAACTATCTTCGCGCGTCACACTGCTGAGGCGACTCGTGGGCTCGGGATGGGGTGTTGGTGCTAAAACACTACGTATAGCCACCTTGTCTCTAGTCTACTCAACAGCTGAGTACTGTGCGCCAGTCTGGTGTCGCAGTGCTCACACTCGCCTCATCGACAGTGTCTTGAACGACGCCTTGCGCATGGTTACTGGATGCCTGCGTCCCATTCCAACGGACCATCTACCTGTACTCTCAGGCATCCAGCCAGCTGAGCTTCGCCGAATAGGAGCGACACTCTCCTTAGGCTTACCGTGGATCTCTGGACCCCGATCATATCTTGCATGGTCTTTTGAGTGGGTCCTCAGATAATCGCCAAGTGAGACTAAGATCCAGACGCCCGTTTGTACCAGGTGCGCGGAATCTTCTGGACAACCTTGCCAGACTTGGCATCCGCGCCTCTAAATGGACAAATCACAAATGGAACGCGGAGTACTGTGAAAATGCTTCCAGGCTCCGTGCTTTTGTGCCCGAGACCGGTTCCAGGCCTGTTGGGATGGGCTTACCCCGAGCAGCTTGGGTTAAGCTCAACCGCCTGCGGACTGGTGTTGGGCGATTCCATTCGTCCATGCACAAATGGGGTCTCGCTCCTTCACCGAATTGCGAATGTGGCGCCTCTGAGCAAACCGCAGACCATGTACTAACAGCGTGCCCTATACATCGGGCACCACATGGAGCACGAGGTCAGACGGTTTTGAATGACGAAACTCGATGCTGGCTTAATGACATCACTGCCAGGATCAGATGCAGCAGTCTGGGGTAGTAAAAGGATAAACCCTCGGCCCAGTCCTGTTTGTGTCTGACCTGGAGTGAATACCCTTCAAACGATGACGACGACGATATGACGTTTCAATTGTATGACGTTTCAATGCACGAAGCTGTTTTCTTCCAATCAAAGAAAAGAATTTTTTTATTTTGCTTTGTAAGACCAAAAGTTTTTTAAACCTGCTCTTCAAAAGAAAATGTGGAAAATTTTCAGTTAGAAAAATTACTCATATTTTTTTATAGATTGCGTTAATTTTTTAATTAAAGTTGAAAAGTTTAATGAGACTTACGTAAAAACTCATTTTTTGTATTAAATGCATAAGGTATTGGAAAAAACTTAACTAACTTTAGTTTGATTTTTAAATGTTTTATATCTGATTTGAATATTCTTTAGCACATTTGGTTTTATAATTTTGCTTATTGTTGATTTTTTTTGGTGCAAGGCTTCTTCAATGTAAAAAATTTTTGTTCAGAAAATTCAATATACTGTACATTTTTTGTAGAATGCAATGAATTGTTTAGGAGCCGGAGGTCAATGACTTTGTTACGTAAATTTTTTACCAAAATTTCCATAAAGTTTTTCAAAAGATTTTTTTATAGATTAACCTATTTTAATTTTTCAATAGAAACTTTTTAAAATAGATTTAAAAAATGTATTTGCACTTGAACAATTCTTTATTTTTTATGCTGTAGCTATAATTTTCACAAAAAACTAAATTAATATTTTATTATTTTTATCTAAAAATTAGAACGAGGCTACAATATACTGTATGTACCGTATTTAATTTCAGTTCAGTTCAGTTCAATTTTCTTTTATTTCTGCTCCGCCACATGAACAAAATAAAAAATGTTGAAAAGTTTGTGAGTTGTTGAAAGACGGGGTTAGAAAAAGGAAGAAGCAACAAAATGAGTTGACGTTGTGACTTGCTAATTAGCGATGAAAAGTGTGACCTGTTGTATCATATAAAAGCAAGGTTACTTTACCTCATTATAAAGTTGTTTAAAAAAATAGAAAGAAAAAAAGAAAGAAAATAAAATATAAGAACGAGGTTATTTGCTTAATTCAAATAAAACTTTGCTCAAGTGCCATTACACTTTACAAATTTACTTTTAAAAAGCTTATATTAAAAAATTAAAATAACAGATAAAAACTCAGATTAATTTTTCTAACCAAAAATTTTCCACTATTCTCTAAAAAAGCTTTGAAAAAGTTTTACTCTTTTTGAAAAAAATAAGAAGTATTGGACGAAAGCAGCCCCTTGCAGTGAAGTGGTGTACTATTTGATGATATTCTCCCGGAAAGGTAGCGCTAACATTTTACGTTGAACTCAAATTTAAAGACAAAAAAAAATCATCACAATAATGAACTAGTAATTCGCAATACTATTAGTAAGGCTCAATCGTAAAAACAAAAGGTCCGTAGCTTGTATAATTTTTGGAAAGGGGTTCGTAACTAAAAACTAAAAATGGTGGGAAACCACTGTTTTAATCGTAATTTGAAGATTGAGGGGAGAGACATTAGGGAAACCTGGAACTAAGAAAATATTAGACCTCGTTGTGAAAAAGCACGATAAGAGTTCAATAGGGACTTTTAAGAGAAACGTATTTTTTACATTAAATTTTGTATTTTTTATGATAATCGAACGACCGGCTATACCTGGAAGAAAGTTTGTGTTTTTAGCATCAAAAGCTGGAAAGACCTTTGTATATTCAAAAATTCTATGGTTTTTAATTATAACGGTAATTTCTACTATTTGATCTCAGTACACATTTTCCTGACTCGCAGGAAAGCAACGGAAGTGCTATGACGTAGGGAAAGCAATTACCGCAACCTGCTTCGGGAGTTGCCAAGATATTGCTGTCCATTAAATTCTTTTATTTTGGTTTTTTAATTTTATAGAGATACGACTGAAATTTAGAACTGCTTGCCAAGACTGCCAAGCAGGGAAAAGTGCCGTAAAGTGTCTTTCCCATAGACACAACAGAATGGCGCGAGTAGGTTTTGAACCGAGACCATGTTGATCACAATCACGGCGCTCTTCGCCACTTAACCACGCTACCACCATTGAATAGTTAAGCCTTTATTTTTGGTTAGCACTTGCTGATTTTAAAAAGCTTTTTTAATTTTAAGATTTTTAAAAGTTCAAATAAAAAATTGGAATACCAATATATTCCAATTTTTCATTTTTTAGATTTTAAAAGGCATTCTAAAACATTACATTACTTCGATTACAACTCGGACAAACACTCAACATCTGAGATAGAAGAGACGTTTAAAGAACTTTCAGCAAGATTATTGATTTGATCATGACCATTGCCTGATTGATACCACTTTGACCCTTTATAGGTGCGCGGTCTGCATTCAACCTGTTTAATAATTTCAAATATATTTTTACAATTTTTTTTTATCTGACAAAACTATATATATTTTTAACCAATTGATTTTGATGAAGATGTTTTGATCGATTTCAAGCTTATTTCAGCGCATTTTCGTACGAAACATATCCTACCGATATTGATTCCGTCTGCGTCCACTAAGCTGGTTAGCAACTCCGTAAAGTTCGGGGTTTGCAGCATATAGGAAATTTATTTTTCAAATAGAATGCATTTAAATAAGGAACCAATGAGACCGGTGATGACTTTTTTATGAGTTAAAATCGATTTTTCTTTGTTTTAGTTTTTGATTTTTTTGTTACATATCAATATGACTGGCTTTGTTAAGTACTTTATTACAATAATTTTGTTATTAATAACTTACTGTTTTGGCATTTCTTAGGTTTACGAAGCTTATTTTCTAAAACAATAAAACAAACAAATATAAGCAATTTCGAAACTCTCAAAACTATTAGCGACAGTGACTTCAATGCGTTGAATCAAATTGCATACACAGTGCATTTGTTTGTTCTACTAATTCTACGTGGAATCCACTATAAATTCGTTTTGTACACTAATTCTACGTGGAATTCACGTCGTAACGCGAGTCAGTCGGGACTTAAACGAAAGTAAATTTCCAAGCAGAGGGCGAATTACGTGATCCAACTTCTCTGATCAATTGTTATTTTCTAGGTTGTTTTTTGCTTGAAATAAAGTCATTTGTTCTTATTTATTTCACTAAAAACTGAATAAGGGTACCATAAAAACAAAAAAACAATGGCAAAAGCATCAAATAAAAAACAAAAAAAATTAATCATTAAAAAGAGAACGTACCAACAATATAGTGTATTTACAAGGCAAAAACAAAAATTTATCATTTGATAAATTCACTTATTTCGACTCGCATATAATAAAATGTACCAAATTATTAAAATTCTAAAAAGTATGATGTATGTATCTACTTAAAATAAAAGAAGAAATTACTCTACTAACAAACTTTCATGTACAAAGATACAAAAATAACAAAAGTTTTTGATTTTTCGATTTCACAAACTTCTTTCTTTCGTTCACGCGGCATCAGTTTTTAGGCTTTTTGAGAAAACCAATTTGGTCCTTGCTTTGCTTCGCAGAGTCCTTTTCAAACATATTATACCATTATATAATATACCATATTCTGCGTTTAGATTATGAAAATATAGCATCAATATTTTTGTATTTAGTTTTAGAATATAATATTACAACGTTTACATTATTTTTATTCAAATAGACTTTATTCAAACAGTGTTTTCTCAACTTTTTTATCTGTGGAACACTATTCAGATTTTAAAGTTGAAAAGGAACACCTAATACGCTGAAAATCAGGTGAAGGCTAAAAAAAAAGTTTATCATTTTAAAAGTGAGTCTAATTTTTTTTATTTTTGTCCCAAAAAACTATTGACAACTAGAAAAAAGGTCTTCATCTCAAATTTTAATCAGATATCTGGATTTGGATCATACGTTATACTTAATAGCTGTAAAACAATTATGATTGCATAAAAACTTTTTTTGTTTTATCTTTTGTTATTTTTGCGCATGTGCACAAATAATCAGCTGAAGCTTATGAAAACCGTTAAAAATTTGATTGGAACCCACTTCGGGAATCATTACATTATAACATTGCAAAGTCTTGTTCAAACATATACCGCGTTTAGATTATTGATTATAATATTACAAGAACTCAGCAACAATAATAGAACAGTTTCTGGAAAACCTTTATAAATACAAAATATCGCTATCTTTTACTCGTTTTAATATTAAATATTTTACTTTTTCTTTTATTTGCCGGTTGACTGCACTGTTCGTCCCAATCCTGCCAATATTTTTCCTTCATTCTCTCCACATACGAAACCAAATTGGGAAGATTCTTGACCACGAACTGACCAGATGCTGATGACTCCATTCCGTTCAGCAAAATCCCAAGGAATCCAAACATCGTGGCGTCGATCTCGCTCGGGAATTCCCCCATGAAAAACGGATTCTCGCCCAGATGTTGAGAGATACTGGTCAAGCTTGTTTCCGCTAATTCAATTAGTTCCTCTGGACTGCATTTCTCCAAATTATGAATCTGCAATAAATAAATCCATGTTGCTTTTAAATTTGACGAAATCATCAGGAACAATAACGATAAGTGACAATGTCTATCAACGTAAAAGTTTCCAGAAACTTAAACAATTTTAATTAATGCTTAAATTGTTGAAATTTAACTTATCTGATCACATCAATCTGTATTTTTATAAATCGAAACTAAAATATTATTTAATTAATTTGCATTCTTCAATATTTGATGCAAACCTTCATTTCTTGAAGCAATTCAGGACGGATTTTGTGTTTGATCATCAACTTAAAGATGAAACGAAAAAACCAATTTGGAAGTGGAAACTTATCGTTGATCTCATTGTCGAGAAACCATCTTTGATATTCCATGGAATAAAAAAGTTTCTTTTCCACAAGGTCTTGAAACTTGAAAGTTTTCTCAACTTCTTCGATGCTCAGTTTTTCATTCAGGTTCTTGCCTAGTTTACAATTGAGAACATTAAGAATCTTGGTCGAGTCTTCAATTCTTTCTCCTTCAAACTCCACAAACGGAGTTTTCCCTTTGGACGATGACATCACACATGAAACTACCTGAAAGCAATTAACAAAAATTTACAAAAAAGCTAACATTAAAAGTATAAGCCACACAATAATTCGTGTTGAGTTTGCTTGGAATATAAATCTTTAATCATATCTGACTGAAAGAACAATAAAAGCTCTTGTTATTTTTACCTCGTAGTCGATTTCCGCCATTCTCAAATAGGTTTGAAGCTTGAGGTTGAATGGTGACGTACATGGGGCAAGATAGTTATTGCCCAAACACATGACTTTAACTTTTTCGTTTTTCATTCTGAAAAAGTTCAAAAGATAACTTAGTTTTATTGAAACTTTATAATTGTTTGTGAAATTAAAAATTATTTGAAATTTATTGTACATCAACGTTTTTTTTGTAAACCGAATTGATTACTGAAGCATTTATCATTCCTGATCCCGGTTTCAGTTAATCTGATTCCACAGACCAGACACAATTACTGACAAAAACACATGCGAGAGTGTCACGCAATAGCTGTGTTGTCCTGGCGCATTGTTGCGAAGGAGGACACTAAATGAAACTCGCAACACGCTTTTTATAGAGTTCAGTGATGCGTATTAATTAAACAATTGTAAGAAAGGTCAAAGCTTATCAACTTTGAATTTATTCAGAAAATTTTTTCAAACAAATTTTTCCAAGATTATTTAAAGATCTTGCGTGCAAGTATACTTTAGTGCAAAGATCAAAATTGCAAAGCGATATAGAAAACTTTGCGATTTTATCCAAGCATTTTTTTACTCACTCTGTTGTGCTTTGAGTTTTTTCCATTTTGTTTCAGTAAGAAATATTCGGAATCACTTCTGTTGTTTTCTTTGTTAGATCAACTTTTCTGAATCAACTTGAGACTCGCTCCTCTTATAAGCGATGTTTCCACTAAAACCACCGGCATCACGAGACATTTCCCGCAACGCGCCACTGATTAACACGTGATGCTCTGAAATCGTGTTCTCATTACAGGGTTGCCACAAAAAAATGATTTATCAAACAGACTCATTTAGTTTACTAAGGCATCGAATTTCGTTGCAAATTAACTTACTAAAGCTAAAAAACGTTCCATTATTTAAACTTTCCGAAAAAGGAATTAGATCTTCAAATAATATCATCATCATTTCATCCATTCATTCTTCTGACCTACTGGACAGGATCGTTATGAGATTAAACTTCATTTTACGTGACGGTCATGCAATTTCAATGAAATTAATTTGAACTGCTGTCAAATGGTCAATGAGAAGAACAAAATGGCTATGCTTTCTACTATTTTTGTAGTCAAAAACAAAATAGTCAAGAACAAAATGACCATGCTTTTTATTGTTTTGTACTTCCACTTTCTGATTATCTTATGCATGTTTTAACGTTTGATGTTATGCTGCTTCTTCCTTTTCTTGATCTTTTTAATATTTATAATTTTTGTGTTAAACTGTTTAATAATGATTGAGAATAAAATAATGAATGAATGAATGAATGAAACTAATGTTTTTGCAAAGATTTTTCAACTTAAATCTTTCACATGATCCTAAAATGCAACCTATTAATGTTGTTTTATTTGTTTAATTTTTTTTAGCTTCAAAGTTATATATGTTGTTCCTACTATCAAAAATGGCAACACTGCTACGAAATATTATTCAAATAATATTCTCTCTGAACTTTATTTTAATGGACTGATTTCGTGATTTTAACTAAATATAACTCGGGCATGGCGTGTGCACAACTGCAACATTCGGTCATGTTGTTTGCAAGATGATGCAGCAAAAGTACTAAAATCATAAAACAATCAAGCTTCAACATTTAATTTATAAACCGAAAGATTTCAACTTACCAATAATCCAGTTCGCTAATTTTAGAACTTCGTTGAGACACAATACACGTCATTAAATGAATTAGAAAGCGCGGGTTTTTATTTTCCCTGAGAAAGTCCCGATTAACTTTACCATACCACTTTGAAATCGAAGAGGGCTTTTAAAAAAAATTGTGTTAAAAAAGAATGCTAGTTTTAATATACTTTTGTGTCTTTTTCGATTTTATTTAATTCACTTTGCAAAAAAAATTGAAAAACAAAGCTATACATAATTATCAGAACACAAGTTTTTTTTAAATTCAATTTATTAAATTGGTCCCAACACACTGTTTCGCCTGTGAAGGCTCATCAGAAGACCTCAAACGCATAATTTACTGATATTGTCTCTAATTTCCTTTATTTTCAAAAGGGGAAAGATCGCACGGTTTTTAAAGTCTTTATTGATAGAGTTAAATCGGTAAAAGTTTTAAATTTATAAAACTTTGAAAAAATATTTTCAAAATTATATTCCTGTTCAGGTAGCAAACAAAGGGTTTGCTATTTCTGCAGTTTAGTTTTCTTTTTCAAAGATTTTAGAACTTGAGGCATTCGCGCATTCATAATTAGAAAAAAATCATCATTATCATCACTCTTATTACGTTATATCCTGACCATTTTTTTATGCTTTCAAAGAATCCATTTAATAGAATCAAATTATATAGACTTAAAATTTCAATAGCTTTAAATATTTTTGAAATTTTAAGAAATTCTGTTTTCATAACCATAGTTTAACGATTACAATTTAAAAAAATTTTAAAAACAAAATCCCACAAATGTAGAAATGCATTGTTATCCAAAAGAACAGTCCAAAATCAGTTGTAAAACAGCGAAAAGTTAGCAGCACACTAGTCAGCACACTAGTCAGATGCTTCGCTAAAGGCCCGTTTCCACTACGAGCGTGGAAAAAAGCATTTTTGTTTGTTTTATTGCTTTTTTTGCGCTCGCTTCAATTTTAACTACTCTTGACCGAAATGTTTTATAAAAGAATTTTAAGATAAACTAAAAAACAACTTTTTTATGCAAGGCGCATTAAAGATTGCATTTACCATCAGAGAGCGCTAAAGAAACGCGACAGAAAAAAAACTCAAATTTTTTTAATTATTCGCCCTATTAAACAGAAATGTACAAATGTTTTATTTGCAAATAAATAAAAAATATTTTTATGAGTTTTTTTCTCGTAGAGTAAATGTATCGGTTGAGGAGCTAATCTCGGTCAAAGTTGAAAATTTTGTGTTCTATGAAATTTTTAAATCTATAAAATTTCATAGTTTTAAAGTGATTGCAAAAAATTATTGCATCATTTTAGAAAAGGACACGTCGTACCGTGACAGTTCTGCACACGCCATGTTCTAGTTATTTATATCCGTGTAACAAAATAATTGCGGTTATTATGACGTAAGCGACAGTGTTGCCATTTTTCAAAATTTTTAAAACTACGTAAATTGTTAGTGCCAAAACCGGTTATATGGGGTACCGATGGCCAAAAAAATAATTAATAAGTTAAAACTTTTTTTTGCTGTTATTAAAATAGAGTAAATTAAAAAGTAACCTAAAAGTTTTAGAAATATATTGAGCAACAATTCAGTAATAAATCCTACATTACTTTCACCTAAAAATTATACATTATCTGCTTTAGAGATTTGTTGTTTAATGTAATTCTATCATATTAGTTATTGCTAGTCTGTTTCTCTTTTTATATAATCTTGACTTAATAAAAGTGCAATAACTTTTTTGTTAATAGCAAATCAAAATAATTCTGTTTGATAAATCATTTTTTT